>CM068956.1:136197412-136209412 GCA_035128595.1 Eptatretus atami
ATAAACATGAGGTGGGAGTGGAGGGGAATCTGTAACCACAGGGTGTGGGGAAGAGAGGGCAGTGCATGGAGAGTGAGTAATAGAGTGTTTGATAGAACAGGATGAGGGAGTAACCAGGGAGAGAAACTAAGGAGTCAGAGACGTCTTCAAGGAGGAAAGTTTCTGTTAAACAGATTATGTCTGGTTTGTCAGTGGCAGCCTGTATGGAAAGATCAGTCAGGTTAGAGCAAAGGCCCCGGATATTTGAGATCCACACTGTTAAGGAGGAGGGAGGGGAGGAGGCTTTGGGTACAGGGGAGGGAGGGGTAGGATAAGATGAGGGAGGAGAGAGGTTGGTCGGGTGTGCTATTGACAGTGTGTAGGATGTCGCAGAAGAGCTAGGCGAGAGTGTCGGATGAGGAGGACAAAAGGCAAAAGGCAGGTGGTGATGGGATGAGGCACAGTGGGGAGTAATAAGAGAGGGGACAGAGGGAAGTCGAAGATTGGAGGAGGTGGAGGAATGAGATGGAAGGAGGGGTGGGGAAGGAGGCAGCTTGTGAATGTGAGGAGAGGGGGGATTTGAGAAGGGGAGTGAGAGAGGTGATTCGAGGGGGAGGGGTAAGGGGGGAGATTTGAGGTAGAAAGGTGTTGGGGGGGAGCTTTTGAGAAAGGTGAGGAGGAAACTTGGAGGAGGGAGAGAGTGAAGTTTGCTTTGAAGAGGAGGAGGAAACTGATTTGAGAGGGTGGGTGACAATGAGAGCAGGCATGGCCAAGGTGCAGGAGGGCGATGGGAGAGGTGAGGAGAGGTGACGACGAGACTTGGTTGATGTAGGGTGAAGAAGGGAGCGGGCAGGGGGAGGTACAAGATTTGAGTGGTTGTGAAGAGAGGGAGAAGGTGTCTTCAACAAGCGTTATGTAATATTTAGGTGTGATTGTTGAAGCATTACGGAGCATTACTGGGGTTGGGGGTGACAGATTTGGACAAAAAATGCGTTACGTAATTTTGAATGGCCACTGACAGGTTTCTGTGAAGTCAATGATAGCATGAAAGGGGAGCAGAAAATGTTACATATTCCACTGTTTTGACATGGGCATGCCCGTATGCTTTTATGAGCGGGAAAGAGTGAGAGTGAAGATGGGACACTTTAGAAGGGGAGGTGGGTTTCTGTCGTTTGACTGTGTGATGGTGTCTTTTTTAGATTTTGTTGTTTGTATGGTTGCTTATTTTGTGTGTTTGTGTATTTTGTTGGTTTGTGGAGTTGAGTCTTTCTGAAAACCGTAATAAGAATAGGGGTAGGAGGATTTGAAGACTTGAATGGGGGGATTCAATGGTCTTAATGTTTGCAGGAGAGGTGAAGACTTTAAGTTGGAGGGGGGGTGGTGAAATCAAAGATGCACAGAGTTGGGAGGGGGAGCGGTGAGACTTTTTTTGGAAGAGTTGTCAGATTGCATGTGTGAGTACTCACAGTAAAAGATGCAATTGTGGTGTGTGTGTGTGTGTGTGTGTGTGTGTCACTGTGGGAGAGGGGGCGGGTGATGCAATCACCCTATGGGTTAGCTGTGTTCATCACATACATGTGTTGGAGGGGGGTACTTGTGCAGTTGAACTAGCTCTGTTTGCATCATGGCTAATCAATGAATCATTACTTCGTTCAGGACCAGGGTGTACCAAGCCATATAACATTTGGCCTCCACCACTTATTTTGAAATCTTCACCAGGGTGTACAAAATTCACATCATGGACCTCTCCCATGAACCACAAGTCTTATCTCACAATGTGCATTTTGCCTGGGTACGACCTGGGTACGATCATACTCTGCCTCTCCACACATGTACTCAATTCGATACGCTCCTTCAGAAGTATTATGAAGTCTTTGATCCAGCATTCACCGGTTACAATGGCAAAGCTGGACCCTTCAAGGCCAATTTCAACATGGGACCTGTACCACCTCCACAACACAAAGGTTGCCTTCCCCCAGTATGCCAGAGATAAACTTGTTGAGTTGCAAGAAAAATTTGATGAACTTGCAGGCCTTAGTCTTCGTTCAACCTGAAGATGTGTGAATCACCATGGAGTACCTTAACCCATCATTTCTCATGAATAAGCCAAATGGGGGATTTCAGCTTGTCACAGCATTCGCCAATGATGGGCGCTACAGTAAGCCCCAATCTTCACTCATGCCTGATGTTGACTCAACCTTATGCAAGATTAGCAAGTGGAAACTCATCATAATTGCAACAGACATGACCGATGCCTTTTAACAGATTCCATTAGCACGATCTTCAATGAAGTACGTTGAGGTGGTCACACCCTACAAAGGTGTTTGTGTATACACTCGATCTGTCATGGGTATGCCTGGATCCAAAACCACCCTTGTTCAAAAAAAATCCAAAAAAAACCTCCAAAAAACGGGGATTCAAAAAAAGCAGTTGACATGCCATGTCATAAGCAATCTTTTAGAGGTTGTATCTGGTATGTCAGTGGCAGCCTGTATGGAAAGATAAGCAATCTTTTATCTTTTAGAGGTGGGGGGAGTCATTCAGGCAACAGATGATCTCCACTGCAGTGATAACAGTCCTCAAGAACTTCTTCACAACAAACAAGATGTACTACATGCCGCGTCTTGATGTGATCGGAGCTTATCTGCCGCAAAGACTATCATCTGTCCTAAGACGACAACTATTCTGGGATAGATTTGATCTCAGGGCAGCCTGCAAGCTAGCCAGCTCACACCGCATGGCCACTTTCTCTACCTGTTCTCCACCAGAGAAGGTTTCGGTCAAGAGATCCTTCATCAGAGCCTATGAGATGCTTACAAGAGTCCTTCTGCAATATGCTTCATACACAACCCCATTGGATGCTGTCACTGCCAGACATGAGTCCAGTGAAAGGATCAAGTGGACAGATGGCTTGCGCACAAGTTTCCAAATGGTATAGTCTGCTCTTATATCCACTGAAATCATTACCCTCCTCCCCAGCCTAGGAGGTGTTAAGAAGCACGGCATTGCATCCATCCTGTACGTGACCCATAGCAACAAACTCAAACTTGCTGGGTTTTTCAGTGCCAAACTGCATCGTCACCAAATCACATGGTTGCCCTGTGAAATTGAAGCTATGTCCATCACGGCTTCTACACTTCAGCCTGTATATTGTGCAGACCAAACACCATCATTGTGTTCTCATAGACAGCAAACTGTGTACAGGCCTCTGAGTTCATCGGTTCTCAGCGACGTAGCACAACTTATCGAATCGAGAGATCTCAATGCAACAAGTTCCCTTCCTTCTACACTGGCCCTGCAGTTTGCTCTATTTCCAACCTTCGTCACACCAGCCATGGTGATAGCTCCCCACCAATCGACTCCGTTCCTATTAACCCTAACATACCGGCTAAGCTGTCGACACCAGTGGTTCCCAACCTGTGGTATGCGAGGGCCTTCCAGGTGGTTCGCGAGCACTTTCGGGCTCAACTTTAAAAAAAATGATTTAAAAAAAAAAGAAAAAAAAACAGCTGCTGCTGTGCCAGGAACTATCCAGTACAACGAAAGGAAAGGATGTTTTCAACCTTTTGGATAATTTCTTCAAGCATAATGAACTGGATTGGGGAAAGTTGGTCGGATGCACGACAGATGGGGCTCCGTCTATGCTCGGTCGAAAGTCAGGGTTTCAAGCCCATGTGAAAGCTGTGTCACCAAACGCCACCGGTGTCCATTGTTTCATACACAGATTCGCCCTTAGCACTAAGGTACTCCCTCCGAATTTGTTATCATGCTTGAACCGCTTAATCAAAATAGTTAATTTCGTCAAAACATCTGCCCTGAATACTCGGCTGTTCAAACTGCTCCGTGAAGATCTCGGCTCCGACCACACCTGTCTCCTCTACCAGAGGTTCGCTGGCTCATCCCGGGTGGAATACTACGAGGACGGGTCTCTTTGAACTGAGGGATGAACCGTATTCTTCACGGAGAAAGAACACGATTTTCAAAAAGATCTGGAGGGCGAGGAGTTTATCTCAAGGTTGTCCTACCTGTCAGACATTTTTGGGGTCTTCAACCACTTAAACCTGTTGTTCCAAGGGCCCAACTGCACTGTCTCAGACTTCATCTCGAAGCTGGGAGCGTTTGTCCGGAAGTTGGACCTCTGGATCAAGAATGTGGAGAGCAAACGCTACGGAATGTTCGAACTCCTGACTACCCTTGAGAGCGAGCCCAATGATGAATTTTCCCAAGAAATCGTCCGTCACCTCTCACTGCTCAAGACTGAGTTGATGCATTACATGTTGTGCCTACATCACCAATCCGTTTTCCGTTGAACCAGGCGATCTGCCTGTCGGGACCGGGGAACAAGAGGAGCTCATAGATATCCAGGCTGATGAGACAGCAAAGACGAAGCACAAGGAATGCTCTCCTATGAACTTCTGGATGACCATGGCCTCCTCGTACCCAACCCTAGCCCGTCACGCTGTTCCCCAGCTACTGATTTTCCCCTCTACGTGGGAGTGCGAGCAGGAGTTCTCAACCATGATGACCATCAAGTCAAAGAGCCGGAACCGTCTTGCTGCGCCCGGGCATGATTTCCGATGTGCTGTGAGCAAAGTTATGCCCCGCATCGACCAGCTGGTGGAGAAGAAACAGATGCAGCCCTCGCATTAAATTTTGTTCTTTGTTGACAGTTAGTTCATTTGTGTGTTCTACTTGTGAATAAATTGATATCTTATCGAATTGAGTTTTTTTGGAACCAGGTGGTACGCGGCGACGGTATGGGACCTCCAAGTAGTACTCGATCAGAAAAAGGTTTGGAACCACTTGTCTACACATTCCACAGCTAACTACGCAAACTCCATGGCCAAGAATAGGCTTCCCAATTTTGTCCCAACCACTGGCTCCATGACAGATCCCTGTGCTGCCTCCCTTTTAGAGATGCCGATACATGATCCAGAGCCACGTACTTCCTCGCCGAGTCATGTGCTGCAGACCCTGGGCCAGACCCCTGATCCCGTAGCACTAGCTTTTACAACATCTAGACAGCTATCTGCATGTCCCACTAACAGTTTCCTTGGTGCCCGCTTTGAGGCTCTCAACTCGACAGACACCTTCCGAAACATATAACAGCTTTCATAGTTCAGAAATTATGCTAATAACGTGGGGGTAGAATAAACCCCAGTGGCTGGAAGGTAGTCTTTCCCTACGATGTCCCTGTAATGACACCAGTTATCAAACATCTGTTGCACCAACAAGGTATTTTTCCACACGGACAGTTTATACTTGTTCCCTTATTCCAATGTCTTCCACTCATGTGAACCGTGTTCGTACGCCCAAAATTTATGCCCTGTATAATGCATATGGATTGCCGATTCCCATGCATGTGTTGAGATTGCCTTCACACAGACATGGTTATTCCTTCCATTCATGATGGATTCTTTGCACACCTGTATTTGCTCAAAACCTCATTTTGGTGTGAGGAAGCCGTTTGCATTTATTCAGCTTGAGTATCTTTATTCATCCCTTTTAGCACGGTTAATAAATGCAAGAAGAAATTTTATGTAGAGAGAAAGAGGTCAATCACTCCATGATTTATTCACAGGCCGCAGTGGGGGGGGGGGGGGGGGGGGTGTTCTGGGTGTGGGCATTTTCTGGGGGTTTTGTCGCTTCTCTCGAGCTGTTTGTTGTCGTTGCATTAAATACTCTGCATCGTTTCATCACCGTTGTTATTGTAATTTGTTTTAGGTGTCGACTTCAATAAATCACCAAGCCTGCCATGTTCACACGAGGTAATCCCACAAGATTCAAAGTCCACTCACTGGCAGTGATGGTCGAAGGTTTCAGTAGAATGTGCCCGTTGATGAAGCTTGGGGCCTTGCACTGATCCACACCGCCTCGGTATTTTGCAGTACGGAGGAGCTGCAAGCTATCAGCTTTTTGGGTGAGTTCAGGAAGTTCTCCAACTCTTTTGTTGTGAAACCCCTTTCTCGCTGGTATATTTCCAAGTATTTTCAGGTTATTTTAGAAGCTTTTTCAGCCATTTTTGGTAACAATCCTTGTCTTGCACACATAATATACAGTACATTTGGCTGCTCTGACGCACACCATTGCTGGGGGTTTCAGCGCATGTGCGCCGAGCATTCTGGGGTGAATTAGGTCATTTCAAAAATCCTGTATTAGGTGTGTGCAGTTAGTAGCATGTGCTATGTGGGATTCTATTCTGGTAGTGGAGTCTCTTTTCCAAACACTTTGTTTTTTGCAGTGGGGAACAGATATTGTATGAAAAGTTATTTGTTTACAAAATATTGTGATAGTTGTAGAGGGGACTATCAACATATTCCATGTGCAAAATGGCAGAATCTTACACCAACCAACCCTCTCCCACACCAATTCCCCTCCATCCACCTTTCCAACTGCCATACACCTTCCTATTCTCCCCATCCACAATCCTAATCTTCCATTCTCAATTTAAGTCTCTTCCCACCTTCTATATGTAGAAGGCCTCTGAAAGAAATTTATTGGGAAAATACGTTTCTTATTCATCTATTTATAGATCATTTGGGCTGCCAGGAAGCCTAAATGTATGCACACTCACATCTGAGCTATCTAGCTTTGGTTTGAGTGTCAGCCCAGCTCCAAACTGTCCTCATGGTGTTTTGCAGGCAAGGCGAGGCATCAATGCATGTGCTGTCCATTGGAAAGACGTTAATCTGGATGTACCATCTGCCATCATTAGTTGGTGGATATTAAAGACTCCACGGTGTCCTTCACAAAAAGTAGGTGAGCTCGCGCCGGTATCAACAAATTCCTGCACACTCGGTTCAGTATCCTGCGTTGGAGTGGCGATCCATCCAGGATCACAACCTTCACCAAGAAAATACTTCGGCAGAGCAGACGTCCTCGAAAGAACACGGAAATTTATAGATTTGCATGACAATAGGCTTTTTGACTTCCACAATGTAACATCAATTATAATTTCTACAATAGTTGAGCTAGCGTGTTTGACATTCCCTTCTGAGCACTGAATGATAGAATCCCAGCTTCACATCCTCTGTGTTGTATTTTTTGTCCATCGTCTTCAAACGTACCAATTCATGTAAAAGTAGAATCATGTCTCCCAATGTCCTTGCTCAACATATTTGTGAAAACTTCTCTGTGAGCCTTCATCGTTTAGCCATTTTTGGTAACCTGCAGAACGGCCTCCACATGATTAGTCCAGACATTTCTATCTTGTGTCCCTATTATCCAGGTGTTACCTCTGTAGTAGTCTGTCAGCTCGTCTCTTACTTGGCCTTTCTTTACAAGAAGGTTTAGAGTAGACCCTTTAAAAAAGAAAAAAGAAGATCACAAAATAGTGAGTGAGTAACAATCATTTTATTTTCTTGAAATTACACATCAGTCAATCACTTTCAAGATATATGAAAGCACCCAAATACATATGCAGTACTTCATTATACATGCATAGCAAAAAGGTAAAGCCTGGTTAAGAAAGAAAGATGTGTAAAAGGTATAATGAACAGCATAACTGACTCTGTAGCAAAGGCACAAATGGAGTCAAAATGTGACAATCTGATTAAGCACCCCAACCAATTGTTTATAAAAAGCAGATTACCACTGCTTCGACCATCAGATAATGGAGCAATTTTTCTTCTCACTCATATCCCATCATTTTTAAAATCTCATTTGTAGATATGCTCTTGTGTTGCATAATTTCAGCCTCATTCATTTTGCTCCACTCAACACATTAGTGTTGGCATTGTTGTGAATACGGCCCCCAGCCAAAATCCCAAGCAATTGCAGAGGGGAACTGTTCATGGCAGGAATTATAATCCCATGGATAGCAGGCTTAAGGCTAAATTTGGGTGAGACAACGCCGAAGAAATTACCTCACCTCCTACTCCGATTCTAAACACAGTCTGAAACAGTACCAGTTAATATAAAGCAATTAATCAAGTTATGCCTCCAAAGGTTATCAATCAAACAGCCAGATTGTCAGTGCGGGAAAGATGGCAGAAACCACGCACACGCAGCCTTTGAGAAATGATTAACAATTTCATTATATTGGCACAGGACAGACAGCATGAAATCCCAGACGAAGGACAGACACAAACCCACTTAACAGGCAAGCAAACTAAACCCTGTTGGTACCAAATACAAAGTCACATGGGGCTAAGCCTAAACTTCTGGAACTAAAACAAAGGCTCACTGGGTGTAGTTGAGGGTGGCAGGAGAGCGAGTATGAAGGAGGAGAGCAGGCACACCTGCAAGCACACAGCAGGAGGGTGAGCTTGATCTGGGCATGAAATCCAAGCAAAAGAGAGCCCTGTGGTACAGGGTGTGAGCTTTTATAAAGCGCCTTCCATGCAGTCATATGTTCCTGCCCTTGTGATGTTCCCAGAAATCTTACGACGGCTGTCAGCCAATGATGGCTATCAGCCAATGATGGCCAGCGCCTGTATCAGCCCAGCCCTGATTGATGGCCACGAAGCTGTTATAATCTCCAAATATCCCTGCATCAGAAGCCGGAACTCCTGCTTTTCTGCCAGCCTGGAACTAGCCCAAGGTTGGAAGGCATATTTTGTATGGGCACTGACTCCTGACGTGGTTCTCAACTGGCTCCACACATGGACATATTAAAGGACTATGCTAAAATGACACCCCATTAATCCAGCCAGGCTACATCAGATAACTTCACCCGATCACATGTCCTTAATACATGGTAAGTCCGATAAACCATGTGAACACAAACAGTGCTCAGGCCTTAAATTATAAATACTGCCCTCTATCCCATAAACATAACAGTATTTTCACAGATTATAAGATTTATATCAAATACTGTACCTTCTGTTAATATATTACATGAATATCACACAAAATCTGGTCATAGATCGACAAAAATATATATATACAGTGGGGAGAACAAGTATTTGATACACTGCCGATTTTGCAGGTTTTCCCACTACAAAGCACGTAGAGGTCTGTAATTTTTATCATAGGTACACTTCAACTGTGAAAGACAGAATCTAAAACAAAAATCCTGAAAATCACATTGTATGATTTTAAATAATTAATTTGCATTTTATTGCATGAAATAAGTATTTGATACATCAGAAAAACAGAACTTAATATTGGTACAGAAACCTTTGTTTGCAATTACAGAGATCAGATGTTTCCTATAGTTCTTAACCAGGTTTGCACAGACTGCAGCAGGGATTTTGGCCCACTCCTCCATACAGATCTTCTCCAGATCCTTCAGGTTTCGGGCTGTCGCTGGGCAACACAAACTTTCAGCTCCCTCCAAAGATTTTCTATTGGGTTCAGGTCTGGAGACTGGCTAGGCCACTCCAGGACCTTGAGATGCTTCTTACGGAGCCACTCCTTAGTTGCCCTGGCTGTGTGTTTTGGGTGTTGTCATGCTGGAAGACCCAGCCACGCCCATCTTCAATGCTCTTGTTGAGGGAAGGAGGTTGTTGGCCAAGATCTCGCGATACATGGCCCATCCATCCTCCCCTCAATACAGTGCAGTCGTCCTGTCCCCTTTGCGAAAAGCATCCCCAAAGAATGATGTTTCCACCTCCATGCTTCACGGTTGGGATGGTGTTCTTGGGGTTGTACTCATCCTTATTCTTCCTCCAAACACGGCGAGTGGAGTTTAAACCAAAAAGCTCTATTTTGGTCTCATCAGACCACATGACCTTCTCCCATTCCTCCTCTGGATCATCCAGATGGTCATTGGCAAACTTCAGACGGGCCTGGACATGCGCTGGCTTGAGCAGAGGGACCTTGCGTGCGCTGCAGGATTTTAATCCATGACGGCGTAGTGTGTTACTTATGGTTTTCTTTGATACCTGGTCCCAGCTCTCTTCAGGTCATTGACCAGGTCCTGTCGTGTAGTTCTGGGCTGATCCCCACCTTTCTCATGATCATTGAGGCTCCATGAGGTGAGATCTTGCATGGAGCCCCAGACCGAGGGAGATGACTGTTATCTTGAACTTCTTCCATTTTCTAATAATTGCGCCAACAGTTGTTGCCTTCTCACAAGCTGCTTGCCTATTGTCCTGTAGCCCATCCCAGCCTTGTGCATTTCTACAATTTTGTCCCTGATGTCCTTAGACAGCTCTCTGGTCTTGCTCATTGTGGAGAGGTTGGAGTCTGATTGATTGAGTGTGGACAGCTGTCTTTTATGCAGATAACGAGTTCAAACAGGTGCAGTTAATACAGGTAATGAGTGGAGAATGGGAGGGCTTCTTAAAGACAAACTAACAGGTCTGTGAGAGCCGGAATTCTTACTGGTGGTAGGTGATCAAATACTTATTTCATGCAATAAAATGCAAATAATTATTTAAAAATCATACAATGTGATTTTCAGGATTTTGTTTTAGATTCCGTCTTTCACAGTTGAAATGTACCTATGATAAAAATTACAGACCTCTACGTGCTTTGTAAGTAGGAAAACCTGCAAAATCGGCAGTGTATCAAATACTTTTCTACCCACTGTATATATTGAACGGGCAAAGAATCTGCAAAAGAGACTTTTGCGGAAACAATTTTTCACAACTTCAGTGTAATAAGTGAGAGGCGATTAATTAAGTAGTCAAGTCCCAACTGCCATTGCTTATCTCTCAATTCATTCTTTTTTGACAGATGTTGAATTTTGCAAGTGGTACCATACATTTCTTCAAGTGTATCATCATCAATTGCATGTGGAGGGCCACTGTGCTTCATCGGGTCAAAAATGAAAGTCTCAAGGAGGTAATTACAGCCAGGAGCCATAAGGGACAACATCAAAGAGACATAACGCTGTCTGTCATCAATGTTAATGGCGACTAAAGACCCACGGTCCCAGATACCATCAAAAAGGCCCAAAACATCCTTAGAAATATCAAAGATGTTGCCGCGATAGATGGAAATATTTCCATCAAGACTTCTGAAGACTTCTCCGGCAGGTAATGTCAAAACAGGTTTCCTTTTGAATGGCACACAATTCCCAGTAAAGAACTCCAAAATGGCTTTCTCTGCTACCTCAACACCCACAACTGTATGGCCTTGCTCAGCTATCCACTTCATGTCGAAGGCCTTGCCACACAAAGGAACGAAGATCTTGAGAGCTTTTCTGCCATTGACGAAAGTATCAAAATTCTGTTTCAGGTTGGTATTCCCTTCAAATTCGTGCCAGGTCGCCCTGCCTTGATCCCATCGATCTTTCCAAAATTCCACAGACAGTTTGACACTTTCCATCACTTGGATAGTTTTAGGAATGGCAAGTCCTGCAAAAACATAAAAATTACGAAATTCTTACCGATAAGTGTCACGGTGAAGAATTTAATTCTTATCAGTATTTTTCAAGAAACGATTTTGTACACAGAGAAGCTCAAACAAAAGGTATCAACTCATACCATCATACTATTTATATACAATTCGAGAAGTATGTGCATGTTCGTGGTTTTGTCATCTATGCATTCCTCAACTGTTAAATGGAATGAGTTGAAAACTGGTGGTGTACTCGGGGTGTGCACGAGAGTTTTAGGCAATAAAATACATTATAATAGCCCCCAGGATTCAGGGTAGGGTGAGACACAAATTCTCCATGTAATTGTATTGTACAGCGCACCTGGTGGAAGAAGGTATTACAAGTCATAACAAGAAAAAGAGCAATCAGAGATTACAGACTTTCACCAGGACTTCTTTTGAGTGGTATATTTTTTTCTAGGTTTTAGGGTAAAACCAATATGGCTGCAAAAACATGTAACCAATGACATCATGTGTGTGAACCTTTTGTTCCTCATGGACAGGCAGTCATATTGTTGTGGGCCAGGGTTCGGTGGCGATAAACGACCACTAGGTGGAGCAGTAGAGTCGTCTCCCACCGAACACCCGGATTATAGGTCGTGACTCTCGGATAAGTCCGAGAGTTCACGGGTCCCTTAGCGGACCGTGGTCGCCAATATTTCGACGGCGTGGGGTAGGGTGAATTGCCTAATTTCAATATACCTAAATACCCACGTCGTCCAACTACGGGGGAAAACCACACCCTCGGCCGAC
>CM068956.1:136226053-136239599 GCA_035128595.1 Eptatretus atami
AAGTCCTTGTGGACATTGATTTTAAGCGGCAAGCTTTATCATCAAAATTTACACAAACTCCAAATGACAAACAATTTAAACGGACATAAATTAACAAGCAATGATATAACAAGTATATATGAACATTTCTCAATTCCATTCCTCGCCACATCCCCCCCCCCAAATGAAATTAAATTTGCTTGACGGATCTATTTTAACCTGGTGTTGTTGTGACCCGTAGGAATGATGGCGGGTGGCCTTCTCCCGCGTCAAATTTCCTTGTTCATGTAATGGTCTCCCTGGAAAGGTGGCCGCGGAACATTAAGCCGAGCTGAAATTAGAATTGTATAGCATCAAGTAATAGTGGGCAGCACAGTGAAATATTTATTTTTCAAAAAAACCCGTAAAACAACACAACACACATCAAAGATGACGTATTTCTACATCCGGCGCCGCCGCTGGGACGTTAGTGCGCATGCGCAATACCGGTCTTTCCTTTTTTAATACTGCTGTGGAGCACGCGGCATCATGCCTGTACGTATCGTTCGTTTTGGTGATCCGGAAACACCGTGACTTGCGCCCGTGGAGCTTGATCCGTCATTTTTCATCTTTTATTCGTTTAGTAGCGCTCCGAGCTTCGTCTTTTATTGCAGTTTCAGCTCTCATGAATGGAACTGAAGTATCGTGATGAGGCAGCGTCTGAGGCCTTCCGGCGGCCATTGCATTTTTTCCATCGTTATTTATTTATTTCGATTATTTGTGGTTTCGCTCGGCATAGTGTGTATATATATATATATATATATATATATATATATATATTACACACGTGTGCTGTACATTGTGTTGTTGTGCACTTGTTTACTTACGTTGTGGTGAAACTTGTTCTTGCGATATCTTAAATTTTCCCCGAATCTCCCAGTTGTCGCAGGATCTCCTTCATCCCACGCTTGAAGAGGAGCGAAGGAGCACAAGAAAAACGTTTGGTGCAGAGTCCGAATTCGTACTTCATGGATGTCAAGTGTCCAGGTAACGAGAGCGGCCGTCGTGAGTCAAAGTGGTTTGCTTGTAGTGGGGGCACATAACACCAATTTTTACAAGGAATCGTGGCAAATGATGATACAAGCATCAAATTTGGAATTTCTGTTCTCCAGGGGATTATATCAAACTGCCGATTGCCATTTGAAAATCCAAATTTTGACAAATGAAAAAAAAAAAATAACTTCCAAAAAGTCAATATCACGAATCCGATGTTGGATGCTGGCTGAGATTGGTGAATGTTTCAAGAACATCTAAGACGTTCCAAGTCTGCCATGCAGTTTTCTTCCTTTACGCGGAAGGCAGATACGACGTCACATCCAGTGAACGCATGGAAGTATGGGATCCCTCTAGCTTTTCTCAGGCCCTATTGCAGAAATACCTCATGGACTGGAATCCATCGCACCTTGGCTAAAGGCAATCCACATGTCTCAAGCCTAGTTCCTGTAAGGATGGCAGTACAGATATTGCTATGACTAGTACGTCCGTGTCATTACCTTAGTGATAATGGACTTGCTACCATCCTCGTTGCATCCCTGGCGTGTACAAATATTCGAGTGTCAGCTTCTTCATGACAACATGGAGACACAGCATCCAGTGACTTCCTTGTGTTGCTAATGGCATCTTCTCCTTTTGTGACAATGACTGTGCTTGTCGTCTGTGCTTCACACTTCTTTTCCACAAGGAAGTGAAACAGCTCAGTCTTGTTGCTGTCAATCTCGAAGAAAGCTTCTCCAGTTAATTGGGGTCTTACTGGTTTCCTGTCACTCTCTGATTCCTTGCCCCCTTTTCGACCTTGCCTCGGACTTCAGACTTGATTTTCTTGTACACATCAAACACCACGTCCACCCTCTCATACCTGACACCATAGATTCCACCTTTGGGATGATGTCTCCTTTAGCATAGTCCATCAAATATCTTTGAAGTGCGTGGAGGTAGGGCATTGATAAGTGCTGAGCCATGCAATGATGACTGCATCTACTCCCCTTGGTTCTCTGTCTGGGATGTTCTCTTGCGCTTCAAGAATTTCAGGCAGCTGTGACTTTCAAATTTATTTGTTTTTTTTTTGTGTTTTTTTTCAAATTTTTCAAATGGCCAATCGGGAAAATTTGATCAGAAAGCCCTGCAGAACAGAAAATGCCAAATTTGATGCTTGTATCACAATTTGCACAATTTTTCTACTATCTACTACACTATTGGTGTTGGGATCTCTCTGGTGGGGCACGAACTTCAATTTAATGAATTCAACGAAAGCGTGTTCGTTTTTAATGCCTCCACACCAACGGATGCCTCTAATAAGGTAAAGTTAGACAGGGCAATTAAGTGATTAGATTTTGGGCCAGATGTGATAAAGGTCAAGGGTCAAACTTGAAATTTTACTGTTTATGCCCCAACTCAAGAAATATTGGACAGAATTTCATCAAACTTGGTACAAAGGTACAGTTGGACAGGGCAATTAACACTGATTAGATTTTGGGCCAGATATGATGAAGGTCAAGGGTCAAATATGTCAATAACTCAAGTGTTTGTGCGGGAGAGCGGAGGCATACCCGTCGACTGCGTTGCAGTCGAATACTTAGTTATTATCATTTCGAGTCGTTCAACGCACGGAAAAAAAAAGAGCTCAAAATTGGCCTCCGTGTACCCAGAGTTTTGTCGAGTCCGTCGAAAATGACAGTGTCGATGATGTCCAAGTGGAATCGAAATTGAGCAAACTCATCGGGGTTATGTGCTGTAATCGGGGTGTCGTGCGGAGTAATTTTGTCTGAGTGGGTGAGTGAGTGCCTTCTCTGTCTTGGAGATGAGTATGACCTCTCAAAGGAGTTTGTTCACTTCTGTCTATCCATGCACAAACGATGGAGAAACACAACTTTGAAATTAAATGTTGTTTTTATCTTTATAACGTGAATCGGAAAACAAACATGCCCTTAAACACCACTTTGGCTCTGAGGAGTGAGATTATTATTTATTTTCTTCACTCTGTCTGCCTGCCAGCACCTCGGAGTCGTTGCATCCTGGCGTTAATGGCAGTCAAATGACATTGAAAATCATTCCAAACAGGAAACACCGTCTGTTTTTAAGGATGTCATAAAGGACACAAACAACAGGCACGAAGAATGAATGGAATGTGTATATTAGATGGAGTTAGTGTAAAAAGCCGCTGCGCATCACCGTTATTTTTTTTGTTTTGTTTTTTTCTTAAATATATATAATACATTATATAATATTTTATTTTATTTCTAACCACCGTAAAAAATCTATTTCCATTGAATTAGATGCTTCGCCGTAGAGCACACATTGCCTTTTTTTTTGGTGCTTTCAAAAAATCCTTCCGTTAAGCAGTACTTGGACATTAATATTAACTAGATGCACCCGCTCCGCTACGGGAGCCGTCAAGGGGGGTCATGTATTATATTTATGCCTATTTTACTCCAAGGGGTCCCAAGGATTACACACCCGCAAAATGGTTGCAATCAGTTCAGCCGTTTTTTGGCAGTACCTGGGAACAGACAGACGGGTTGAAATATAGTAAGATGGCGTTTTTAACATCATCTCGACCAATCAAATTTTCCGCGCTCGCACATCTGGGTGTGAGGTCTATGAGATTATTAGTATTATTATTATTACTAGTGCGGAGCCCCGTTAGGTGCGTGCCAGTATGTGGCAGCTTCGTTCCTTCGCTCATTCGTAAAACGACGAACTGGATTGGGGGCATTGTTTCAATTAGATGCGGACCAACCGTATCATAAATGGCCAAATAAGTTTGGAAGCACCTAGAACAATATTCATCCCCCAGCGTCAAATGTGATGTCATTATCAAACGAAGAAGAAAGAAAGAATTGTTGACGCCCCCTCTCTCTCTCTCTCCCCTCCTCTCTTGCCCCCCTCTCTCCCCTAAGTCTCGCCCCTCCTCTCTCTCGACCCCCGCTCCTCTCTCACCCTCTCCCGCCCCACTCTCACCCCCTCTCCCGCCCCCACTCTCACCCCCTCTCCCCGCCCCACTTCTACGCCCCCTCTCACCGCCCCCACTCTCAACCCCCGCTCTTCCGCCACTCTCACCCCCTCTCCCCCAGCCCCCACTCTCACCCCCTTCCCGCCCCCACTCTCACCCCCTGCTCCCTCCCCAACTCTCACCGCCACTCTCCGTCCCCTCTCCTCTCGCCCCATCCTCTCTCCTCTCTTGAATTGTGACATCCCCTTCTCTCTCGCCTCCCCCCTCTCTCGCCGCTGCCCTCTCTCGCCCGTCCCTCTCGTCGCCCCTCCCTCTCGTCGCCCCTCCCTCTCCTCGCCCTCTCCCTCTCTCGCCCCTCCTTCATCGCCCCTCCCTCTTCCTCAGCCCCTCCCTCTCTCTGTAAATGTATTCAACAATGTCTACCAAGTCACACAATTAAATTCAAACCTTGGGGAAAACAGCTTTCGAACCTTGGGAAACAGCTGTTTCCCTTGGGAACATTCAAACCTTGGATTAATTAATAATTTTTAAACATTAATTCAAACCTTGGGAAAAAACAGCTTTCAAACCTTGGAACAGCTGAAACGGATGAAGAAGAACGTAATATCAAAAACCTTGAAAAGGCAAGCATACCTCAGGTCCCAGCGTCCGATTGTGACGTCATACCGAAACGAAGACTAAGAAGAAGAAGTGTGACGTCATCGTGCAAAAAAAACCATTAATTGATTGTCATAGCACCGTGTCTTGTGCCATTGGTTGACAGAAATAAATGGCCGTAACTTGGGAACCGCTCGTGCCGATTAATATCAAACCTTGAAAAGGCCACATCCGCCGGATCCCCAGCAATAATTCCTGGCAAGTTTTCATATCAAGATCGGACCGGTGGTCGTCGAGAACGGGGTCGCATACAGACAAAATAGACACACACATCACACAAGAGATTGCCTGGAAAATTATAGATAGACTAGTACGTGCCGCGTAAAAAAAATATAAAATAATATAATAATAATAAATAATAAACCCGACACAGCCGTTCTTCCGCTCTCTTTTACGTGCCCGTACGTGCGTGAACCCCGGAAGTTCGATATTTATTCACAGTTACGATTATTCGCAATTAGTTTATACCCAAATTATTCAATTAGCGCGCAACGTATTTTATTACCGCTTTTCAGCATATCGTGGCAAGGGAAAAAAAAAAGAGAAGAGAAGAGAGAGAAAAAAAATTTATTCCTGGTTCGGAGCTACCAGCACTCTGATGTTAACCCGCAATTTATGCACCGTCTAATATGAAAACGATCATAACTTGGGCAATTGTGTTTATCTATAAATGCGCATCTATCGAGAAATTATTAAGAATACACGAAAAAAAAACGTGCAAAAAAAATAAATTTAACTTCCCTGGTTCGGAGCATACCAGTACTACTGATCTTACCGAAATTTATACAACGCGTCTAATATGAAAACGATCATAACTTGGCCATTGTGTTTATCTATAATGCCGCCATAAGAATGAGAAATTATTAGAATACACGGTTCTCACTATCCGGAAGCCCGTAACGTTGTAACCCGTAATGGGGAAGCGCGGCTGAGCTTCCCTTCCCCATCGGCCACGCCCAACGCACAACGTGTCTTGTCATTGTTTGGTAAATAAATGGCCATACTTGGGGAAGCACTTGTCCGCGATAATATCAAACTTGAAAAGGCACATCCCTCAGGTCCCAGCAATATACCTGGCAAGTTTTCAATTAGATCGGACAAGAGGTTGTCGAGAATACAGCGGTACACCACAACACACACAGAGATTGCTGGAATTATAGATAGATAAAGTAACTAATGCAATGCAGTATTGATAGGGAACTAAGTAGAATGCAGTCCTGTCATGAAGAGGCAGCCCAGAGTGCAAGCCCAAGGCGGTGCCTTAAAATCCGTCTCATTAGGACACAGCTACCGAAGCTCTAATTGTGGCAACATGTTACTTTACCCCTTTATTGCATGATAACTGTGGGGCCAATTTCAGCTTTTATGAATACAGTAATATTAAATAAATTTAAATCAGATGGCAAAAAAAATTTTGTTATGTGTTAAATTTTCATCATCGATACAATCCCTCCTCATTAGATCAGGATAATTCTTATTTGCATCTAAAGTCGATCCCAAAAATATTTCCTGGCAGTCATGGCAGGTCGTCTTGGCATTGCTCTTGCATTCTTAGGCTTGATAGATCAGCCGATGAATGTGTATTGGCTTCTTACCTAATGTACTATAGTCGAACAACTGTGCTCTACTGCCGTTGAAACCTGTGTAAGTGGCATTCCATGTCTGCCGGTTTCAGCACTAATTCCCAATGTCTTTTGCATACCAAACAATTTTTGTTTCCAAAATTTGCTATTGACAAAGCTGGTGGTAAAGCTGACAGGATGTCATGGTGGTTGTCACGCTTAAGTGCTGCCCTTCCTTTCCCTTGTGGTTACAAAGGAACATACATGGTATCTGTGCACCAAAGTGGTGGTTGGAAGTGAGGTCACTCAGGTTTAAAGACAAGATCCGCTGTTCACTCCTCCATTGTTTACTTCCACACGTTTTGTCAGCCCTTTCACTAACTTCGTTTTACATTTCTTTTATTGAATCATGCTGCATACAACCTGTTTTGGTGCTAGCAGTCTTGAAAATATAGCTCAGAGTTCATATTCTCTCCCTGTTGTTGTCGTCATTTTAATGACAATGTTTCTCCTTTGGAGAGAATGGGAAGCGACCTCTTTGCTTACCCAAGCAAGTACTTTAGGGCTGCTCGTTAAAGAACCAGTTTGTGTTGGGTTAGGCCAAGGGTTGGCAACCAAAATAACTGGAGGAACCATATTCTCAAATTTGGTGAAACACGCAATATTTTAAGAAGCACAATCTATTACAAGTTAACCTGCCCGCTTGGGTACATGAAATACTGGCAGGAACCATCCATAAGTTCACCGTACAGCCTCTCGGTGTCCGGCTGTTTATTATACCTCCACTGGACGAAAGTCACCGATGCAATTTTTTTTGGCCTGCCACCTGGACTTAGGCCGGTGACTTATGTCAGGTCAGTGCGCGTAAACACTTCACTCATGATCGCTTGAACCAAACACACAATTTTGATTAAACTTGGCCACAAGCTTCGTATCTGAATGCCCAACGAAGGTGGAGTGACTCACATGCAAAAAATCTGAGCTCTTTATGGGGAGGGGGGGGGGGTGGGTGGGTGGTTGAGCCTCCAAAAATAGGTATTTGCTCCTCTCGAAAATAGGTATTTGCTCTCTCCTCCCCAAACTAACTCGAATTTCAATGAAACTTGACCAGCGACCATTCATATGCGTCCCGTACCAAAGTTGTTAATGGCATTAAAAAATAATTCGGGATCTGAAGGAGGTGGAAGGGAAGGGGAGGGGGTGGGGGGGGGTTGAGTGCATGTTGCTCCTGATCCAGGTGAGCTTCAGTACTCGTGGTTTATATTTTTACCTCTGAACAACGAAGTGAAGGAGGTTGTTTCATCCATCTGTCTGTTATCTGTCCTTTGTCCTTTGTTTTGTGTGCAGCGATATCTCAAAAGTTGTGGACAGATTCAGATGAAATTTGGTGGACTTGGTGGACGTGTTGGGTGTGTGATAAGGAAGAATTGATTATTTTTGGGTGAAGATCCAGATGTGGATATGAGAATTATTTAATTTTTTAAAAGTGATTCTTTGCATTGAGAGATGGGGCTAAAAGCGATTTGTACAGCAATAACCTCAAAAATGTATTTGGCCGATATGTTTATCATGGATCAGGCAAATTAACCGTGGCAGAGGTATGCGCTCTAAACGGAGTGGCACTTTCTAGTTGTTACCGTTGCTTAAAATTGTGCAGCAGTGATTGATTTTGACGCAAAATTGATAAAGTATTGTTTGCGGGCCGGGGTCGCGGTGGCGAGAATGACCACGAGGTGGGGGAAGTTTACGTTGTCTCCCACCAGACTCCCGAATTGTAGGCCGTCGCTCAACAGTAATAATTCCGTGACGCGGCGGGTCGCTTGACCGACATGGGACGCCAATACCTCAACCGCGTAGCGTAGGGTCTTCCTGCCAGGTGTAATATCAGTTTACCTAATTAATCACGCGGTTTTGACTACCGGGGAACCTAACGCCCTCTGCCACGGCCTGCGCCCGAACCGGATCACTCTACCCAACTACGGTGGACAACTAGCCAACATCCGGAGCAGATGCAGCGAAGCGAACTGCCAGGGACGTACCGGCTAGAATGAACAGATTAATATTATCGGGATAAAGACCTGCTAAACTTGGATCGCGAAACGCATGCATGTCGCAATGAAGGAAAAGACAAAAACGAACTGGGAACATTTCTACAATCATTTAGGCCTGGTCACATTTGCCACGGCGGCCCCGTGGGGTTCTCCAATCTACCGGCCATTAGCAAATTTATACGGCGGCCACAGTAATTTCCGTACGGTCACACAATGTAGCAGTCACATATTTTTTAATTTTTTCGGAGCCGGCACAGCGTATTTAGGCTAAGTTCACATTTGCGCACGGCGGCCGTGGGGTCCTCCAAAATCTACGGCAATTAGGCAAATTATACGGCGGCCGCGTATCCACGGCATAACAATGTAGGCAGTCAATAATGTTTTTATTTTTCGGGGAAGATGCACGGCGTATTTATAAATTGGTGGAGACCGAAAACGTGGGGTTGCTACATCTTTGATTTGATGCTTGCCACGGTGACCTTTAAGGGCGTTCCTGGCGGCACCATTTTGTAATCTAAGGCAGTACGTCATAGTGTGTCCTCTGCTTTAGTGGCGACCGCAGGGGGCCCTAAGGTGAAACGTGCGGTCCAGACGGACGGTACGAATGGGTTAGATTATTTTTTTTTTTAATAACCAGTTTTTTTTTTTTCGGCTTGGTCGATTGCTAACGGCGAACGTAGAAATGAAAAAAAGTTATAACTCCGCGTTTATAATTCCACGCGACGCTTACGAACTGTAAAATATAGCAAACGGCGTAGGGCCACCCTGAAGGCCACCGCAGAAACTCTGGCCGGCCTGCCGCACGTTTCTGTCATTCAGAGGGCGTACGGCCGCCGTATCCCCCTCGCCGTACGGCAAATGTGACTTAGGCTTATTTACAACTAGGCGAGGAAAAACATGTGGCACAGGAACAGGTTTAATTGGTGTGTTATGTTAGTGCGACAATTTTACAGCAACTTACAAAAGAGGACACAGAGCAGAACTTGTCATGAGAATAATACAGGCAATAATTAGCAGTAATCAAAAACTTAAAGTTGTTTACTTGATGGACAGGCCGCCACATCACAGACACACACTCGGACAAAATAAACCCAGTTGAATGGCAAAGGACTTTTGCAGCCACGGAGGGGAGGGAGCTGAGGTCAGTTCTTTTGGTAGCTGACATTCAGAGGGAAGTGATGCTCATGGTGGCGGCACCCGACAGAGGTCGTGGCAGTTTGGCCCACAGCCGCACGTGTGGAAGACCGTGTCGCTGCAAAAGGGGAGCCCGGGTGGATAGCGCGGAGTCCAAGGTATGAAGGGGCTGCTAGACGGGGCAGAAACCCGACCGAGGCCTGGTCGAGGTCCTTTTCAGCTCTCACAACTAACCACCAACAAACGAACTTTCCAAATCCAACCAGCGAACCTCTTCTCCGCTCAAACCGAACAACGAACTCTCGCGACTCTCTCTCTCTACTCTGAGGATGGTGTCGTATTTATAGAATCCCCCTGGGCGGGGAGGGGCCTTGGCCAAGCTGGACGTAGTCTGCCTGGATTGGACAGGGCCTTCATGGGGTCCCGCCTTATCTGGGTGGGATTTCGGCCAGGCCGGGAAAGCCCGCCCACTCCAATGGCGTGTTTGAGGAGGTGGACGGTGGTACAGCAGATTTAATTGGAACGTTTTGGGGAAGCCGAAAAAGGACTGCGGAACGGTGAAGATTATGCTCGGAAAACGAGCCTCTGGAGACAGCAGTATGACATGTTGCGCTGTGGCCAGCGAACCGAGGGCTACAAGTGCTATGGTAGCCGTGGATCGCAATGGAGGGGATATAAAGATTTATTAATCTGATTTTAAAAAAACATCGGCAACGCACCCCTTTTGCTTTCCGTCACAACACACGAGGGGTTCCTATCTGCATCATATACTTAATGGCATAACTACTTTGGACAAGCTAATGTTTGTATGCATTACGGTTCCTAGAACCATAACAGTATGTTTAATGATGGTAAAAGATGAACAGAATTACAATTGACATCAAGAGTCATTTTCAAGGTAAAAATGTTGCTCGAGAACAGCTGAAACGATTTAAATCAAACTTGATAAGTATTGTGTGTGTGGCGTGCAGTGAGTGCGCCAGTCCGTGCTCCGCCGACATAACTGCCAAAACCATAAAACCTATCAGCCTGAAAACTGCATGCATACTAAGGGAACCTCAAGGAAGTGCAATAAGTGAAAAATTGGGTGTTTGGGTTAATTAAAACACCGCCTTTTGAAAATAATTAACAGGACTTTTTTTTTTTTAATGTTTTCAAAAATTAGGAGCTTAAAGCTTTTTAAATATATATTTTTTATTTTCATCGCCCTCCTTCCATGCATTGCCTGATATGATTTTCCACGATGCTACTCTCATGGACTAATAAAAGTACATCATAGAATAATATTTTGCTTTTAGGATGCGGATATCATCCAGACTATTAAGTGTTGAAATCTGATAATTTACAACAAAGCTGATAGTACCTATTTACTTTAAGCAGCAGGCTATGTTCCCTCCTCCTCCATATATAACAAGAAATGGTGTAATTTCAAAGCCATTAAACTTGTCTTTTTCACTGTTTGGAGAATTATAAATTGATAGAATGAAAAATTTAGCAAACGTAACACTTAGCGCAGCTTTCATTGAGGCTATATGATTTAATGCATTCATTGCTAGATCCTCCACACCCTATCCCCCAGAGGGGACTGCTTATCCATCGGTTTGCCAGATCTGTGTTCTATATTCGGAGGTTTGGTGATGTTGCTCTGCAGGGAATCAAAGCAAATTGTAGTTAAAAGAAAAAAAAAGTCAGGCGTCGGAGGTCGACCACTTTCAGTTTTAAGCTGCTTGGTTGTTTGTTTTCGGTAAAAGTATCGCGTGCTCAATGAAACATCGTCTAAACGTACGTTTCCGCCTGTTGGCCGTGTGGTTCGTAGGACTTTGCAGGAGGCGTCTTAATCCGCTGAAAAATGTGCAATTTTATTTTTACAGGATATGCGTTTTGTTTTACCTTTTGTGCGATTCCTTTAATATAATTTGCCCGCTCACTTCGACATATGTATAGATATATATATATATATATATAAACACATATAACAACAAGTGGTGTCAGGCACAACAGAATCCCGCCCATTTAGGCAATAAAGTCTTCGATCCGCTAGCCGATCATTCACAAATTATGCATTTTTCACTAATAAAGGATGGGTAGGATTTAAGTGACAAATAGAATAAGGTTCACTTTAAGCTTAGTTTGAAGTAAATCAGATCATTTTTTGGAACGAAGTTATGAGCGAAAAACGGAATTTTGATCTTTTCGTGAACGGCTTGACCTTTGGATCCAATTGACGCCAAAAGTTAATGGGGTCGTCCAAGGTTCATTGGCCGCACCTGTGGATTAAATTTGATAGTGTTTGCTAAAGTCGTTTTGGCCATAAAGTTGCTAAACAGACAAGCAAACAAACAAACAAACCGGACGATTACAATATAACCGCTCCCTCCTCCGGGGGGTGGGATATAAAAGTCTATCCGACACGTGTTTGCCATGATCTAGCTTAATGACGGCACAGTGCATAGATCGACATGTGTTCTGTGCCTTGATTATATTTTTCAATTTAATAATTTTGCTAATTTCTACTTTAATTCGCTTTCAAAGAAATTCCTGTTAAAGGTAAATCTTTGTGTTTGTCGTTTTTATGTATCTTATGCCGGTGTGAACGTTAAAACTGTATTTGTGTGTGTGTGTCCTTCTTGACTTACCGGTGCAGCCAATTGGTCTTTTAAAAATTATTTCACGACATACTCATGAGATTATGCCAGCTCATAAGGTCTCATTTACGCAAGCCCAGAAGTTGAGGAAATGGCCAATCTGCTAAAATTGCTACAAGAGCTGGTAGCCACTCCAGGATGCTGAAGTTTGGTCTCCTTATTGGTTGCAACTGCCGAGGAACTTTAACACCGAGACGTAATTCCTCCCACTAACGAGTCCCTTTGGTCAGAAGATTCTGTTATCTCTGGTTGGGGAATAGTTGGAATTGTGGTACTCCAAGTGCTCTAGAACATCTGATATTGGAGTGATTTCATTGCATCCTCTCAAGATTCGGATTATCTGGTAAGGCATGCGAAAGTGAGTACATACGGTGTAGCTCTGTTCAGAACCAAGGTGAAAGAAAGCTATCTGGAATGATGGCGGGTCGGCCTTCTCCCGCGTCAAATTTCCTTGTTCATGTAATGGTCTCCCTGGAAAGGTGGCCGCGGGAACATTAGCCGAGCTGAAATTAGAATTGTATAGCATCAAGTAATAGTGGGCAGCACAGTGAAATATTTATTTTTCAAAAACCCGTAAAACAACAACAACACACATCAGATGACGTATTTCTACATCCGGCCGCCGCCGCTGGGACGTTAGTGCGCATGCGCAATACGGTCTTTCTTTTTTAATACTGCTGTGGAGCACGCGGCATCATGCCTGTACGTATCGTTCGTTTTGGTGATCCGGAAACACCGTGACTTGCGCCCGTGGAGCCTTGATCCGTCATTTTTCATCTTTTATCGTTTAGTAGCGCTCCGAGCTTCGTCTTTTATTGCAGTTTCAGCTCTCATGAATGGAACTGAAGTATCGTGATGAGGCAGCGTCTGAGGCCTTCCGGCGGCCATTGCATTTTTTCCATCGTTATTTATTTATTTCGATTATTTGTGGTTTCGCTCGGCATAGTGTGTATATATATATATATATATATATATATATACACACGTGTGCTGTACATTGTGTTGTTGTGCACTTGTTTACTTACGTTGTGGTGAAACTTGTTCTTGCGATATCTTAAATTTCTCCCCGAATCTCCCAGTTGTCGCAGGATCTCCTTCATCCCACGCTTGAAGAGGAGCGAAGGAAGCACAAGAAGAAACGTTTGGTGCAGAGTCCGAATTCGTACTTCATGGATGTCAAGTGTCCAGGTAACGAGAGCGGCACCTCGTGAGTCAAAAGTGGTTTGCTTGTAGTGGGGGCACATAACACCAATTTTTCAGAGGAATCGTGCAAATGATGATACAAGCATCAAATTTGGCATTTCTGTTCTCCAGGGGATTCTAATCAAATCTGCCCGATTGGCCATTTGAAAATCCAAATTTTGACAAATTTGAAAAAAAAAAAAATAACTTCCAAAAAGTCAATATCACGAATCGATGTTGGATGCTGGCTGAGATTGGTGAATGTTTCAGAAACATCTAAGACGTTCCAAGTCTGCCATGCAGTTTTCTTCCCTTTACCGCGGAAGGCAGATACGACGTCACATCCAG
>CM068956.1:136239624-136257003 GCA_035128595.1 Eptatretus atami
ATGAAAATTCCACTCCAATTCTACCCCCAAATGCCTAACACTATCACACTACACACACGAGTATATATGATATATATATTATATATATATATAAATATATATATATATAGTATATATGATATAACTTATATATTAATATATATATATATATATTGTACGGAGTGCTGTAAACCATATGCATGTCAACATTTACAAATGTCCCAAAAGTCAGTTTATTCGTTAAGTATGTGTAGTCAAGATTCCCCTTCCTTTTGGTCTAGTGGGAAGAATCAAATCGTGCGTTGCCGATTTCGTTTGAGTTAGTTATACATCTAACCAAGCCATCTAACAACCCATCCCATCTGCATAGCCCCTCAGCCCATCACGATCCACCACCAACCAGCTGCCTTCTCGCACCCTGACGCTGCCAAGGCAAGATCTCGCCGTTCTAGTTCTCGGCTCCCACAAATGTGTAACTCTCACGACGACCTTGCCAACATCAATACTTTGTCGTCAAGTATGAACCCGTTGAAGAGTGGCTGGGGTTTTCCCGGCAGCGGCTGTTACAGCTGATACTGTTACTCGTCAAGTAGTGGAACCCGCGTGGAAGAGTGACTGGGGTTTCCCGGCAGGGGCCAGTCCCGCCCCGGAGGGTGGGCCGTAGACCCTGTCCAATCAAAGGCGGACAGCAAGGTATGTTTGACCAAGGGCTCCTCCCCGTTGAGGGGAGGTCCAAAAAATCCCGAGCACTCTGAGAAGCATAGTTTTGGTGGGTTTTTTGCTGTCACGAAAGGGTTTTTGCTGTACGAAAGGTTACGAAGGCTGCTTACGAAGGCGGTGTTAACAGTGGTTGTTTCGAGGGCGTCACGAGGTTGAGCAGAAGGTCGTCGAGGCGACGAACGTGTCTCTGCTGGCCCTCTACAAGGAAGGAAAGAGCCGACCCGCTCCCCCCCCCCTCCGGAACCCCGGCCATTCACCCCAGCTCCGCCACGAACCTCGAGTCCCCACACGTGGACTGGGACCCAAAACCAGCGACCAGTGCAGTCCGCAGCATGGGAGTACCCCCTTTTCTCCGATGCAGGTACCCATCTTGAACTCTGACCCCCAAGCTTGTCTCTCTCCTCGCTGCGGAGGGTCCAATAAAGAACTCTGGTTTCTTTGCATTTGTGTGTGTGTCGGTGTGTGGCCCGTTCTTTTGAAGGAGAACTGAATGAAGTGTTTTTGGATCATTGCAAATTATTCCTTGCTTGCATATTCTCGTTAAGTCTTGCTTTGTGTCTTCATGTACTGTAAATAAATCATCACAGAAATGTTCCCAGTCCGTTTCCGTCCCTTCTTGAATTGCGTCCAGCCATCATTCGGATCTCAGTTTAGGTAGGGTTTTATCCCGCGTAATCGGACAATTGGTAGCCGGGACGTCCTGGGCAGCGCCCGCTCGACTGCATCCGAGCCGGAAAGGTGTGGTGCAGAGTGAGTCGGTAGGTGTAATTTTACCGCTGCCGGTAGAGTTAGAATCCGGTTCGGCCAGCGTTCCGAGGGCGTGGATCCCCGGTAGCCGAGAACCACGTGTTACCTAGGTACATTGTTCTAGACAAAATAACCTAGTGGCACGTGTCGAGATATTGGCGTTCCACGGTCGCGTTAAACGGAACCCGCAGCTCGCGGAGTGTATCGAGTGCACGGCCTGCAATTCTAGGAGTCTGGTGAGAGCGACGTAGCTTTCCCCGAGGCCCTGGGAGTCGCTTCTCGCCACCGACCCCGCGCCCACAACGAATATATATGTATATAATATTATAATATTAATATAATACAATTGTTGATGGCTTTCAGGATTGCGGTCGAGTAATGCACACAGTATCGTAGTCCTTAGGACAGTTATTTCCATAAATGCATGTTCAAATAGACCCATCCCCTTGTTGGTGGGATTCTAATCTTTGGAGTGCATGGGGAAGGGAAAAGAACAGATTCCTTTTCTTTCTTATGGATAACCTTTTCCTCTTTAAAACATTTCATGGAGCGTATGATTTGTTGCCAGTTTCATTCCCACAGGAGCGATTATCACCGTTCGTGCACGCGATAGATAGCCATTCGCCCCAATGGATTACTTCATCTATTCCCTTTTCCATCGAAGACACATTGGCTTAGAAATAGACGATTTATTTACAACATTTATTGTGGAATCATTTTTCACTCTGGACTTACAGGACATTGATTAAAGAGAGCGAAGACACCACAAGCTGTTTACTGGACAGTTATTCTGACGCGTCAGACAGCTGTGGGATTCATTATACCTCAGTTCCACCGTTTTCCATGACGTTTGACACCACCTTTTTTTCCATCGAGATCGACTCTGGTTCAGCAGCTCTCTGGCGTACCTGGTTCCTGGGGCGTGATGAGTGTAACGTCGATTGGGTTCGAGCCTGTTTGCAGGGTGGGTGCACGGCGAGGCAGGGTGCTGGCAACGACCAAGGCACGCTCACCATTTTGGGGTATTTTAGTCGATGCACGACGATTCTGTCACGGGAAGCCAAGACTGGATTTCTTTCTCCCCCTGAATGATCTTGCCTGGTACCCGTTGTCTCATGTTTAATATGTTAGTAGAGCATTGTGATAAGCATCCGCTCTTTGTCCATTTTTCATAAATGGCTCGTTGAATTCTTTGTTTGAGATTATTTTGTTGATTGAACAATTTGATCGATTTGCAATTCACTACATAATTGACGAGAAATTAAAAACTTCTTCAGTATATTTATTTTCTTCATAATAAATCTTGGTGACATTTTAACCTGTCTGTGCTCATTTCCTTCCATTGAGCCAGCATTCTCCAAACCTAGCATCAACTGAGGGGAATTCCCAACGAATTAACCTGTTATTTGTCGGCGTGCACCAGCGGTAAATACTCGGCCGCATTAGCTTAGATCTAATCAAGCATAGAGCTGGGTGCATCGCCGCAGGGTGCGTTCCTCCGTCAGTGCCAACGTGACCTCTATTAAATGGCAAATTAGACAGGTGGACAAAGGAATCATGGTTAACTGATTGCATAACCTACCAAACCCTACGATTCGCGCGGTAGCTACCGATTTTCTATAGCTCCCAACGCATACCATTTATTAGTCAGACATTACATACCGAATTTGGAAATTGTTATTGCGAAAAAAATAAATAGTGTTGTGTTTTTCAGTTTTACGTTCGTTCTCACTGCCAAGATCGTATTAACACGCGGCTGCTTCTACATTCTAACAAAACTCATCGCCTGACCTTGATTTCTATCTCGTCAGCGATGGTTATTGCTTGATCAGGAATTGCGGTTCATCGTGGACCCAGCCTCCTCCAAGACAGCTCCATGCAGAGCCTACTACATTGTTGAAACAGCTCCCTGCATTTGTGCCCCAGAGAGAACAGAATGCGCATGTGCAGAGATCCTGCACATACAGTCAGATTCCACCCTGCCAGCATATGACCCAGAGAGAGGGGGATGTTTTTGGGCAGCCATGGAGAAGATGACGCGACCCTGCCACTGGCACCAGCCAGCCCATTTACCACGCTCTGCTAGACTAGGCCAAACACGTCCTGCTGATCCCTCACAGTAACGCCTACTGTGAGTCCCTTTCAGATGGTCAAGAAAATGACAAACTGATCCAGAGCGACACGTTGCGGGCGTGGCAAGAAGGTCATGCCAAAGTCAAGGTGTTTACGAGGACAGCCATGGCGTCAGAAACACTCTGTTGTGGTTTTCTGGCAGGAGATTACATCTTCAAGCGAGGAGTTCAGCTGCTTCTCGTGGAAGCCAGATGCCGACCTTCTTAAGAAGGCAAATCTGCACCTACAGGCTCTGAATAGCTAATGTGCATCTAACTGTCAAACCTGAAACTGTAAATATGTGTGAACTGTAAATATTGGTATGAAATCAGAGTGGCCAGTCATTTCATTCTAAAGATGATCAGTGAGTTATGTAAACTCTTGTGTACATGAATGGGCACATACAAGTAAACTTGACAGTGAGTAATTTATGGAAACGTGACTGATGATCATGATGTTTAGAAAAAATAAGATTGCGTGAGTAGATCAACCATGTTAACGTTTTCTCTTTTTTCACTCTAAAATATGTCGATATATTTCAGCTAACTTGTGGTCTCAAATGCAGGAGATTGCTACCATTTGGCTTCATTGTGTTTTAAAAGATTCAGGTTAGCTGTCGAGAGTAGCGTGCGAGCCCCCACTGCGAATCTGTAACAATATATATATATATATATATATATATATATATTATATATATTATAGTATGGCTGCCAAATCACGTGACTGATGACATTACAAAAAATATTCGTGCTGGACCATTAAATCCTAGATGACCCTCAAAAGTTTTTATACTGGTCGGATGTAGCTTCTACATGTGCCATAATTGTTGAACCTTTTGTTCCCCATGGTACTGCGGTCATACGTATAAAGTTTCACCTCGATCTGTTAGCATTCAGGAACAGCAAGATTTTTGAGTTTTTTTATTTTATTTTTAAACAATCATGGCCTGCCAAAATGACATGACCGATACGTCATCGAATTTTTTTTTTCTGTGAACATTTTATCCCTAGATGACCCTCAAAATTTTTTCATAGTGCATCAGATGTGGTGTTCCATATCTGCAATTATGACGTCATAACGAGGGCACGTATGATGTCAAAAAAAAAAATCACATTCCCTGTGCAGAATGTACCAAGTTTTCAATTTTTGCTTGCGCTGCAGTTTCAACGATACAGACGCGTCCAAAGTTTTTTCCATTTTCAATATGGCTGCCACATCCACGCACCTGGACATCATAATTATCATCAGGAAACATTCTTCATGCAGTTGTCGCGCCAATGGTCGAAAATGTCGTCTCAATCCGACAAGCGGTTGCCGGAGAAAAACATGGAAAAGTTCGGGCGGATAAACAAAGACAAACAAAAAACGAAGCTTGCAGAGTGCGGCATGATAACCTGCTCCATGTCTGCAAGGGGGTAACAATTTATTAACGCAGTCGTTACAAACAATTAATACACCCAAGAATCATCATCGGGTGGATGAGGATTCCCGGCTATGTAGCATTATTGAGCCAGAAGAACATCAGATTTGATCACCAGAGCAATTATATGTACTCTACTAGAAGGGACCAATGTGAGATAATACTGATATATGTAGCTCCCACATCACATAGAGGTCACTAGGTTGGCCAGTTGTATAAACCTGATAAAGGAAGGACGATGACTGTGCCCATGCAAAGATTGTAAAATCCGATCATGCATTGGATTGAATCAGAGAAATGTTCATGGCTCGTTTAGGGTGATTTCGAACTTGGCGAAGGCAATGAAGATTGAACAACTGAAAAACTTGCCAGCAGACGTCAACTTTTGGGCACCTTTTCTTGGGTTACCAAGAATGGCCTAATCACCTCGTGCAACTAGTAGGATGAACTGACGTCAGTGGAGTAGAACGAAAGGTCTGTGAGTTCCACTCCGCCAACCGAAGGTGAAGAGGTTATGTTTTCACCCCTCTCAGAGGTCGGCTCTGTTTGTAGTGCAGGGATATCTCAAAAAGGTTGTGTACGATCCGGATGAGAAGTTTTTGGGGCTTTGGGGGCAGTTGGGTGTTGACAAGGTCGAACTTGATTAATTTTGATGACATACCGATCAGGATTCGAGCGCGTTGAGTCTAGAGTTTGATAGTAAACTAGTGAGGCGGTGCGCCGTACTGACGTGAGGCGTAGTCAAATGGGTACGTCATACGCGGACCATGGGTGTCGTCCACATATGCTCTTCTTCTCTCTTGTTTATGATTATGACGCATTCACATTCTTTAGAAATGACGTGGGACCTGAAAATATGTTTTCCTAGGTGCTTCCAAACTAATAAGGCCATTGATAGATCGGTTGTGGCCAATCTAATTGAACAACAATGCCCAATCCATCGCTCGTTATTAACGAGACAACAGGTAACGTAAGCTGGCACATGACTGGACACGCACACTACGGGACCCCGCACTAAGGTACTGAATAAATGAAACTAATAAATCTCATAGACCCAACCCAAGATGTGCGAGGCGAAAAATTTTGAATTCCGAGAATGATGTTAAAAACCCGATACTTACTATAAATTCACCGTTCCATATCTAGGTCCCACTTGGTACTGCAAAAAACGGACTGAACTGGGCACAATGAACGTGCCAAACCATTTTGTGGGTGGTAAATCCTGGACCCCTTGGAAGCAACATAGGCATAAAAGCTATAATACATGACCCCCCTTTGACGGCCTCCCATAGGAGACGGTTGGGTGCATCTTAACGTAATCAATAATATGTCCAATACTTCAGCTTAAACGACGAAGGATTATTTGAGAGAGAAACACGAGAAAAAAGAGACTATTGTGTTCTCTAGTCCGACATCGCAAATTCGATCGATCAATTCAAATGTAAGACAACACATTTTTACCGGTGGGTGAGAAATAAATAAATATAATACTCTGATGTATACTAATTTATGAATGATTCTGAAGTGATAAAGACGCTAAAAAACAAAAATAGGCTATAAAATAACGCTGATTGGCGGAAACCGGACTTCTTACACTTGTACTCCATCTAATCTCTACACATTCCAGTTACATTCTTTTCGTGCCTGTTGTTTGTGTCCTTTATGACATCCTTAAAAACAGACGTTGTTTCCATGTTTAGGAATAGATCTTTCAATGAAAATTGACTGCCCATCTTACACGCCATGGGATGCTAACGACTCACGAGGTGCTGCAGGCAGACAGAGGTGAAAAATTAAAATAATCAGATCTACATGGCCTCAGAGCCAAACAAAGGTGGTATTAGGGCCATGTTTCGGTATCCCGATTCACGTTAATAAGGAATGAAACCCAACCAAACATTAGTTAATTTCACAAGTTAGTATTCTATTCACATCGTTTCTGTTGCCATGGATAGCAAGGAAAGTGAGCAAACTTCCTTTGATGAGGTGCATATATATCATCTCCAAGACAGGTGCTAGAAGGAGCACTCAGACATTCACCGGCCACTCGAGACAAAACCATTGTACTCCGTCACGATCACCCTCCGAATTGACAAAGCACACTAACCCCGATGAGAGTTTGGCTCAATTTCGATTCCCACTTGGACACTCATCGAGCTACATCGCATTTATCGACGACTCGACAAACCTCTGGGGTACACGGAGGCCGATTTATGCGCTACTTTTTTTTTCCGGTGGCGTTGAAACGACTCGAAATGATAAAACTAGAAGTAAATTCGCACTGCACGCAGTCAGACCGGTATGCCTCCGCTCTCACCGCCACAACACACCACTGAATATGACATATTTGCCCTTGACCTTCATCATAATCTGACCAAAATTCTAATCTAGTTAATTGCCCTGTCCCAAACTGACCTTTTTACGAAGGTTATGATTAGAAATTCTGCTCCCATATTTATCTTGAGTTGGAAAACAGTAAAAAATTTTCAGAGTTTACACTTACCTTTATGCAAATTCTGGCCCAAAATCTAATCACTTAATTGCCCTGTCTAACTTACCTTATTAGAGGCACCGTGTGTGGAGGCATAAAAGACGAAACACTTCGTTGAATCATTGAATGAAGTTCTGCCACCACCAGAGAGATCCCAACACCAATAGTGTAGTAGATAGTATGAAAATTGTGCAAATTGTATACAGCATCAAATTTGGCATTCTGTGTTCGCAAGAGGCTTCTGATCAAATTTCCCATGCATTTAGAAAATTGAAAAAAAACACAAAAAAAAACAAATAAATTGAGTCACAGTCGCTGAAAATCTGAAGCGCAGAGAACACATTCCAGACAGAGAACCACAGCAGTGGAGATGCAAGTTCATACATTTGTATTGGCTCAGCACTCTAATCAATGACACTTGATCCTCCTACGTCACTGTCAGAAGCATACTATTGAAATTGAACTTACTGCTTCTAGAAGAGTGGCATCATCTCCCAAAAGGTGGTAGATCCTATGCGTGTCCAGATGTAACTGAGAGCGGATGACAGTGGTGTTGGATGGTTTAGCAAGATAATGCATCTAAGTCTGAAGTCCTACGAGCCAAGTACCCTGTCTTCAGAGTACGATAAGGGATGCAATAGGATAATCAGATAATGAAGTGACAACGGAACCAGTGAAACCCCAGATTAAGCGTCGGTAGAAAGCATCTCCTCTGTAGCGATTCGACCAGCCTATACTAAGACTATGCTGTTTCATTTTTCCTTTGTGGATAAGATGTTGAAGTGCACAACAGACCGACAAAGCATCATTCAGTTGTTCCACAAATCAGGAGAAGTGCCATTAGCATACAAACCAAGGAAGGTCCAGATGGATCCGTGTGTGATCTCAACTCCAGTTTGTCAATGAAGAGACACCTGCCTTACCCCCTGTCAAGATATTTTCACCATTCTATCACAGCACCAGTGGGAGTTTGCAGACCGATCGAGATTTTGAGTAGGCGGCGGCATTGAGATCTATGGCTCATTTACTCTGAAGTTTCAAGTCTCCTGTAATGGCCGTCGCTGAAAAATGTCAAAACAACCGAGACGCATGAGCGATGGCGTGATAACTCGGCCTGCTCATCCTATCGCAAGTAGATTCGCGCAGTTGAACTTAGACAGCATCTCTTACTACATGGAACTAACATGGAAGACAGCGTCGCAGCCGCCATAGCCGACGGTAACCACCCTAACCAATGGATGCAACGAGGAATCTAGAGACAGAGCAGCAGCTACGAGTAGAAAGCACGACACGAAGACAAAGGATCAGGACGAGGGACATTGGCAATTTTGCTTTCACATGGGTACATGAGCATAAAACATTCCGGCATTCCAAATGCGAGCGAGACGGGATCGTATCATCCGATCGACGCGCTACTTAAGCTGCGATGGTGTGTGCTAGAGAATCCATTAGAGGAGAGGAGTATATGTGAAAGGACGAACCCGCCATAACGATTTCTTTCCCTTCTCTAGTTCGCCAACCATCTAGACTCTACTCCTTGGGCAACTCCCTTGCAATCCGACCGACACGATTTAACAAAGAATACAACAAAAAACAACAGCCCAAAATAACCAACGACAACAAGAGAAGTAAAAAAATAAAACGAACATCCACAAACATCCATTCGACACAACTTTTTGATATACACTTTACCAGAGATAGCACGCTTACTGAGAAACGTCTGAGGACAGTTTTTGAGTCGTTCAGATTAGCTATACCCGGTCGAAGATTCCGGGTCATTCTCGAATGCAATATTAATTAATAATCAGACGCTTACCAATTGTATTTCGCCATGCGGTGCGCGCTTGCAGATGGACGAAACAAAAAGAAGTCCATTGTGACATTCGATTTTAGCGGCAAGCATTTATTCACAAAATTTACACAAACTCAAATGACCAAACAACTTTAACCAACATAAATACATAGCAATGATCCAACAAGTATATATGACCACATTTCTCAACTCTCACCATTAACCTCGCCACCTCCGCCCCCGTCGCAAACACCCTCGCCCAAAGAAATTACAATTGCTTGACGCGTATTCTATTGTTAACGCTTGTTGTTGATACGTGAGGAATTGATGGCGGACGGCCTTCTCCCGCGTTCTAATATTTCTTTCATTGTAATGTCTCTCCTGTCGAAAGAGGCCGCAAGGAACTATTATTCCGGAGCCTGAATATTAGCAATTGAATTATATCATTCAAGGGTAATAGTGGGCGAGCACAGTGAAATTATTTATTCTTTCAAAAAACCACGTAAAACGAACCAACAACACACATCAGATGACGTCATTTCTAGCATTCTCTGGCCGCCCGCCAGCTGGAGCATTTAGTGTCTGGCATTATGCGCAAATACGGTCTTATCTTTATTTTTTAATACTGCTCTCTAAGCACGCGCATCAGCTGTACGTCAAATCCGATTCGTGTATTGGTGGATCCGAAAAACACCCGTGACTTGCGCCCGTGGACCTTCTGATCCGTCATTTTTCATCTTATTATCGTTTAGTAGCGCTCCAGCTTCGTCTTTTATTGCAGTTCAGCTCTCATGAATAGGAACTTGAAGTATCGTGAGAGCAGCGTCTGAGCGCCTTCCGACGCGGCCATTGCATTTTTTCCATCGTTATTTATTTTATTCGATTATTGGTGGTTCGCTCGGCATAGTGTGTATATAATAGTATACTTTATTAGTATATAATATTCATATACTAATATTATACACACGTGTGCTGTTTACATGTGCTGATCCGTGCAACATTGTTTTACTTACGCTTGTCGTGTGAAACTTGTTTCTTGGATATCTTAAATTATCTCCCCGAATCTCCAGTAGTACGCAGATCTCCTTCATCCCACTGCTGTTAAGAGGAGCGAAGGAAGCTACAAGAAAGAAACGTTTGAGTTGGCAGTGGTCGAATTCCGTCACCTCATGCGGCATGATCAAGTGTCCAGGTCACAAGAGAGCGGCACCACACTCGTAGAGTCAAACAGTTGTGTTGTATGACTTCTCACCAGGACTGTGACGTCTGGGGGCACAGTAACCTCACCAACTTTCTTTCAGAGGAATCGTGTTTGTACAAACTGATTGATACATGGGACATCAAATCTTGGAAACTTTCGTCCTCTCCAGGGGATTACTAATCAACATCATGTTCCGAAGATTTACGGAGACTCACATTGTGACACCTCCAGAATTCCTGAAAACCCCATTTTCGAAAAACAAAACAATAAAATAAACTTCCCAAAAACGTCCAATATCTACGAATCGAATGTTGGATGCTGCGCTGAGGATGGTGAATGTTTCAGAAACATCTAAGAGTTCCAAGTCGGCCATGCCCAGTTTCTTCCCTTTACCGCGGAAGGCAGATAGACGTCACATCCAGTGAACGCATGGAAGTATGGGGAATCCTCTAGCTCTTCTCAGGCCCTATTGCAGAAACTACTCATGGACTGGAAATCCATCAGCACCTTGGCTAAAGGCAATCCACATGTCTCAAGACCTAGTTCCTGTAAGATGGCAGTACAGATATTGCTAGACTAGTACGTCCGTGTCATTAGCCTTAATGATATGGACTTGCTACATCCGTCGCTTGCATCCCTGGCGTGTACAAATATTCGAGTGTCAGCTTCTCATGACAACATGGCAGACAACAGTCATCAGTGACTTCCTTGTGTTGCAATGGCATCTTTCTCCTTTTGTACAATGACTGTGCTTGTCGTCTGTGCTTCACACATCTTTATCCAACCAAGGAGTGAAACAGCTCATCTTGTTGCGTCATCTCGAGAAAAGCTCTCCAGTTAATGGGGGGTCTTTACTGGTTCTGTTCACTCTTCTGATTCCTTGCCCCCTTTTCGACTTGCCTCGGACTTTCAGACTTGATTTCTTGTACACATCAAACACCACCGTCCACCCTCCATACCTGCACCATAGGATTCACCTTTGGGATGATGTCTCCTTTTAGCATAGTATCAAATACTTTGAGCGTGAGGTAGGCATGATAATGCGAGCCATCAATGATGCACTGCAGCTCCCCTTGTTCTCTGTCTGGAGTTCTCTTGCGCTTCAAGAATTTTCCAGCAGCTTGAACTTCAAATTATTTGTTTTTTTTGTGATTTTTTTCAAATTTTCAAATGGCCAATCGGAAAATTTGATCAGAAAGCCCTGCAGAACAGAAATGCCAAATTTGATGCTTGTATCACAATTTGCACAATTTTTCTACTATCTACTACACTATTGGTGTTGGGATCTCTCTGGTGGTGGCAGAACTCTATTTATGATTCACGCAAGTGTTTTCGTTTTTATGCTCACACACGGTGCCTCTAATAAGGGTAAGTTAGACGGGGCATTAAGTGATTAGATTTTGGGCCAGATGTGATAAAGGTCAAGGGTCAAACTCTGAAATTTTTACTGTTTATGCCCCAACTCAAGAAATATTGGACAGAATTTCATCAAACTTGGTACAAAGGTACAGTTGGACAGGGCAATTAACTGATTAGATTTTGGGCCAGATATGATGAAGGTCAAGGGTCAAATATGTCAATACTCAAGTGTTTGTGCGGGAGAGCGGAGGCATACCCGTCGACTGCGTGCAGTCGAATTACTCTAGTTATTATCATTTCGAGTCGTTCAAACGCACGGAAAAAAAAAGAGCTCAAAATGGCCTCCGTGTACCCAGAGTTTGTCGAGTCGTCGAAAATGACAGTGTCGATGATGTCCAAGTGGAATCGAAATTGAGCAAACTCATCGGGGTTATGTGCTGTAATCGGGGTGTCGTGCGGAGTAATTTTGTCTGAGTGGGTGAGTGAGTGCCTTCTGCCTGTCTTGGAGATGATATGACCTCTCAAAGGAGTTTGTTCACTTCTGTCTATCCATGCACAAACGATGGAGAAACAACTTTGAAATTAAATGTTTGTTTTTATCTTTATAACGTGAATCGGAAAACAAACATGCCCTTAAACACCACTTTGGCTCTGAGGAGTGAGATCTATTATTTATTTTCTTCACTCTGTCTGCCTGCCAGCACCTCGTGAGTCGTTGCATCCCTGGCGTGTAATGGCAGTCAAATGACATTGAAAATCATTCCAAACAGGAAACACCGTCTGTTTTTAAGGATGTCATAAAGGACACAAACAACAGGCACGAAGAATGAATGGAATGTGTATATTAGATGGAGTAGTGTAAAAAGCCGCTGCATCACCGTTATTTTTTTGTTTTGTTTTTTCTTTAAATATATATATATACATATATATATATTTATTTATTTCTACCACCGTAAAAATCTATTTCCATTGAATTAGATGCTTCGCCGTAGAGCACACATTGCCTTTTTTGGTGCTTTCAAAATCCTTCCGTTAAGCAGTACTTGGACATTAATATTACTAGATGCACCCGCTCCCTACGGGAGCCGTCAAGGGGGGGTCATGTATTATATTTATGCCTATTTTACTCCAAGGGGTCCCAGGATTACACACCCCAAAATGGTTGCAATCAGTTCAGCCGTTTTTGCAGTACCTGGGAACAGACAGACGGTGAATTATAGTAAGATGGCGTTTTACATCATCTCGACCAATCAAATTTTCCGCTCGCACATCTGGGTGTGAGGTCTATGAGATTATTAGTATTATTATTATTACTAGTGCGGGCCCGTAGGTGCGTGCCAGTATGTGCAGCTTCGTTCCTTCGCTCTCGGTAAACGACGACTGGATTGGGGCATTGTTTCAATTAGATCGAGACCAACCGTATCATAAATGGCCATAAGTTTGGAAGCACCTAGGAAACATATTCAGGTCCCCAGCGTCAAATGTGATGTCATATCAAACGAAGAAAGAGAAGAATTGTGACGCCCCCTCTCTCTCTCTCTCCCTCCTCTCTTGCCCCCCCTTCTCCCCCCTAGTCTCGCCCTCCTCTCTCTCCCCCCTCCTCTGCTCACCCCCCTCTCCGCCCCCACTCTCACCCCCTCTCCCGCCCCACTGCCACCCCTCTCCCCGCCCCCACTCTCACCCCCCTCTCCGCCCCCACTTCTCACCCCTCTCCCGCCCCCACTCTCACCCCCTCTCCCGCCCCACTCTCCACCCCCCTCTCCCGCCCCCACTCTCACCGCCCTCTCCCTCCCCACTCTCCCCCCCTCTCCCGTCCCCATCTCTGCCCCTCCTCTCTCTCTCTTGAATTGTGACATCCCCCTCCTCCCTCCCCCCTCTCTCGCGCCCTCCCTCTCGTCGCCTCCCTCTCTCGCTCCCTCTCTCGCCCCTCCCTCTCTCGCCCCTCCTCTCTCGCCCCTCCCTCTCTGCGCCCCTCCCTCTCTCGCCCCTCCCTCTCTCTGTAAATGTATTCACAAATGTCTACCAAGCACAACAATTAATTCAACCTTGGGAAAAACAGCTTTCAAACCCTTGGGAAACAGCTGTTTCCCTTGGAACATTCAACCTTGGGATTAATTAATAATTTTAACAATTAATTCAAACCTTGGGAAAAAACAGCTTTCAAACCTTGGGAACAGCTGAAACGGATGAAGAAGAACGATATCAACCTTGAAAAGGCACATACTAGGTCCCCAGCGTCGATTGTGACGTCATACCAAACGAAGACTAAAGAAGAAGAAGTGTGACGTCAATCGTGCAAAAAAAACCATTAATTGATGTCATAGCACCGTGTCTTGTCATTGGTTGACAGATAAATGGCCGTAACTTGGGAACCGCTCGTCCGATTAATATCAAACCTTGAAAAGGCACATCCGCGGATCCCCAAATATTCCTGGCAAGTTTCAATCAGATCGGACGGTGGTCGTCGAGAAACGGCGGTCGCATACAGACATATAGACACACACACACACAGAGATTGCTGGAATTATAGATAGACTAGTACGTGCCCGTATAAAAAAATAAAATAATAATAATAATAATAAATAAATAAACCACACAGGCCGTTTCTTCGCTCTCACGTGCCCGTACGTGCGTGACCCGGAAGTTCGATATTATTCACAGTTACGATTATTCGCAATTTGTTTTAATACCCAATTATTCAATTAGCGCCAACGTATTTTACCTTTTCGCAATATCGTGGCAAGGAAAAAAAAAAAAAGAGAAGAGAAGAGAGAGAAAAAAATTTACTTCCTGGTTCGGAGCATACCAGCACTCTGATGTTACCCAAATTTATGCACCGTCTAATATGAAAACGATCATAACTTGGGGCATTGTGTTTATCTATAAATGCGCATAACTAATCGAGAATTATTAGAATACACGAAAAAAAACGTGCAAAAAAATAATTTACTTCCTGGTTCGGAGCATACCAGTACTCTGATCTTACCGAAATTATACACCGTCTAATATGAAAACGATCATAACTTGGGCCATTGTGTTTATCTATAAATGCGCATAAGAAATCGAGAAATTATTAGAATACACGGTCATCACTATCCGGAAGCCCGTACGTTGTAACCCGTAATGGGGAACGCGCGCTGAGCTTCCCTTCCCCATCGGCCACGCCCAGCAACAACGTGTCTTGTCATTGGTTTGGTAAATAAATGGCCATAACTTGGGAAGCACTTTGTCCGATTAATATCAAACCTTGAAAAGGCACATCCTCAGGTCCCAGCATATACCTGGCAAGTTTCAATTAGATCGGACCAGAGTTGTCGAGAAACAGCGGTACACACACACACAACAGAAGATTGGCTGGAATTATAGATAGATAAGTACTATGCAATGCAGTATTGATAGGGACCAAGTAGAATGCATCCTGTCATGAGAGCAAGCCCAGAGTGCAAAGCCCAAGGCGGTCTTAAAATCCGTCTCATTAGGACACGCTCGAAGCTCTATTGTGGCACATGTACTTTACCCTTTATTGCATGATAACTGTGGGGCCAATTTCAGCTTTTATGATACAGTATATTAAATAAATATCAGATGGCAAAAAAACATTTTGTTATGTGTTGAAATTTCATCGATACAATCCCTCCTCATTAGCATCAGGATATTCTTATTTTGCATCTAAAGTCGATCCAAAAATATTTCTGGCAGTCATGCAGGTCGTCTTGCATTGCTCTTGCATTCTTGGCTTGATAGATCAGCCGATGAATGTGTATTGGCTTCTTACCTATGGTACTATAGTCGAACAACTGTGCTCTACTGCCGTGAAAACCTGTGTAAGTGGCATTCCATGTCTGCCGGTTCAGCACTATCCAAGTCTTTTGCATACCAAACCAATTTTGTTTCACAAAATTGCTATTGACAAAGCTTGGTGTAAAGCTGACAGGATGTCATGGTGGTTCGTCACGCTTAAGTGCTCCTTCTTTCCTTGTGGTTATCAAAGGAAAATACATGGTATCTGTGCACCAAGTGGGTGGTTGGAAGTGAGGTCACTCAGGTTTAAGACAAGATCCGCTGTTCACTCCCTCCATTGTTTACTTCCACACGTTTTGTCACCCTTTCACTAACTTCGTTACATTTCTTTTATTGAATTCTCTCATACAACCTGTTTTGTGCTAGCAGTCTTGAAATATAGCTCAGAGTTCAATTCTCTCCCTGTTGTTGTCGTCATTTTATGACAATGTTTCTCCTTTGGAGAGAATGGGAAGCGACCTCTTGGCTTACCCAAGCAAGTACTTTAGGGCTGCTCGTTAAAGACCAGTTTGTGTTGGGTTAGGCCAAGGGTTGGCAACCAAAATAACTGGAGGAACCATTTCTCAAATTTGGTGAAAACACGCAATATTTTAAGAGCCACAATCTATACAAGTTAACCGCCCGCTGGGGTACATGAATACTGGCAGGACCAAAGTTCACCGTACAGCCCTCTCGGTGTCCCGGCTGTTTATTATACCTCCACTGACGAAGTCACCGGATGCATTATGTTTTTGCTCACCTGGACTTTAGGCCGGTGAGCTTATGTCAGTCAGTCCGTAAACACTTCACTCATTATACGCCTTGAACCAAACACACAATTTTGATTAAACTTGGCCACAAGCTTCGTATCTGATGCCCAACGAAGGTGCAGTACCACATCAAAATCTGAGCTCAATTTATGGGGAGGGGGGGGCGGTGGGTGGGTTGTGTTGCCACCTCCAAAATAGGTATTTTGCTCTCTCCAAAATAGGTATTTCTCTCTCCTCCCAAACTACTCGATTTCAATGAAACTTGACCACGACCATCATAATGCGTCACGTACCAAAGTTTGTTAATGGCAGTTAAAAAATAATCGGGATCTGAGGACGGTGAAGCGGAAGGAGGCGTGCGGGGCGGTGCAGTGCATCGTTGCTCCTGACCAGGTGAGCTTCAGTCCTCGCGTGTTATATTTTTACCTCTGCCACCGAAGGTGAAGGAGGTTGTTTTCATCCATCTGTCTGTATCTGTCTGTCTTTGTTTGTGTGCAGGATATCTCAAAAAGTTGTGGACAGATTCAGATGAAATTTGGTGGACTTGGTGGACGTGTTGGGTGTGTGATAAGGAAGAATTGATTCAATTTTGGTGAAGATCCAGATGTGGATATGAGAATTATTTAATTTTTAAAAAGTGATTCTTCATTGAGAGATGGGGCTAAAAGCGATTGTACAGCATAACCTCAAAAATGTATTTGGCCCGATATGTTATCATGGATCAGGCATTACGTGGCAGAGGTATGCGCTCTACCGAGTGCACTTCTAGTTGTTACCTTGCTAAATTGTGCAGCAGTGATTGGATTTTGACCAAATTGATAAAGTATTGTTGCGGGCCGGGGTCCGGTGGCGAGAATGACCACGAGGTGGGGGAAGTTACGTTGTCTCCCACCAGACTCCCGGAATTGTAGGCCGTCGCTCACGGATAATTCCGTGACGCGGCGGGTCGCTTGACCGACCATGGACGCCAATACCTCAACCGCGTAGCGTAGGGTCTTCCTGCCAGGT
>CM068956.1:136268838-136281385 GCA_035128595.1 Eptatretus atami
TTGGTCATTAAAAAAAAAAAACCGCATTGCTGTTTGAGGTGTTGATACCGGTGATTTTAGACTAACGATGCACAATCAAGAAAAATGACCAAATACCAAGACCTAAAGCAACAAGTGAAAAGATCTGTGAAGATGAAGAAGAACCTCACAGAGATGTTAAAAACCATCCCTGGGAATATCACTACAAACAACTACAGTTGGAAGCTGTCCTGGGCTCAGTAACAATCCTGAAGAGATCCCTCTGCACAAAACTTTGAGAACAGAAAAATTCACAGCTGGTCCATGAATCGTGACCCCTTACCGAAATGAAGGTGGATACTTTGACCCCACCATGGGAGGACTCCATTCCACATTCTGAAACCCCATATATAGATACCAATCAATGACACACACACACACACACGATGGTGGATACTTCAAGACCTGGAAGGGATCCGTTCCACCTACTGAACCCGCATGTACAACAGAAAACTTCACCTTGGTCCGTGGATCGTGACCCCTTACTGAAATGAAGGTGGATACCTTGAGCCCACCCTGGGAGGACTCCATTCCACATTGTGCACACCACCAAACACATCACACACACACACCACACACACACACACTTTAAACAGAATTCTTTGAAGAGGAATTCAAGTGGGAAATGAGCAAATTCTAGAAATATATCAAGGCACAGAACACAAAATGTCGATCTACGTAATGCTCTCTGCCTTCACAGCTAGATCATGGCAAACACTTGGTCGGATTAACCTTGTTTTTAGATATGTATCGATGTCGAAGTGAGCGGTGATGTATATTAGGAGATTGCACAAAAGGTTAAACAAATAGATATCCTGTAAAAATATAATTGCACATTTTCAATAGATGAGACCCCTCCCAAGTCACCAACCACAGCCCACACAGGCGGAAACGTGTTCTAATCGAGTTTCCCTTGACAGCACGGATACTTTACCAAAACGAACAACAAGCAGCTTGGAGAGCGCTCGCCATGTGGCTTGAGCAAGAACTCCAACGAAACGGTTGTTAAGAAACTCCGAGTTTGGCACGCAATTAGCAACACATTTAACATTCACCTCCCGGAGACGCCAAAAAATCAAGCCACGAACGCTGACGTCTCCAGATATTTATAAGCATTGCAATGTACCCAGTGATTCGTTGCTATGATGAACATGCATTTGATAATATGAGTGAGGAAACGTGAAAAAAACAACATTATCGTAGAAATTGCTGCGGCCTGTTCCAAGTTGAGACATGGTGAGCAGGCGCAGAAACATGCAGCTTCAGACCCCAGCGAGCTTACCAGAAAACACCTTAAGACCCAGAGAGCGAGGTGGCCGAGGATCTCCTGATGAATATAATTAAATAAGGCTGTTAATTATCTTAAAAAGGGGTGTTTTAATAAACCCAAACACCCATTTTCACTGATGCACTTCCTTGAAGTTTCCTTAGTATGCATGCAAAGTTTATAGTTTTGGAGTTATGGAGACACACATACACACTTTGCCTTTTATTAGTATAGATAATGCTGTCAACATTAAAATCTGAGGGGTTTTTACTGATCCTGAAGTTTTAATTACAGCTGACGAGTTTCTCGTAAAGGTGATGGTAATTAATGTTTTAAAGCTGGCTGAGAGTTTATATCAAGATGATTTGGGTTACATAATGAAAGCAAAAGGTGGATATGAAAGGCCATTTCCAAACCTAAAAAGTGAAGTGACAGCAAGTGGATCGATTTGGTCAAAGGGAAAACAGCTCACATTCCAGCTTGGCAGGTGTTTTAAGTTCTAAATGTACACGATGAAAGGACAGTCTTTTAGCATATAAGTTGCAAGGACGACTTGCTTTTGTATAGCCAAGGCACAAGCACATCTGTTACTAATAGGGGCCGTCCATATGTCAGTGTACAAAATCGCAGCATGACAAGCTTTCATGGTTCTTCAATCATTAAACATGGTCACCTTGGGAAGTTATGATTATTTGAATAAAAATGTCCATTTAATCTTGGATTCCATTATTGAAAGCCTTTTTTCCAGAATTGAAGTGGAATGTGAGCTGGATGTAGCTGTGGAAACGACATTTATTGTTCTGCGACAGCAGAAACCTTCAAACATAAGACCCCAAAAACATTTAGTAATCCAGTACAACTCTAGACGTACTTTGTTTATCCATTTTTGCGAACGCAATTAATAAAGTGACAAACACTTTTGCTGATGTGGTTGTTACTTTTTTGCCGCCGTGTCATGGTGTGTGCTGCAACTTAAGAATGGACGGCGGAAGAGTATGTGCTCTCAAGGATGATGGAGGTCCATTGAAAGTGAAGTGATGAACATGAGATGCTATTTGTATTGTAAACAAACATCAATTAAATCAGTCGGTGCGTATTAACAGGTTATTTACTACCTCAGCCATGAGGTGGATGGAAGTTGTTTTTCACACGTATGCTTGTTTGTGAACAGGATACTCAAAGTTGTTGACAGATCAGATGAAATTTGAGTAGAGAGCTTGGTATGTGCCACAGACGAATGTTAGAATTGGTGATTATCTGATCTGGATTCCTGAATTTAGTATTTTTTTTCCCCACCATTGAGTATCGGGCCTAAAACACATAAGATACCTCCTGATTATGGATGGATTTGATGAAACTTTTGGACAGATTGGGTGTGGGACGAGGACAAATTGTTTCGATTTTGGTGAAGATCTGAATGGAGAAATTTTAAATTCTATGTTTTTCCCATTGAGAGATGGGACAAAATGATATGTATGTATATGTATATACATGTATATCATATTTAAAAAAAATGTATTGGGCAAGATGTTCTACTGGATCAGTCATGTGTGGTGGAGGTATGTGCTCTTCAGTGCTGTTCTTTTTTTTGTTTGTTTGTTTTTAATCTGAAGTTGGGCCTGCAATGCTTTTGACATAGTCGAGTGGTATAAAGTAACTTGGTTTCATAAAATGTTCCCCAAACCTTACAATATGACGAGAAAATAATGATCTACTCATCAAGCACTAACCCCCACTACGTTAACCCCACCCACATCTCCTGGCCTTGGCATGCAATCTTTTCCTATTATTGGTGATACAGTACTGTTTTTTTTTTTTATTTCCCCTTCTTCTTCTCATGTGATGTCTTTATGGTGGATATTCATTAAATTGTATATTTATTGATTGACTGAGTTATTAGGTCTTTGTATTTGATATTTGAACAGCCCCCCTCCCCCAGAATGCATCTTCGATTTTAAGCTGTCTGAAAAAAAGTCATTCATTGTAGCAGAGTGAAAGTACTTCACAAAGCAATGGAAATAGTAACCGTTAAACAATAATAATAAATTCCATGTGTATCACTTCATTTTACATCCTTGTGGAGAGTGATGTGCATTATGTGGAAGTGATGTATAAAAATGCCAATGACTGAAGTGATCAGCATCTAAGTCGTCAGTGAGTGTCACTTCTATTATGAATTATGTGTCATCGATTTTTATTTTTTCATCGAGTTTTACTGGAGCTTTCTGCTGTGGAGTCAACACAATGATAGTCGTCATCTTGTGATTTGATTAGGCTACTAATTACAAAGAACCCTGAAGAATTCCCATGTTTCAACACATGCAATGTTAAGGTGTATGGAGCATTCTAATGAAAAACATTGCAACAAAGCATCTTATAAATTAATACTAACATCAACAACAGCAACGAATGCATAATCCCCTCCTGAACCAATCACTTCCGGGCTGGTGAAAGGCATACTAATGCTCAAGCGGTACAGCAAGCAGTATGTTGCAAGCCGTGAAGACCAATGAAAATTTGGACCAACGGGCTCATTCACGTCGGAGCATTTTTGTTTTCAGTGATAGTGCAAAACTCTAATTTTCACTCATTGCAGCTTGGTTTGTCATCGCCCTTGAAATGATTTCCACTTGCCAGCAATATACAAGGCAGTATGGTTGTATCGACAAAACTGCTTTGCCTCCTGAATCTGGCCAGGGTATTAACATTCTTGCAATGGGACAATGTTGCCTTTCAAATGTAAATTTCCTTGGTGTGACAGCATGGTTCCTTGGCTTGCACTGTCGGTTCCTTTCAGAATGACCTTTTAAAAAATAAAATAATAATGGCTTTTAGTCCCAAGGATTTATTTTTATTGCTGACAGACTTATATATATATATATATATATATATATATATTATCCATTTTTTTTCAAACATGGAAGATTTCATGTTTGACATGTTGACTTTTTTTGCAGGTTGCTACAAAATCACAACGGTGTTTAGTCATGCACAGACTGTGGTTCTCTGCGTTGGCTGTTCACTGTACTGTGCCAACCCACTGGGGCAAGGCTCGCCTTTCAGAAGGTAAAGTTGAACTTGCTTGTGGACTTCTCATTTCAAGTTGTTAATGGCGTTGAAACGAATGCAGATTCGCAGATAATCCTAACTTGCACTCCCCCAACCCCTTCCATAGGCTGCTCCTTCAGAGGAAACAAAAATTGATCAAATGGCACTGAAGATGGGGCTTGGAGTTTGAGGTTTAAACCTTGGTTTTGATCAACTCATTGGAATTGGAAAGTGTTTCAGGCCAAGTTCAAGGTTTTATTGAAATGCAAATGTTTTACCTTTTGCAGTCAAACCTAAACAGTCCTTAATGTCACCTGGGTAATAGATAAGTACCATTATTTCTTCTTCTTTTTTTTTTTCCAGGTTGGATTTCTTGAAATGAAGTTATCAATCGTTTGTTTTGCATCATGCTTGCATTAAGAACTGTTGATCAATCCTCTTGTGTTTTTATGAGTGAGTTTCAGTAGCTCTAGTTCCTGTAAGCCAGGGTTTGGGTTGCTAACTGACTTTGCAGCTTCAAATTCCATCCATCCATTGGGACCATACTCTGTGCAGAGCGTTGGTGCTGCCTAAGCAGTCTCCTTGGCTCTGGGCACAATCCTGGACGGGTCGCCACTCCGACACAGTAGGCTGGCACTCATTTTGCCAACCTCGAAAGATGACAGGTCGAGTAACCCCACCTCGTATTAATTTAACAGCCGAGTGGGATTCAAACTCAGGATCCAAGTCCACACCAGGCATCGCTTCAAATTGTCATCTGATTACATTACACTGAAATGTAACATGACAAACCAATACACAAACATGTATGTAAAAATTCATTTCAATACAAGTAAAAAAGGCACAAGTTGAAAAACCCTGATTCAAGAATGTTTTAAGTCATAGCATTCCTGTCATTAGTTGCACTAGCAATTTTAACCGGACCATTTTGGCAATGAACTCTGCTTTGAAAACTCAATTGACACGTACAAATGGAGTCAGTCCAAGCAAAAAAAAAAGAAAAGTTAAAAGCAAGATCTATTCTAAAATCTCAGCCAATTATCTTTTGCATAGCGTTTCTCCCCCGGCAGTGAAGAAATCGGTTTTACTGTCAAGCTTGCAGCGAATTAACAAATGACACTACTTCCGGAAGCACCAGCTGAATGGCTTAGGACATCTGTACCATTAGTTTATGGACAAAATTCCATGTGCATGAAACAGTTTAAATGATTTTTGTTTGAAGCATTAGGTGACATGGCACAGTGAAAAGCCTACAGAAATAAGAAGGTGTAAAATCCACTCGATTTTTCTCCTGCCCAGTTCAAATGCTGTTTACATCCTGCAGTGTCTGTCCAAAGACTGTTCAATTCTCAGCTTTCCTCCTGTATTGCAATTTGTTCTGCAAGCACAGAATAGAGTTAGTCCGCAAATAAAATTTCACCAAAAGTGACAACAACAACAAACGGGTCCATGCCATTGCAAATATGCATGCTCACACCATGCTGCTGTCGTGCAGTACTGCACTCAGATACGTTTCTATTTGTGCATGCAAAAGTGACCAACCCAAAACATTTTACAATTACCAGCAATCCCAGGAGATTCCAGCTTTCCAGGGTTCATTAAAGTGCAAACCTTTGGTAGGAAAAAAATCAAACATTCCAGAGTTGGAATTTGACACATGCTGGAATTGATCAAAGCGATCGTGTAGTCTTTTTCCAACTGCTACACTTTCCGAATAAAATTGCACAAAAAACATGCTTAATTGTCTCCCACAAATCGTAGCTTTTTGTCCAATGTCGAATCACTTCACAGATGAACTCCATGTGATCAATACAAGAAAGACTGCATCAACTGAGGCTTCTCCCTCTCCCACGATTGGTTTTGATGACCAAGCAACAAAATTGATGTCAGGGTACTGTTTTACCTCGTGACCTTGCGATTCGAAGTTCCGAAGTGGCAAATAAACCGATTCCTCAAAATGTTAAAATGTTCATGGATAAATGGCAAGAGGAAGGCAGTGGGTGGGTGACAGGACGTCCACAATGCAGAAAAGTCTTAAATAAATCTTACAACCATTGCTTGGATACAAAAGGATCGATTGTTTTTTCATTGCAAGTTACAACCTTCCAAGTCGTCCACAAGCCTCTCCAGTCTTTGCACATTGGCTTCCGAATAGTCGGCACGGTCCTCGGCTGCAACAAGATAGTCACATGTTTACAACTGCATTACATATTGTCTATTTGAGGATTGGATAACCGGGCCGAAAGCTACATCACAATCTTGTGTACGAGGAGCTTTTAAAACATTACAGGAGCAAGATTCAGAATTGCCAAGACACGCCAACTTTATTTTTCAATCGTGTTCATCGACTTCAAAGTTTCAAACAATTTTCTCTATTTGCGCTTGATTTCCCCATGTAGTGAAAGTTCACCCCACCCAAGATTGTTGTTCAGTTCCATAACACCCACAGAGGTAGGTGGCACTTCAAATACCAAAACCATCATTGGGGCTGTCGAGGATGTACAGAGGAATAAACAGCTGTTGGAAGTCGTCACGAATGTGGTCCATGTAACGTGGGCCTTGTGGAAGAGCGAGCTCATCCTTTGTCAATTAATCGTGTTTTCCTTGATGGTCTGTGGATCTTTTGCAGCAGACTAATGTAATATTCTCGCTGAGATTGTAGTTCTTGAGAACGTAGGCAGGATTCTGTTGGCACACCAGAAAGAGTCCATGATCTTGCTGGTTAAGTATGTGGAATTCTTTTGGTGTGGTGATCTCTCATTTTAAATAGCATGGATTGAGATTTCAATTCATCGTCCCATCGTGAAGCCAGTGCGTCTCTTGCTACAGCTGGATTACAAAGTCTGCCGCATCCACGTTAGCAGTTTGAGAAGCTTGCAATGTGATGACCGCCATTGCTTTTGATCATCAGCACTCGGTTTGGGGATCAATTGTTGAGACAAGACTGGATGCTCTCCATAAATGGGTGAAAAATGATACCTTGAGGAAATAAATAAATAAATGAAAAACACCTTGAAGGTCAGTGGATATGTTGGAGACTTATGCAGCAATCCTCCATGATCAATCCTTGACCTGGACAACAAACAGCAAGTTGCATTGCCAGCCGTATTGACTTCGTGTCTTCAAGTGATTCACGTCTATACTACCCATTTGACTACCTGAGAATAAGGTACAATCTCTCTCTTGAGAACAGAAAACTTCACAGCTTGGTCCATGAATCGTGACCCCTTACCGAAATGAAGGTGGATACTTTGACCCCACCATGGGAGGACTCCATTCCACATTCTGAAACCCCATATATAGATACCAATCAATGACACACACACACACACAACCTTGTTATCACTATGGAAAGCGACTAAATTGCAATACAGAGGAAAAGCCTGAAGATTGAACAGTCTTATCACCCCGTTAGACACTCCGGACACAGAGTCTTCTTGAAAGGATGTAAACAGCATTTGAACTGGCCAGAGAAAAATCGAGTGGATTTTACACCTTCTTATTCTGTAGGCTTTTCACTGTGCCATGTCACCTAATGCTTCAACAAAAAATCATTTAAACTGTTCATGCACATGGAATTTTGTCCATAAACTAATGGTACAGATGTCCCTAAGCCCATTCAGCTGGTGCTTCCGGAAGTAGTGTCATTTGTTAATTCGTGCAGCTTGACCAGTAAAACCGATTTCTTCACTGCCGGGGGAGAAACGCTATGCAAAAGATAATTGCTGAGATTTTAGAATAGATCTTGCTTTTAAACTTTTCTTTTTTTTTTGCTTGGACTGACTCCATTTGTACGTGTCAATTGAGTTTTCAAAGGCAGAGTTCATTGCCAAAATGGTCCGGTTAAAATTGCTAGTGCAACTAATGACAGAGATGCTATGACTTAAAACATTCTTGAATCAGGGTTTTTCAACTTGTGCCTTTTTACTTGTATTGAAATGAAATTTTACATACATGTTTGTGTATTGGTTTGTCATGTTACATTTCAGTGTAATGTAATCAGATGACAATTTGAAGCGATGCCTGTGTGGACTTGGGATCCTGGTTTGATCCCACTCGGCTGTTAAATTAATACGAGGTGGGGTTACTCGACCTGTCATCTTTCCGAGGTTGGCAAAATGAGTGCCAGCCTATGTGTCGGAGTGGCGACCCGTCCAGGATTGTGCCCAGAGCCAAGGAGACTGCTTAGGCAGCACCAACGCTCTGCACAGAGTATGGTCCCAATGGATGGATGGAATTTGAAGCTGCAAAGTCAGTTAGCAACCCAAACCCTGGCTTACAGGAACTAGAGCTACTGAAACTCATCATAAAAACACAAGAGGATTGATCAACAGTTCTTTAATGCAAGCATGATGCAAAACAAACGATTGATAACTTCATTTCAAGAAATCCAACCTGGAAAAAAAAAAGAAGAAGAAAATAATGGTACTTATCTATTACCCCAGGTCATTAAGGACTGTTTAGGTTTGACTGCAAAAGGTAAAACATTTGCATTTCAATAAAACCTTGAACTTGGCCTGGAAACACTTCCAATTCCAATGAGTTGATCAAAACCAAGGTTTAAACCTCAAACTCCAAGCCCCATCTTCAGTGCATTTGATCAATTTTGTTTCTCCTGAAGGAGCAGCCTATGGAAGGGGTTGGGGGAGTGCAAGTTAGGATTATCTGCGAATCTGCATTCGTTCAACGCCATTAAACCAACTTGAAATGAGAAGTCCACAAGCAAGTTCAACTTTACCTTCTGAAAGGCGAGCCTTGCCCCAGTGGGTTGGCACAGTACAGTGAACAGCCAACGCAGAGAACCACAGTCTGTGCATGACTAAACACCGTTGTGATTTTGTAGCAACCTGCAAAAAAAAGTCAACATGTCAAACATGAAATCTTCCATGTTTGAAAAAAAATGGATATATATATAATATATATATATATATATATATATATATATATATATAAAGTCTGTCAGCAAATAAAAAAAATCCTTGGGACTAAAAGCCATTTTATTTTTATTTTTAAAAGGTCATTCTGAAAGGAACCGACAGTGCAAGCCAAGGAAACCATGCTGTCACACCAAGGAAAATTTTACATTTGAAAGGCAACATTGTCCCATTGCAAGAATGTTAATACCCTGGCCAGATTCAGGAGGCAAAGCAGTTTTGTCGATACAAACATACTGCCTTGTATATTGCTGGCAAGTGGAAATCATTTCAAGGGCGATGACAAACCAAGCTGCAATGAGTGAAAATTAGAGTTTTGCACTATCACTGAAAACAAAAATGCTCCGACGTGAATGAGCCCGTTGGTCCAAATTTTCATTGGTCTTCACGGCTTGCAACATACCTGCTTGCTGTACCGCTTGAGCATTAGTATGCCTTTCACCAAGCCCGGAAGTGATTGGTTCAGGAGGGGATTATGCATCGTTGCTGTTGTTAATGTTAGTATTAATTTATAGATGCTTTGTTGCAATGTTTTTCATTAGAATGCTCCATACACCTTAACATTGCATGTGTTGAAAACATGGGAATTCTTCAGGGTTCTTTATAATTAGTAAGCCTAATCAAATCACGAGATCACGACTATCATTGTGTTTGACTCCACAGCAGAAAGCTCCAGTAAAACTCGATGAAAAAAATAAAAATCATGACATACATTCATAATAGAAGTGACACTCACTGACGACTTAGATGCTGATCACTTCAGTCATTGGCATTTTTATACATCACTTCACACATAATGCACATCACTCTCCACAAGGATGTAAATGAAGTGATACACATGGAATTTATTATTATTGTTTAACGGTTACTATTTCCATTGCTTTGTGAAGTACTTTCACTCTGCTACATGAATGACTTTTTTTCAGACAGCTTAAAATCGAAGATGCATTCTGGGGGAGGGGGGCTGTTCAAATATCAAATACAAAGACCTAATAACTCAGTCAATCAATAAATATACAATTTAATGAAATCCACCATAAAGACATCACATGAGAAGAAGAAGGAAAAAAAAAAAAAATAAAACAGTATGTACTACCAATAATAGGAAAAGATTGCATGCCAAGGCCAGGAGATGTGGGTGGGGTTAACGTAGTGGGGGTTAGTGCTTGATGAAGTAGATCATTATTTTCTAGTCATATTGTAAGGTTTGGGAACATTTTATGAAACCAAGTTACTTTATACCACCGACTATGTCAAAAGCATTGCAGGCCCAACTTCAGATTAAAACAAACAAACAAAAAAAAGAACAGCACTGAAGAGCACATACCTCCACCACACAATGACTGATCCAGTAGAACATCTTGGGCCCAATACATTTTTTTTAAAATATGATATACATGTATATACATATACATACATATCATTTTGTCCCATCTCTCAATGGTGAAAAACATAGAATTTAAAAATTCTCCCATTCAGATCTTCACCAAAATCGAAACAATTTGTCCTCGTCCACACCCAATCTGTCACAAAGTTTCATCCAAATCCATCCATAATCAGGAGGTATCTTATGTGTCAAGAAGCTTCCACATAAATTTTGTGATGGGCACTCCAATAGGACATCATAAGGTACTCTGGGATAAATTGAGAAATTTGAAGGATACATTTTTTGGGGATTCACGATGAAGTTTATATTTGGATAACTTTTTTGTGGTTGGAGATAGGAAAATGTTGCCAGACAATTCATAGGGATGAAAATACTTTAAAATGAACCAAAACCAGCTCTCTAGGTGTTATACTTTTAGAGATATGGCCATTTGAATTCGCGACGTGTGCTAATTAGTCCAAAGTTCGTTAGTCTGTATCTCACTAATTAAGAGGCTGTGAGCAAAATATTTGAGTCTCTTGCCGTTTTTCATGGGTCCAATTGGTCCCAAAGTTTACAAAAATCTGAGAGTTGACGGCAGATTCTTGATGATTTGACATGAATGACCCAAATGGCTTTCATATCACACTATTTGCTTTCATTTATGTAACCCCAAATCATCTTGATATAAACTCTCAGCCAGCTTTAAAAACTAATTACCATCACCTTTACGAAGAAGATCGTCAGCTGTAATTAAAACTTCAGGATAGTAAAAACCCCATCAGATTTTAATGTTGACAGCATTATCTATACTAATAAAAGGCAAAGTGTGTATGTGTGTCTTCCATAACTCCAAAACTATAAAACTTTGCATGCATACTAAGGAAACTTCAAGGAAGTGCATCAGTGAAAATTGGGTGTTTGGGTTTATTAAAACACCTTTTTAAGATAATTAACAGCTTATTTAATTATATTCATCAGGAGATCCTCGGCCACCTTGCTCTCTGGGTCTTAAGGTGTTTTCTGGTAAGCTCGCTGGGTCTGAAGCTGCCATGTTTTCTGGCCTGCTCAACCATGTCTCAACTTGGAACAGGCCGCAGCAATTTCTTAACGATAATGTTGTTTTTTTCACTTTCCTCACTCATATTATCAAATGCATGTTCATCATAGCAACGAATCACTGGGTACATTGCAATGCTTATAAAATCTGGAGACGTCAGCGTTCGTGCTTGATTTTTTGGCGTCTCCGGGAGGTGAATGTTAAATGTGTTGCTAATTGCGTGCCAAACTCAGAGTTTTCTTAACAACCGTTTCGTTGGAGTTCTTGCTCAAGCACATGGCGAGCGCTCTCCAAGCTGCTTTGTTGTTCGTTTTGGTAAAAGTATCCGTGCTGTCAAGGGAACATCGATTAGACGCACGTTTCCGCCTGTGTTGGGCCCTGTGGTTGGTGACTTGGGAGGGGTCTATCTATTGAAAATGTGCAATTATATTTTACAGGATATCATTGTTTAACCTTTTGTGCAATCTCCTAATATAATCCACACCGCTCACTTCGACATCGATACATATCTAAAACAATAAGGTTAATCCGACCAAGTGTTTGCCATGATCTAGCTGTGAAGGCAGAGAGCATACGTAGATCGACATTTTGTGTTCTGTGCCTTGATATATTTCTAGAATTTTGCTCATTTCCCATTGAATTCCTCTTCAAAGAACTCTGTTTAAAGGTGGTGTGTGTGTGTGTGTGTGTTTCACAATGTGGAATGGAGTCCTCTCAGGGTGGGCTCAAGGTATCCACCTTCATTTCAGTAAGGGGTCACTCCATGGACCAAGGTGAAGTTTTCTGTTGTACATGCGGGGCTCAGTAGTGAACGGATCCCTTCAGGTCTTGAAGTATCCACCATCGTGTGTTGT
>CM068956.1:136281410-136302480 GCA_035128595.1 Eptatretus atami
TCTAGAAATATATCAAGGCACAGAACACAAAATGTCGATCTACGTATGCTCTCTGCCTTCACAGCTAGATCATGGCAAACACTTGGTCGGATTAACCTTGTTTTTAGATATGTATCGATGTCGAAGTGAGCGGTGGATTATATTAGGAGATTGCACAAAAGGTTAAACAAAATGATATCCTGTAAAAATATAATTGCACATTTTCAATAGATGAGACCCCTCCCAAGTCACCAACCACAGGGCCCAACACAGGCGGAAACGTGTATCTAATCGATGTTCCCTTGACAGCACGGATACTTTTACCAAAACGAACAACAAAGCAGCTTGGAGAGCGCTCGCCATGTGGCTTGAGCAAGAACTCCAACGAAACGGTTGTTAAGAAACTCCGAGTTTGGCACGCAATTAGCAACACATTTAACATTCACCTCCCGGAGACGCCAAAAAATCAAGCCACGAACGCTGACGTCTCCAGATATTTATAAGCATTGCAATGTACCCAGTGATTCGTTGCTATGATGAACATGCATTTGATAATATGAGTGAGGAAAGTGAAAAAAACAACATTATCGTTAAGAAATTGCTGCGGCCTGTTCCAAGTTGAGACATGGTTGAGCAGGCCAGAAAACATGCCAGCTTCAGACCCCAGCGAGCTTACCCAGAAAACACCTTAAGACCCAGAGAGCGAGGTGGCCGAGGATCTCCTGATGAATATAATTAAATAAGGCTGTTAATTATCTTAAAAAGGGGTGTTTTAATAAACCCAAACACCCAATTTTCACTGATGCACTTCCTTGAAGTTTCCTTAGTATGCATGCAAAGTTTTATAGTTTTGGAGTTATGGAAGACACACATACACACTTTGCCTTTTATTAGTATAGATAATGCTGTCAACATTAAAATCTGATGGGGTTTTTACTGATCCTGAAGTTTTAATTACAGCTGACGAGTCTTCTTCGTAAAGGTGATGGTAATTAATGTTTTAAAGCTGGCTGAGAGTTTATATCAAGATGATTTGGGGGTTACATAAATGAAAGCAAAATAGGTGGATATGAAAGGCATTTCCAAAACCTAAAAGTGAAGTGGAAGCAAGTGGATCGATTTGGGTCAAAGGGAAAACCACTCACATTCCAGCTTTGGCAGGTGTTTTAAGTTCTCAAAATGTACACGATGAAAGGACAGTCTTTTAGCATATAATGTGCAAGGACGGACTTGCTTTTGTATTAGCCAAGGCCAACAAGCTACATCTGTTACTAATAGGAGGCCCGTCCATATGTCAGGTGACAAATCGGCAGCATGACCAAGCTTTCATGGCCTTCTGTCATATCATAAACATGGTCACCTTGGGAAGCTTATTGATTTATTTGGAATAAAAATTGTCCATTTAATCTTGGATTCCCATTATTGAAGCCCTTTTTTCCAGAATTGAAGTGGGAATGTGAGCTGGATGTAGCTGTGGAACGAACATTTATTGTTCTGCGACAGCAGAAACCCTTCAAACATAAGGACCCCAAAACATTTAGTAATCCAGGTACAACTCTAGACGTACTCTTGGTTTATCCATTTTTGCCGATACGCAATTAATAAAGTGACAAACACTTTTTGCTGATGTGGTTGTTACTTTTTGCCGCCGTGTCATGGTGTGTGCTGCAACCTTAAGAATGGACGGGGAAGAGTATGTGCTCTCAAGGATGATGGAAGGTCCATTGAAAAGTGAAGTATGAACATGACGATGCTATTGTATTGTAAACAAACATCAATTAAATCAGTCGGTGCGATTAAACAGGTTATTTACTACCTCAGCCACTGAAGGTGGATGGAAGTTGTTTTCACACGTATGCTTGTTTGTGAACAGATATCTCAAGTGTGTGACAGATTCAGATGAAATTTGGTAGAGAGCTTGGGTATGTGCCACAGACGAAATGGTTAGATTTGGTGATTATCTTGATCTGGATCCCTGAATTATATATTTTTTTCCCCACCATTGAGTGATCGGGCTAAAACGACATAAGATACCTCCTGATTATGGATGGATTTGGATGGAACTTTTTGGACAGATTGGGTGTGGGACGAGGACAAATTGTTTCGATTTTGGTGAAGATCTGAATGGGAGAATTTTTAAATTCTATGTTTTTTCACCATTGAGAGATGGGGACAAAATGATATGTATGTATATGTATATACATGTATATCATATTTAAAAAAAAATGTATTGGGCCCAAGATGTTCTACTGGATCAGTCATTGTGTGGTGGAGGTATGTGCTCTTCAGTGCTGTTCTTTTTTTTGTTTGTTTGTTTTTAATCTGAAGTTGGGCCTGCAATGCTTTTGACATAGTCGAGTGGTATAAAGTAACTTGGTTTTCATAAAATGTTCCCCAAACCTTACAATATGACGAGAAAATAATGATCTACTCCATCAAGCACTAACCCCCACTACGTTAACCCCACCCACATCTCCTGGCCTTGGCATGCAATCTTTTCCTATTATTGGTGAGTACAGTACTGTTTTATTTTATTTTTTCCCCTTCTTCTTCTCATGTGATGTCTTTATGGTGGATATTCATTAAATTGTATATTTATTGATTGACTGAGTTATTAGGTCTTTTGTATTTGATATTTGAACAGCCCCCCCTCCCCCAGAATGCATCTTCGATTTTAAGCTGTCTGAAAAAAGTCATTCATGTAGCAGAGTGAAAGTACTTCACAAAGCAATGGAAATAGTAACCGTTAAACAATAATAATAAATTCCACGTGTATCACTTCATTTTACATCCTTGTGGAGAGTGATGTGCATTATGTGTGAAGTGATGTATAAAAATGCCAATGACTGAAGTGATCAGCATCTAAGTCGTCAGTGAGTGTCACTTCTATTATGAATGTATGTGTCACGATTTTTATTTTTTTCATCGAGTTTTACTGGAGCTTTCTGCTGTGGAGTCAAACACAATGATAGTCGTGATCTCGTGATTTGATTAGGCTTACTAATTACAAAGAACCCTGAAGAATTCCCATGTTTTCAACACATGCAATGTTAAGGTGTATGGAGCATTCTAATGAAAAACATTGCAACAAAGCATCTATAAATTAATACTAACATCAACAACAGCAACGAATGCATAATCCCCTCCTGAACCCAATCACTTCCGGGCTTGGTGAAAGGCATACTAATGCTCAAGCGGTACAGCAAGCAGGTATGTTGCAAGGCCGTGAAGACCAATGAAAATTTGGACCAACGGGCTCATTCACGTCGGAGCATTTTTGTTTTCAGTGATAGTGCAAAACTCTAATTTTCACTCATTGCAGCTTGGTTTGTCATCGCCCTTGAAATGATTTCCACTTGCCAGCAATATACAAGGCAGTATGTTTGTATCGACAAAACTGCTTTGCCTCCTGAATCTGGCCAGGGTATTAACATTCTTGCAATGGGACAATGTTGCCTTTCAAATGTAAAATTTTCCTTGGTGTGACAGCATGGTTTCCTTGGCTTGCACTGTCGGTTCCTTTCAGAATGACCTTTTAAAAATAAAATAATAATGGCTTTTAGTCCCAAGGATTTATTTTTATTTGCTGACAGACTTTATATATATATATATATATATATATATATATCCATTTTTTTTCAAACATGGAAGATTTCATGTTTGACATGTTGACTTTTTTTTGCAGGTTGCTACAAAATCACAACGGTGTTTAGTCATGCACAGACTGTGGTTCTCTGCGTTGGCTGTTCCACTGTACTGTGCCAACCCACTGGGGGCAAGGCTCGCCTTTCAGAAGGTAAAGTTGAACTTGCTTGTGGACTTCTCATTTCAAGTTGGTTTAATGGCGTTGAAACGAATGCAGATTCGCAGATAATCCTAACTTGCACTCCCCCAACCCCTTCCATAGGCTGCTCCTTCAGGAGGAAACAAAATTGATCAAATGGCACTGAAGATGGGGCTTGGAGTTTGAGGTTTAAACCTTGGTTTTGATCAACTCATTGGAATTGGAAAGTGTTTCCAGGCCAAGTTCAAGGTTTTATTGAAATGCAAATGTTTTACCTTTTGCAGTCAAACCTAAACAGTCCTTAATGTCACCTGGGGTAATAGATAAGTACCATTATTTTCTTCTTCTTTTTTTTTTTCCAGGTTGGATTTCTTGAAATGAAGTTATCAATCGTTTGTTTTGCATCATGCTTGCATTAAAGAACTGTTGATCAATCCTCTTGTGTTTTTATGGATGAGTTTCAGTAGCTCTAGTTCCTTGTAAGCCAGGGTTTGGGTTGCTAACTGACTTTGCAGCTTCAAATTCCATCCATCCATTGGGACCATACTCTGTGCAGAGCGTTGGTGCTGCCTAAGCAGTCTCCTTGGCTCTGGGCACAATCCTGGACGGGTCGCCACTCCGACACAGTAGGCTGGCACTCATTTTGCCAACCTCGGAAAGATGACAGGTCGAGTTAACCCCACCTCGTATTAATTTAACAGCCGAGTGGGATTCAAACTCAGGATCCCAAGTCCACACCAGGCATCGCTTCAAATTGTCATCTGATTACATTACACTGAAATGTAACATGACAAACCAATACACAAACATGTATGTAAAAATTTCATTTCAATACAAGTAAAAAGGCACAAGTTGAAAAACCCTGATTCAAGAATGTTTTAAGTCATAGCATCTCTGTCATTAGTTGCACTAGCAATTTTAACCGGACCATTTTGGCAATGAACTCTGCCTTTGAAAACTCAATTGACACGTACAAATGGAGTCAGTCCAAGCAAAAAAAAAAAGAAAAGTTTAAAAGCAAGATCTATTCTAAAATCTCAGCCAATTATCTTTTGCATAGCGTTTCTCCCCCGGCAGTGAAGAAATCGGTTTTACTGGTCAAGGTGCAGCGAATTAACAAATGACACTACTTCCGGAAGCACCAGCTGAATGGGCTTAGGGACATCTGTACCATTAGTTTATGGACAAAATTCCATGTGCATGAACAGTTTAAATGATTTTTGGTTGAAGCATTAGGTGACATGGCACAGTGAAAAGGCCTACAGAAATAAGAAGGTGTAAAATCCACTCGATTTTTCTCCTGGCCCAGTTCAAATGCTGTTTACATCCTGCAGTGTCTGTTCCAAAGACTGTTCAATTCTCAGCTTTTCCTCCTTGGTATTGGCAATTTGTTCTGCAAGCACAGAATAGAGTTAGTCCTGCAAATAAAATTTCACCAAAAGTGACAAACAACAACAAACGGGTCCATGCCATTGCAAATATGCATGCTCACACCATGCTGCTGTCGTGCAGTACTGCACTCAGATACGTTTCTATTTGTGCATGCAAAAGTGACCAACCCAAAACATTTTACAATTACCAGCAATCCCAGGAGATTCCAGCTTTCCAGGGTTCCATTAAAGTGCAAACCTTTGGTAGGAAAAAAATCAAACATTCCAGAGTTTGGAGATTTGACCACATGCTGGAATTGATCAAACCGATCGTGTAGTCTTTTTCCAACTGCTACACTTTTCCGAATAAAATTGCAACAAAAACATGCTTAATTGTCTCCCACAAATCGTAGCTTTTTGTCCAATGTCGAATCACTTCACAGATGAACTCCATGTGATCAATACAAGAAAGACTGCATTCAACTGAAGGCTTCTTCCCTCTCCCACGATTGGTTTTGATGACCAAGCAACAAAATTGATGTCAGGGTACTGTTTTTACCTCGTGACCTTGCGATTCGAAGTTCCGAAGTGGCAAATAAAACCGATTCCTCAAAATGTTAAAATGTTCATGGATATAATTGGCAAGAGGAAGGGCAGTGGGTAGGGTGAGCAGGAGCGTCCACAATGCAGAAAACGTCTTAAAATAAATCTTGACAACCATTGCTTGGATACAAAAGGATCGATTGTTTTTTCATTGCAAGTTACAAACCTTCCAAGTCGTCCACAAGCTTCTCCAGTCTTTGCACATTGGCTTCCGAATAGTCGGCACGGTCCTCGGCCTGCAACAAGATAGTCACATGTTTACAACTGCATTACATATTGTCTATTTTGAGGATTGGATTAACCGGGCCGAAAGCTACATCACAATCTTGTGTACGAGGAGCTTTTAAAACATTACAGGAGCAAGATTCAGAATTGGCCAAGACACGCCAACTTTATTTTTCAATCGTGTTCATCGACTTCAAAGTTTCAAACAATTTTCTCTATTTGCGCTTGATTTCCCCATGTTAGTGAAAGTTCACCCCACCCAAGATTGTTGTTTCAGTTCCTAAACACCCACAGAGGTCAGGTGGCACTTCAAATACCAAAACCATCATTGGGGCTGGTCGAGGATGTACAGAGGAATAAACCAGCTGTTGGAAGTCGGTCACGAATGTGGGTCCATGTAACGTGGGCCTTGTGGAAGAGCGAGCTCATCTTTTGTCAATTAATCGTGTTTTCCCTTGATGGTCTGTGGGATCTTTTGCAGCAGACTAATGTAATATTCTCGCTGAGATTGTAGTTTCTTGAGGAACGTAGGCAGGATTCTGTTGGCACACCAGAAAGAGTCCATGATCTTGCTGGTTAAGTATGTGGAATTCTTTTGGTGGTGGTGATCTCTCATTTTTAAATAGCATGGATTGAGATTTCAATTCATCGTCCCAGTCGTGAAGCCATGTGCGTCTCTTGCTACCAGCTGGATTACAAAGTCTGCCGCATCCACGTTGAGCAGTTTGAGAAGCTTGCAATGTGATGACCGCCATTGCTTTTGATCATCAGCACTTCGGTTTTGGGGGGATCAATTTGTTGAGACAAGACTGGATGCTCTCCATAAATGGTGAAAAATGATACCTTGAGGAAAATAAATAAATAAATGAAAAACACCTTGAAGGTCAGTGGATATGTTGGAGACTTATGCAGCAATCCTCCATGATCAATCCTTGACCTGGACAACAAACAGCAAGTTGCATTTGCCAGCCGTATTGACTTCGTGTCTTCAAGTGATTCACGTCTATACTTACCCATTTGACTACCTGAGAATAAGGGTACACCATCACCAAGCAAGGCCACAGTGTGTTCATAGATTTTAATATTTTTTTATTTTCTCCCCATAAATTTAATTACACCTCAAAGCTCAATTTTTGTGAAATCCATAATTGTCGGACACAGCAACCCTTTGGTTTTGTCTTGGAAATAACACAGGTTGACGACACCACTGGTATAACGATACGAGTTTCATGAGGGGGGAACACCACCAAAACGTGCTTCGAAGACACCAACGAATATCTCATTCTTAGAACCTTTCGAATGCTCCTCACATATCAGATGGTGTGCGTTTGTGTTGCTTCCTCACCTCCTTCACTCGTTGCTTGAGTTTGTGCAAAGTGTCCTGCAAGTAATCCTCCTTATTGGTGAACTGTAGGCAGAAAACATTTCCCACATTTAAACTGTGTCGATCTCATACACAGTCAAGAAGGCACGTCAGTGTGAAAAGTGTTACCTTTGACACAGATGCAGAATACGATTTTAAATCCTGCTGCTTGAGGTGCAGTTCTTCCTCACGTTGCCGTGAAAGGCTTGGGAGGAGAGAGAATGAGTACAGACAAGAGAGTTGGCCTGTTGTTTGGTGTTCCTATCTGAGTGCATGACTTGTGATACTGGGATCCCAGGTTCAAATCCCATATCATGAGGATTTGTCTGCTGTGTTAGCAATTCATGCAATTGTAAAGTACAACAACGTCTCCTCACTTACTTAAACACATGATAGTCATGCCAACTGTTCCATGAGTTAGACATTGAGACCTTTAAAAAGACAAAGGGTAAACTCGAAAGAGTCACAAAATGGAAGTGGACAACACAAAGAACCATGGAAGCCATAACAAAAACCCAGCAGTCTCGTGCTGTGTGGTGGTGGCAGACGGGGTAATAAGCACTATTTATATTTACTGAGCCTTTTACATTTAACATTTTCTCTGTGCAAATAACGCATGCATGACTCCTGATCGAAAAAAAAACAAAAAAAACTTCCAAATGCATCGTTGCAGGTGATCATAACATATAATGGTTCAACAAAACAGCATTGTCATCATCACCCCCATCAAAATCGATGTTTCATAATGTGCTGCTTACAAATGACCTTGAAATGCACAACCACCACCCTCCCTAAAACACGAAAGGACAAATTCAAGAGCCTTGTGAAGTCGGCCCGTCCGCTCAACCAGCCAGACAGTAAAAGCATTATTGGAAAGCTGGCAAGGGATGCATCAATGCACAGCCCACCCAACAAGTGTGTGCAGCAGCAATAAGCCATGAATTACAGCTTCCTCAAGGTACTCGACTGGCTTTGAGCAGAATAATTGAAAGTGAAGTTTCATGAAGATCAACAGCCTTTCACACAAATTTTGCCGGAAAAAAGAATTGCATTACTTGATGCTATTGACTTCACCTGACCAGCATACCTCGTCCACTGCAGGATGAAGGTATTCCTCAACGTGGTCCTTCCTGTTCTGTTCAATGCAATTTGAGGCCATTAAGCTCCAGTAAACTTTTCAAACTAATCTCTCAAACTGATCTTTGGTCGAACTGACCCTTACAGCTGGGCCTTTCCTAGTTTGCCAGTTTCATTTGTTGTCCATTTATCGTGATGCATGTCCTGACCAGTTCAATTACATATTTTTGTGACCACAACGTCAAGGCATTTGTTTTCCCGTTTGATCCATTTGTTACTCCTCTTGTACCTTCTGGTTACATTACGAGAGCATCTTTCCCAGACTCTGCATGATGATCAATTTTTGTGAGAGATCAAGTTTCACTGCCACATGTCATTTCTGGGAGAACACCGATTGTAAACTTTGTTTTTCAGACCCAAGGGCAGTTTGCTTTTCATTTGATGAACACTGCCCATCCTGCTCTCGTAATTAGGTTCTTCAAAGTGATCTGCACCCATTCGTACAATTTTTCCCCAAGTAAGCACAATTGCTGGTTTCTTCAATTTTGCAATCAATTTGAATCTCTTCTATTTTATGCCCCCATAGCTGGAGGCATGAGGTTTTGGGGTTGTCAGTTATCGCTTTTTATTGCCACGATAACTCGTGAACCACCGATGAGATTTAAATCGAACTTGGCATAACTGTGGACTGGAGTACAACGATGAACCAATTCAATTTCGGGTTCAAAAGGTCAAACAGCAAGTGCCTTTAAATCCTTTAGCAGACCACATAACTCGACTTAGAAGCATCTGATGTTCTCTCTCTTCTTCGACCTTTTATTTTTATTTTTTTCATTATGATTCTCTCACCGATACGACACCTTTAATTGTGAGCACATCCAACAGTTGGTGAGATCTAACACTGGCAGGACATCCATCAACACCCACACGTCAAATTCTATCTTGCAGTTTGCACAGCCGTCCAACGTACATTTTCTTTGTCGTATTCATTTTTAGTCCGATTTTACAACTCTCCAAATTTACCTCTTCAATCATGATTTTCAATATTTTTATAGAAAGGGGATTGGAAGGAGAGGGATGGACAGAAGGAATGTGCTGGAAAACGAGTCTGGTTAAATTATGCAATTTTGTACAATGTTACAACAAGCCATGGGTCACAACTGTATTGTTTGTGGTCACAACTGTATGTGCATTGTTTGTGTTACAATTTCTGTGTAACAGCCGTGTAAATGAACAGTAAATTTTACAAGATTTGAGATTGCAAAAGAATTGAAATTTGGATTTCACGAGAGGACACCTTTCAGGAACCCTGCATCTCAAAAAGAGCTCATCTCTGCCCTGAACATACGAATGTTAATTCACAGAGTCAAATTCCCAAAAAAATTTCGGTCATAATAGTCCGAGACCATGGTAATCGGTTTTAGGCTCTCTACGCAAATGAATACTAAAATGCCTTACAATGAGATCTAACAAGCAAGTGTTACAAAGCAACCATGCTCTAACCCTAATCCAACACAGGTCGACACAAGGCCGATTCGTTTGTATGCGTGGGGATAAATGTGACGCTTATTTCCCATACATGGAATTATAAAACGAGAATGTGGCATTGTGACCACGTCATGTGCAGAGATGACATCTCCCGCCATTTTCCATCACCCGCACTGTTTTCAGTCTGCATAGCGCCCGCCATCTGTATCGACAGCGGTCGAGTGAGCTTGTGCCAAGATCTCTCTCATTCAACTTTATTTATCCACATGAATATCATGTGAAAGAGTCTACCACATACACTATTCGTTCAAACTGGACTTCCAGGAGTTTAGAACAGAAAAAGGCTATGCCCCTGAACATGTGTTCAACACTGACAAAACGGGGCTTTTCAACAAGAAAATACGTAACAGGGTGTACATCTCCAAGGAGCAGAATGCAGCACACAGGTTCGTCTTTCAAGGATACAAGGAAGGACATGTCTCCTTTTAGCAAGAGATGCAAAAACCTCATAAATAATTTATCGTGGCCCCAGAACCAAACAAACATTATTTATAACAGCAAACATAGCTCAAGTACCGAACTCCCCCCCCCCCCCCCCCCCCACCCCCACCCCAACAGGATTAATAGGAAATACTGTATCATCATTTTAAAACTTGTGCTGTATATTCCCAAGCCCCAAATATGTCCTTCCAATCAGTGTTCAGAAGAACTTCATTCAGATACACAGTCCATTCACCGGTAGTGATACGTCGGGGGTTTGTGACACACCCTGTCCACTCAGGCCTTGCACCAACCTACATGCTTGAGAGTTTGCAGTTCAAGCAGGTGCCCGTTTGGCGAGCTGAGGAAGTTCTCCAAGTCTTTCGTTGTGCAGAGGCACAACCCTTTCTCTCAGGTACTATTAACTTAAATTTTAGAGCTTTGTGCATCATTTCAGGTAACAACCCATATCCCGGACACGCGATAGACTATTTTGCCCCAAATCCTTCAGCTTCCTGGAATTAATGCACATATGATCGTCCCAGAATGCTCGGTGCACATCATTTCCAAAGTCACGTATTAACCCCACCCACCCTACATGTGTATACATATATATATATATATATATATATATATATATATATATATATATATATGAGTATATCAAATATTTTTGTCCGTATGTTACATTTGGCAGCCGCGTTCTCCGAGCAGCATTTATCCCATGACGTCTCAAGCTTGCGCAACACAGTTTTGCCGAATACGCCATTTTCCAGGAATCTAAACCCACGTTGGACAAGTGTTTACTGACATAAGCACAAGCAATACCGCAAGATGGGGAAAAAAGACATGAAAATTAAACCACCTTTTAGAAAGCTTATTAACTAACAGCAACAGAGAAGCAATAACAGCAGTGTGTAAAAGTTAGGAAATGGCCCAGTATCATAAATCTTCACTTACAAATTTGTTTCAAACAAATGTTAAAAGGCACACCTTTCTGAATCTCTGCAACGATCTTCTGCACTATCCAAGTCATTCTCTACCACTGCAAGCTTCTGTGAGGCCTGTTCACAACAGAAGGAAAGTCTCCATCAGAAAAAAAAGGAAAAAAATCACAGCACTTGCTCCAAAACGTTTGAGTACTTACAAAGAACAGAAAAAGGGCGAGCCATTTTCATTTTGGAACGCAATCATGAAGCATGCGCACATCATGTTCATCAGAGCTTTGATGAAATTGGTCTTGGACCGGATGGGTTCACCTGAAGGTACTTGCGGTCAGCCTCTTCCGCCACATCCTTGGCTTCCTGCAGGAGCATCATCTGCTTCTCTAGGCGTGCCTCATCTTTCACAGCTTTGCTCTGTATGACAACTGTTCCCCTAGCACAGGCAGCAACATCACATCAGTGGTTTGTTTTTTTTATTCGTTACTCAATTCATTGTTAAACAGAACACAAATAACAAAATAAATACATACCTAAACCTTTATAAAAAGTAAATCAAACATTTTCAGAGGTTCAAAGTTTCGTCTTTCATTTTTTGTGAACATGTGTGGCAAAATGGTTTCGCTCTCACAACAATGGGAAAACCTTCCCCCAATCTGCACTAATACAATCGATTGCCTTCACTAGATAACCCTAACCCCTCCATATCCCACCCCCCCCCAAAAAAGACGACAGACAGACACACACTATTTTAGTACAACTCGGCATACCAACCCATCACTTCTCTGAAGGAGTTAATCAAAAAGACAGCATGTTCGATTATATTATCTTTCCAAAAAAGTAAATCGATTATTTGCTTTCAAACGTAACCATTTTGATTCTTTGACAACAGGGACTCGTTGAGAATGAAGCATGACACACACACATGGACGGATGCTTCTCTTTTTAGTAATAGATGCTAAGTTCTTCATTGCGCCAGACTCTCTCTGTGCATCAACATCAAATACAAATTTCAATGCTGAAAAACTCTGCTTCTAGTTTTCTTTAGATGACAACGTTCAGGATCGTTCTCAGAGACTTTCTTCAAAGGCCAATGGTACCATTCTGGATCGTCTCATCCAACTGTTCATTCAACACCTGTACTGATGTCCGACATGGTGCAAACGTATTGTACTTATCGCTGAGTTGTATAATTTCTATTTGAGATCAAAATCTCAGGATCTCTCAAAAAATTGACATCAAATGAGATTCCCATCAGATTTCTATCGGTTTTTGATAAATGCAAGGATTTAACTGTCTTATGTGTCCAGAGTTCAAAGTTTGAGCGATTCAGTGATTTTGCTTTGCAAACTATATCCTGTGCTGTCAATCGATCCGCTATGCCTCAGGGTTCTGGCTGCCTCAATGTGCCCAAGATCTCCGTGTCCACGTCGCGAGGGTCGGAACAGTCCTCCAGTCGGGCTGTACCAAGTAGAGATCGGGCTTGCCGCTGGTCTGGGGTGCACTCCCCCATACCGCGGTTGACACTCTCTGCAGTGCTTGCTGAAAGCATGGTCAATGGAAACGAGGACGCCACTGCTGCGGTTGACCCAGAGTGCGGCACCGGAGCCACAGAGGGCTCAAGGGTGCCAGTGCGTGGACTGTGGAAGATCCTTTGGGAGTCGGAGTGGTCTTGAGGTGCACAGGTGGAAGGCGCACCCCTTGGTGTTCCACACGTCTAACCGACCTGTTCGGGTGAAGGCCCAACGAGATGACGAGGTGGTGTATGCCATGGCCGTCCACGAGGCTCAACTGATGCGTGATGGGGTCAATTTCATCAACCAACCGTGACTTCAGTTCATGCCTCGATGGTCATTGGACGCCATTAAGGGGAAATGGAAGCAGGCCGATGATAAAGCTCTTGTCGAGTCCAAGCTGACAGAGCGAGCGCAGTGTGGGGGAAAAATTTATATTAATGTATTCTAAATTGTAACAAATGGAGTTTTAGAAATGTAAGTTTTATGCTACAAGTTGAATTGGCTGTCCTTTCTGGCCAAGAGACTTTTGCCCTAAATGTTGATAAATGTCTTGGTCTGGAGCGGTGTGACCTGAGCTGATAACAGCGAAAGTTTGCCTCGAAATGTACGTAGTGGCTTCTCGCCTAAAGGACACGTCTGCAGTCTGGGTTGGTAGCCCCCACCACTCTCCCATGAAAGTATAAAATGCTTTGAAATGTGAAATTGTTTCAGTGCAAGTACCTGAGGAAGTATTAGAATCTCAGTGGCTTGTACTCCTTGGAACTGACCAAGTACCAAGTTAGAATAAAACTCTCTGATGTAATGTGGAAGTGAATTGAATCGGGTTGGTCTAACTGTTAACTAAAGTAAGAATAAATGAAATAGAACCAAATAATATTGCAATCAATGGGGATTCTTAAGTTCATTGTACGAGGGTGAGAAGTGTATGGTGTATAATTAGAATAATAAATTGTTTCACAAGGAAGGACTTGTGTGGACATCGGTTATCAGTGTCAATGGGTTTTATGCAGGATTTTATAACCAAATCGGATATATGTTAAACTCTGCCTGAAGTTAAATAGGATTCCACAATCAACCAGGGAAAATCCTTCAACGATCACAACGGGGTGGGTGAAAAAAAAATCCACATCAGCAGGGACATAACATGCTGGAATGGCTCTCCCCTACATTGTGTGCGCCCCTGAGAGAAAACGAAATTACTGGAGATCAGCCAAACACCGAGGGACGAAACGGTCTCTCCTGCAAGGGAGATGGGGGTCTTGGTTCCCCCACCCTGTGTGGAAGCTCGTCTGGTCGACTTGGGTGAGGAGTTTGGTGAGCTGACAGCTAACCCTAACCCTAACAGCTAACAGGAGGAAGAAAGACATTGTCAGATACGTTAAAGGGCTACCAAAAGGGACGAGAGCTTGGAGCGAGCACCGGTTAGACGATCTGATCGGTCGCTACCATTTGCTAAGCCCTGAAGACCTCCAAGCCGAGATTGAGGTCATTGCGAAATAAATGGTATCTAGCGCGAGAGGCAATGCCCACCCAGTCGGAGGCACCGGAAGTCGTAAGACGAAGGTGACCTGGAGAGACAATGTGAGAGTAGAACGAGTGGATGGCCAAACACATGAGACCGTACCGATACATAAACCCGACATGCCCCTTTCTTGGGGTGAGGGTCATAAGGTGACGAAGAAGCGTGCCCGGAGAACTGAGTTTGCTGCTGTCCAAAGGCTTCTTTGTGTGAACCTGGGCCATGCTGCCAGGCGGTGTATTGCTGGGTCTTGGGCTCGAAGCAAACCCTCCGTGGACCCCACAGAGATGCACCGATTCTGGAAAGGCGTCTTTGAAAGGGAATCAGAAGAGGTTGCAGAACGTCAGGGTAACATCAAGATATTGTGGCAGCTGGTGTGACCAATCAAATCTCAAGATGTGGCGAGGGAAAAGAGCGGGTTGAGAAATGGTGCACCCGGTGTGGACGGTATTAGCTTTTGGCTGGTCCGTTCCATACCAAACAGCTGCCTGAGCAAGACATTCAATCTGTGGCTGCTTGCCGGGTGCTTACCACTATGTCTTAAACCGCACAGAACGGTACTTATCCCAAAAGTTAACACGAAGAGCGCTTCCAAGTTCCACCCAATCACGATTAGTAGTTTTCTCGTGCGTGTACACCATAAAATAATCGCCACACGGTGTTCATTCGCTTTTGAGTTGCATCTGGTGCAGCGTGCGTTTAGGAAAGGGGACGGGTGCGCCGAGAAAGTTATGCTTCTCGACGCCACCCTTCGGGATGCTACCCAAAACATTCAACCTTTTCGACTCGCTGTGTTGGATGTTTCCAAGGCCTTTGACTCTGTTAACCACGGTGCGGTGATTAGTGCGGCTGCTAGGATGGGTGCTCTGCCACCCCTCCTTCAGTACATCGAGCAGTCGTGCAATGGTTGTGTGACGTACTTGGACTGCTGTCATGATTTGCCGATTTTGATGACCCGAGGAGTCAAACAAGGCGACCCCCTCTCCCCATCTTGTTCAACTCCGTGTTGGAAGAGTTGATAAGAAACATCCCAGAGGGAGTGGGGGTAAGACTTGGATGAACGATGGTGTCAGCTCTGGCATTCGCCGACGACCTTGTCTTGTTTGCACGGACTTCGTCTGGGCTCCAACGGTCTTTGGATGCGGTGCGAGACTTTGGCTGCAACAGGTCTGGCGTTGAATGTGGGGAAATCTGTGACACTGGCGGTTGCCATCGATGCGAAGGCTAAGCGGTACGTGGTGAACACCTCTGATGTGTTTTATCTCGGACAGTGGAACCTGAGCGTGCTAGACGCAGCGAGCTAGCTGAACTATCTCAGGATTCAGTTCCAGCACCGTGGAGCGGCGCCGTCCGATGGCTCCGTCCTTGAGGAGGGACTGAGGAATTTAAGACGAGCACCGTTGAAGCCTCAACAGAGAATGCTTATGCTGAGAAATCACCTTGCGCCCAAACTTCAGCATGAGCTTGTCTTGGGTGTACCCAGAAGAGGGACTCTGCGCAGGTTGGATGTACAAATACGCCATCATGTCAGGTTGTGGATGAGGTTGCCCAAGAATACTCCTGTGGCATACTTTCATACCCAACCAGCTAATGGCGGACTGGGCTTGCCCCAGTTTATGGTGAGGATTCCCATCCTGCGTAAAAGACAGATGTGCGGGCTCGAACAGTCTGACAGCCCTAACGTTTGGGCTGTCATTGGAACAAAACTGGGTGATGAGGCGAGGACCCGGAACACGTACAACCTGTGCTATGGTGGTGAACGCCCCAGATCTACCAAACAAGCGGACGCCATCACGGCCACATTATTGCACCAAGCCGTGGATGGGCGAGGCCCACTGGAAGTCAGCAGAGTACCAGAGCCAAACGGCTGGGTACTAAGTCGATCTCGACTCCAATCCGGTGGGGCCTTTATAGACTCGGTGAAGGTGAGGGGCAATTTGCTCCCCACCGGATCTAGGTCGAACTGTGGTAGACGGGGACAAGGGAACGATGGATGGTGTGATGCAGGTTGTCGTGTGAACGAATCTCTCAACCACATATCCCAAGCATGTGTAAGGACCCACGGTGGAATAGTTCGGCGACATGATGCGGTCTCACGCTTCGTCTGTGGTCGACTGAGACAACGTGGGTTCACGGCCATCGAGGAACCTAGGATCCCCACACTAGTGGGGATTTGAAAACCGGATATCATAGTGGATAAGAACGGAAAGCCGGTGGTTCTTGATTCGCAAATCAAGTGACACTCTCAAATTGTCAGATGAGCATGCAAGGAAGCGGAGGTATTACGACACTCTGGATGTCCTCGACTGGGTGAAAAGAAAGTTCGAGAGCGAGAACACGCCACTTGTCTTGACCATCACTGAGCTGGCGTGGAATCTGGGTGCCGGAATCGGCTGCCATGCTCCACGAACTAGGCCTCACTCAAGCCGACCTAAGGCTCATCTCTGTGATGGTTGTGGAAAAGACCGCTCTGATTTTCCGAGAGTTTAAGCGGTCCACGCTTACACACACCACCTGTTGGCGTCAGTATAACGTTCTATGTCAATGTATGCTGGGTTTTCAAAAAAATTGTTTTGAAGCAAAATTAATAAATCAATTCAACAGCTTCATAGCTGACATTTCACGAAGAATACTACAATAATACAAGGTCAGGCACTTTCAAACTCTTGTACATACCTTGTGCTGTCTTCCACCACTCTTTCCATCTCCTGGAGGTCACGTTGAGCTGTTGCCAAGCGTTCCTGTACGTCCTCCTGGTCTTCCTCTTTCTGCTGGACCTCTTTGGTTAGCATTTCAAGCTGATCCTCAGCCTGCATACCAAAGAACAAATGGTCAGGATTTGTGTCTGACTTGTTAATCAAACCTAAACTTTCTCGTAATGCAAAACAGAGCTGGGACACTAGCAACTATGGACTTCAGTTAAGCAATTGACAAGTCTTGAATTCTGAAATGAATGGCTTAATTCTAACTTGTTAGAAACCAAAATTGCATTGTGTAATACCACAAAACAGTCTTGCAAATTAATCCGTTGGATACTGACGATTCCACACAACCTGGTTTATTCCTCACCCCAATGTGGAGCATGTTGCTATCAGTCAAAATTCCAACAAGTGCTACACATACAAGCTCAATAAAACTTAAATGTTATGTTCATGCTCTTTATGTAATGATCTTCCTGTTCATAATGACAGCAGTAACTAGAACATCACTCGGTAGAGCGCATACCTCCGCCAGGATGAACAGTTTACGTTTTATATTCCACTGATGGGCCAGATCTGCATCTGGACCTGAACCAAAATCTAATCCGCTTGTTCTCGTCACGCATACACACAACTCATCCACCACGTTTTGTCATAACCCTTCCACAACTTTTTGAGATATTGTGCTATATATCATTTTTGGCCCCATCCCTCAACAGTGAAGAATCACTTTTTTAAATTCTAGCATCTGCATTCAGATCTTCACCAAAATCTAACCAATTCGTCCTTGTTACACATCCAACCTCTCCATCAAGTTTTGTCCGAATCCATCCACAACTTTCTGAGATATCCTGCTTACAGATGGACAAACAAACAAAAACGGCATCAGGCGGTAACCGACAGGAATGACGAAAATCATACAAATGACATCACGGTCACCTTGACCTTTGAACACGGTTGCAATTTGATACCTGTATCTTGAAGCATTTGAGTCATCATATTTTTTTTTGTCCTGAAAAAAACCCCCCCTATACTTCAACATGAGCGACTTCATTGCCATGTAAACGACGTTATACTTCAACGGATTGCCGTCATTTTGGAAATGCATCATCTGTCCCCCAGCCCCAACAGAAATCTTGCGTTTTAATAATGATCAGATTATCAAATCTGCTCGGAATTTATAGGTGATGTTTTCCAACTCATTTGTGTCAAGTTTGACGTCACGAAGCGCAAGCACTTTTGGTCGTATCTGTTTTATGCAAATGACGTCACAATCACCTTGACCTTTGAGATATTGTCGAAAACAAAAAAAACCAAAACAGACAGCATCCCTTCTGTCCTTCGGAATCCTCTGTTAAAGTTTGACGAGCATAGCTGAAAGCGTTCACGAGTTATTACACAAACAAACAAACAAATAAACCAATGTCACCCTTAGGGTGACCCGTATCTTGCCAAAAGGTGACCACGTGTGACTTCTTTAAGGTCACACTGAGGTGAACAGAGCTGCTATCCACCAGGAGCGACTCCTTGAGGAATATCTGCCTACGAGAGATTCCGATGAGAATCGTTCTACAGAGCAACCATGAAAAATATGCGTTTGCCTCATAACGTCACCAAATGACGTCATAATGTCTCAAGCTTGACATATCTAGAAAGCACTCATCGAGGTGTTCAATTTGAGGTACTACACGATATGGTTCCTAAAACTTGAAAATTTGACCTTGGGGTCAAATATGTTTGACCTTAGGCGCTAACCATGAAGGTCAAGGCAATCGCCACAAAAATTAATCAGCTGAGCGCCAGACCATGAACTATATTCCCATGAAGTTTGAAGACGATACGATCAAAATTACTCAAAAAAATAGGGTTTCGTCGACTCCCCTGATTTGCGACAAAGTGACCTTGACCTTTGACCTTGACCTTCAAAATTTTATGTGCTGAAAGGGACCTCTATAGCCCTCTGATATGCGAATTACAAAAATTTCCAATGATAACTGTGCTCTGCAGAGTGATTTATATACGTGATTACAGACAAAAAATAAAAAAAAACATATGAAGTCAAGGCCAATCGCCACCAAAAATTAATCAGCTGAGCGCCAGACCATGAACTATATTCCCATGAAGTTTGAAGACGATCCATCAAAATTACTCAAAAAATGAGGTTTTGTCGATTACACTGATTTGCGACAAAGTGACCTTGACCTTTGACCTTGACCTTCAAAATTTTATGCGCTGAAAGGGACCTCCATAGGGCTCTGATATGCGAAGTTACACAAATTTCCAATGATAACTGTGCTCTGCAGAATTTTTTATATGTGATTACAGACAAACCAACAAACAAACAAACAAAAAAACATACAAGCTGACTAACATATCTTGCAAATACTTCGTTTTGGCAAGATAACAAATGAGACAGACTGACATATGATGAAAAATTTCAATTTTCGTCATAACAAACGGGAGTGAAAACAACCTCTGTCCATCTTCGGTGTCAGAGGTGACAATGCTGATGGTTTGCAGAACATTAATGCAACAGATTTTTAAATACTTCTCCGTATTGAGCTTTAACTCTTGGACAAGTTGGAACAAACGTTCTGCAATAAAAAACGCTTTAAATAGTACACAAGAAATTCATAATTAACCACAACCCACATCCAGGAAGTGAGAAAAAAATTTTTTCCAGCATGTCAGTTAAAACCACGTGGCAATTGCAGCGGGGCTTTTGCAAGAGAGGGGAAAAAAAAGATTTCCTCTTGGAATATTTTTCAGCACAAAACAAGGTACAAGTTTGCACTTGTGTAAAAGTGAAGTTTTGACAAATTTTTGTCGTGACTTAACATTGCAGATCTCCTAAGATAGTGAAAAACAGAAACCTTGACCAATACACGATTCAGATCCTACTCATCACTTACTCATTGTGCAAAACACAATAGCTTAGAAGTTTGCACATTCACCTTTTGGCTGTTTAGGCCAATATGTACAGTCACTGGTTGTTGGTGGATGTTAAAGATCCAAAAAGTAATTAAAAAAAAACAAAAAAAACAAAAAAGGCATGCTGGTACCACAAATGAATTCTTCATTCCTGCCTAAACTGTGGGTAGAAACTGGTCTGGTGTTCTTGCATATCCCTTGACATCACTGCTTCCTATCTCAGTGTGTGGTTGGCTCGGCAACAGCTCCAACACTAAACAAATTCACATTCCCAGATTGTTCGGATGTCATTATGTGAGTGAACGGCCATCTTTGGCTACAAAGGGCAACCGTGATGACGAGTTGCACGGCAATCAAATTGTATGCAATTCTGGAAAAACACAACAACATACTCAAAATGTATTTTTGTCGTCACGATTGGTGTTCAGACCGAGGCCGCACGCACAACTTGAGGTTTGCAGACAAGGAAAATAAGTCAAGATTAAATAAATAGAATATGTTTAAAAAAAAGAAGTGGAACAAATAATGCAAGGACCCACAGACTACTAAATCGCATTTTCCTGCGCTGCAGCACGTGATGGTTAAGCATTGCATTCCGGACGGGTCAGCAGGCACGACGACACATGGACACAGACCATCCCCTGAAGGTTACCTAAACAACGGGATCGTTTCTCCCTAATATGCAGAGGCGTTCGTCTCAATACTTCTCGGCAACTTGAAGGATTCAGTGTCAAAACAAAGTGAGAAATCACCGCCTAATGAGGCCAATGTTTAAAACTAAACAAAACATGGATTCAACATTTTACTTGAACCTTGATCCATTCCTCTGAAGTTGTAATTACTGACGTCATGCGCACGGCTTGCAATATACTAACACTCCAATGTTCATACGTTTTCCTCTCATGTTTTCAAATTTTATTCATAACTTTCGAAACCATCAGTCCACATACCTGTGATGAGTTCCCCTCCAACCCAGAGATTCACAATTCCTTTCATCGCATTCTTCCCTCCGGGGTTTCAAGACAGCTGTCCATCTCCATTACCTTTTTTACCCTCACCAACCCTCCTCAATCCCACTTAATTTTGGGTTCCTC
>CM068956.1:136302490-136318431 GCA_035128595.1 Eptatretus atami
CTTCCCCACAAACTTCTTTCTTTGTTGTTGTTCCATTTCTGCTTCTTCCCCAATTTCCCCTTCCACTTCTGTGATTGAGAGTTTACAGCTGTGTCCAGCTCATTCACCCACTTATCTTGTTACCTCTGCACCATCCTGTTTGTTCTTGTTCATCCTCCCCAAGTCTTCCTCTATTTTATCCCTCTACCCCGCTGTTGGTAGGGATTTTATCCCTCTACCCCACTCTACCCCAACCCCCCCTTCCTTTCCATTTCCACTGAACTATTTTGTTCTGCTATGTCCTGGTCCATTCTGTGTTCTAGTTCCGACATGAGCCTATACAAAATAAATAAATAAATAAATACATTGCTCTCCATAATTACAATCACCAATGACCTTCCAGAAGATGCATCAATATTAAAGGTGATGGCGATGCCCGTACTCTTGACGGTCTCGGGGCACTCATGACAAGTCGTGACCACTTCCCTGACCAAGAAGCTGGGCAGGTCACGACTCCATGGTAGGGTGTTGAAATTTCTGCCCAGTAGCCACAGGAATTGAAACCACACCAGCGAGGGCAATGCACCACAACTTTACCCACTCCACGTTACTCAATATTGATAGGCAATGCAATCGTACAAAATCACCATCGTCTCTGCTGTACACAGACACATCAATTTTATTTTGACCATACTGCACGCACGGTTACAATTGCGCCTTACAAAGATTCTTGGCATAAAATTCCAAGAAAAATAAAACAATGTAGCTGGCTAACTTAGGCATAGAAATCAGACCTTGATTATATTTACAGCGTCAAAAAGAAAAGTTGTGTTTAGAATTTCCAACCCAGATATTTAGACAATTGATGAAACCAGGCTTTTGGCCACAAAGATCAAAAGCAATCATTAAAGGAAAAATCTTTGGAGCACACGCGAGGAAATGTGGCTCAAAGCCACTTCGGCCGGACGGGTTCGGGTGTGCACTGCATGTTTGATGTGCTGCACCGCACTCCAACTGCCTTGCAGCATTCCTCATGTACATGCCCACATCAACCTTCGCCTTTACAAGCAAGTACTATTAGGCATTCAAAATAAATAAATAATAAATCGGACAAAACATTCTGCTTGGCAAAACTTGGCAAAAAATATTTTAAAAAATACTTGGCAAAGCGAGTTTCTCCTGAAAACAGTGATGGCTTGCAAGGTGTGAGCAGGTGCAATTTCTATCCCCATCAAAGCCTCTGTTGCTATCGTATATCACTTACAATGCATTAAACACCTGCATTTGTCACTGTGGAATTATGCTTGGCGACTTGTACCTTTGAATGATTAATAATTTTGCAAACTCGGCCCAAGGAGATTTACAACCAGAAGAGTAGCAACCCCTTTTGCACGATTTTTGAACACCGGGTGAACAAGACAGTGGTGTGTGTGTGTGTGTGTGTTGTGTGTGTGTTGTGTGTGTGTGTGTGTGTGTGTGTGTGTGTGTGTGTGTGTGTGTGTGTGTGTGGTGTGTGTGTGTGTGGTGTGTGTGTCTGTGTTGTACCTCCAAGACAAGTTCAGTGCTGCCATAAAAGTCTCGTGACAAGGATTACACCAAGTGGGTTGCCTTTGCCTTCCTAATGGTATTCAAGGCAGAAGTTTGGAAATTGGCCAGGGTGCCGGCGATAACTCACCTCGTGCTTGTGAAGGCACGTACAATCTTTAACGTCCAACTAGTGCTGGCGGATGGACACCGGCTTAACGTCCATCTAAGGAATGGCAACTTTGTGACGGAACCCCCTGCCTGTGAATCACCGATCTGACAGTTTTATAGTCAGGTAGGAATCAAACCAGGCGAGGCAGTTAAAGGTGCAAAGCGTTACCTCTGCACAATCCTGTCGGAACGAGACTTGCTGTCCATAATTGCAATCACCAATGACCTTCTCGAAGATACGTCGATATTAAAGGTGGTGGAGGAGGCCCGTACTATCGACAGTCTCGAGGCACTCAAAGTCATGACCGTTTCCCTGGCCAAGAACCTGGACATGTCACGACGCCATGGTCGGGCGTTGAGATATCTGCCCGGCAACCAAAGGAATTGAAACCACACCGGCAAAGGCAATGCAACAAAGCTTCAATGCTCTACGTCCTTGACATTCTAATGCTCACACTCTATAACTTTAAAGCTCAAGTGAAATGATGGCCACAATCGATCTCAAACCTAACCAAGAAGAACGTCCAACACAAAACGAGCACAACTGCAACAGATTTCAAAAACCTGACGGAGAACGCTGTTCAGCATGAAACAATGGGAAGTTTGGCATGAGTTCGATATTTAATAATAAAAATTTTTTGAAAGCAAGCGATAACGGGTGTACGTGAGCGCCGAGAGCACTGCCTGCGGAACAATTGATGGAAGTTGTAAAGAATGACAAAGCAAATAAATAAATAAATAAATAACGTCAAATGGTAAAGTAAACGTTATTTTGGGGGCAAACTGTGCAAAGTACAATCAGACGTTTACACATTCAACCACGAATAAGCTAAGTGTACACTCCGCAAAGCTCAAGGGTTCAAATGTCTGAAACAATTTACTTCAAATTAGTGGTGAGAGGGCAAAAGGTTGTTACAGCAACCATCCATCAAAAACAAGCTCAGAAGCAACAGTGTTTACTAACCGAGAGCAGGTGGGTAGAGAGGTCTCTGCCATACCTTATGCTGAGAGTGGCAGGGAAACATGCCAGATATGTTAGCTCACTTGCATATGCCACTCGGTTAATTTAAATAAACATGTAATATAGTATATTATATATATATTATATATATATATATATATATACTCCACCGTCGTAAAGTTTAGAACATCCCCATTTTTCAGTTTTTACTGAAATTTAGCAGTTCAAGTCCAGTGAATAACCTGAAATGGTACAAACGAAGCGTTAAACTCCAGAGGTTAAAAAAAAAAAAGAAAAAGTTTAGGTTCCAAAAACTGAAAAATAATTAAATTTCAGATGTGTTAAAAAAGGCCCTTTTAGAGTAACAAGTAATGGGTTCGCACGCAGCTGCGTTTCTGCAGCAATGGAAATAAATTAAGCCTTGAAAGTTGATGCAAACAATTCCTATCAGGTGTCCAAACTTTTGGTTGATTAGTTACAAACCCTCTGTCTGTATAAAAGCAGTGTTGAAACCAGACGTGTTGCTACACCCTCTGAAGCATTATTTGGACAATATTGCACTGCAAGGAAGTAGTATATACAGATCCCGCTTTCTCAGCGGGGGTTACGTTCCAACCTCACCCGCGCTAAGTGAAAATCCGCGATGAAATGAAGACCTTCCCCAAAAAATCGATTCGATGGTCTGGTCGGTTTGGCAGTGATTGGGTTTGAAGGTGCGGAGATCGATTGGTCTGGTCTGGTCGGTTTGGCAGTTCGATTGGGTTTGAGGTGCGGAGATCGACTGGTCTGGTCTGTCGGTTTTGGCAGTGAAACATTGGGTTTGAGGTGCCGGAGATCGACTGGTCTGTCGGTTTGGCAGTGATTGGGTTTTGAGGTGCCGGAGATGCGACTGGACTGGTCTGGTCTGGTTTGGCAGTGAGTGGGTTTGAGGTGCCGGAGTATCGACTTGGTCTGTCTGGTCGGTTTTGAGGTGCTGGGATATGAAACAGTGCTCGTACCAACGGCGGCAAACTTTTTCCTATCCTGAAAGCATATATCGAGCACCTTTACCTTAAACTTCTCCTGGAGCGTCCCAGGACCTTCCTCTGCTGCGCTTCGTCCTTGCCAGTTAAGCCTTAGAAGGTGCAGGGCCGTCTGGGCGGCCATCCGTGGGGCTTGGAGAAAATAACGTAGAAAATATTCGAAGTTCACAAGGAACACTTTGTCTCAGTGCGTTGTGTGACTGGTCGAGCACACCACACGTATAATTTATTGCTTAAAAATATTTATATTTTATTACATTAATTACCCGATGGTACCGGGGGAATCGCAAGAAAAAATTTAGTTGTTCCAAGGAAAACCCGCGATGAACCGGGGTCGCGATAGGTGAACGCGGATGATGGCGGGGGGTTGACTGTATTGCTATCATAATGGCGAGAAAAAGACAATTAACAAAGGAAGACGACAGATCATTAATAACCCTATAAAAGTGTAGGTCTTTCCTTTAGAGAAATTGCAAAGAAGCCAAGGTGTCAGTGAATAGTTTCCCTACACCATCAAAAGGCATTTGGAAACTGGAGGAACTCTGACAGGAATAAGGTTCTGGCAGACCCAAAGCCACAACAACAATCAGAAGACAAGTTCCGAGTCAACAGTTTGCGTGATAGGCGGCTCACAGGACAGCAGCTTCAAGCACAGCTTAACACTGGTCGAAGTAAGGAAGTCTCAGTTTCAACTGTGAAGAGAAGATTTTGAGCTGCAGGTTTGACAGGTTGAGTGGCAGTAAGAAAGCCATTTACTAGATGGCAAAATAAGTAAAAAGAGGCTTGCCTGGGCCATGAAGCAACCGCCAGTGGACCACTGAAAACTGGAAGAAGGTCCTTATGGACCGATGATCAAAATTTGAAATCTTCGGTTCATCATCACAGGGTTTTTTGTACACCGTCGAGGAGGCGAAAGGATGGTTCCTCAGTGTGTGACACCAACTGTCAAACATGGAGGAGGAAGTGTGATGATCTGGGCTCTTTTGCAGGATCCAGAGTCGGCGACTTGCACAGTGGACTGGCACCTTGAACCAAAAGGGCTACCACAGCATTTTGCAGCGCCATGCAATACCTCTGGTCTACGCCTAGTTGGTTTCATCCTACAGCAAGTAACGACCCAAAACTACCTCCAAGTTATGTCAGAACTACCTGTGATAAAAGACCAAGACGGTAGGCTTCAAATCATGGATGCCAGCACAGCTCCAGACTTAAACCCCATGAGCTGGTTTGGGATGAACTGGACAGAAGGGTGAAAGCAAAGCACCACAAGTCAAACACATTTGTGGGAACTTCTGCAACAGTGTTGGGAAGAACTTTCCGAACAATATTTGATTTCCATTGTAGAAAGAATCCAACGAGTATGTTCGGCTGTTAATCTGCAAAAGGTGGCTACTTTGATGAGTCAAAAATTTAGTTTAAATTTTTGTTCACCAAAACGATTCCATGATATTTTTTTTATCTGCAATTGTTTATTTGTTCTATGCTTTAATTTCAGAGTACATTGAAACATTAAACTGCTTAAAATTTCAGTAAAAACTGGAAAAATGGGGGTGTTCTGAAACTTTTGTGCGGTGTACACATACATATATTATATATATATATAATATATATATATATATATATAAATATCATATTAAAATACATTAAAATGGTTGGGTGAGGTTTAACTAGTGAAAAATTAATTTTTTTTTTAACTAAAAGAGGTTTTTCGAACTCTATGAACACAGTTCATGAACTACAAACTCGGGAGGAAGGGGCACCACGGTGAGCAAGCTTGTCCAGTGTAAAGATGATCACCTACCCTAATTAATCACACCATGCGACAAAAGTCTCCAAATCGGTGAACACCAAACGTCCGCTCGCTCGAGCCTCAACACGAAACGCTCGAGATCGGGGCGTGGCCGAGCAAGCGGAAGTTCGGCATCGCAGAACCATTGCCACTCGTGCTCCAGGGTGCAGCACCCCCCCCCCCTCGGGAGACGGATTACGCCCACGAAGCGATAAAATCCGATCGACCTCGGGTCCGTGTCACCCGAATATCCACGTTTAAACGGCCGAGGTGCACGACGCCGTGTAAGCCTCCTCCTGCGAGGCCACAAAGGCCGGTGGGCCGTGTTCGGGCCGCACCCCACGGCTCACCTTCTCACGAAGAACCCGCTCTGCGTCCACGGTTCGCTGCAGCCGCAGCGCCCGCTCGTCCGCCTCGTCAGCCTGTTGCTGAAGCATTTTGATTTTCATCTTCACCCCGTCGATCGAACTCATCCCGCTGTTCGACATCGCTTTAAAAAAAAATATATCTATCTATCAATTCTCGTCTTGTGCTTCAAATCTCCAGCGCAGACGACACCGCCGAATGCACAGACAGGAAGCCAAGTGCACGCCACCCACGCGCCAACGCCTTAAATAATACCGGAAGTGACGTGTGCTCACAGGACAGGGGAGAACGGAATTGCTCACAAATTTGTCAAGAGGACAGTTTGACTCGTCGTTTGGAGGGAGCTTCATCGTTTCATGAAATGTTTCGGTCCCGTCTTTTGCCTGGAATGGCTAATGTGTGAATTCTGTAACACACGTATTTTAATATTAAATATAACCATGGCGGGACTGAGGCCATCTCGTCAGTTCGTGGTTATCAATTTAGGAAATACAGTACAGTACAGTACAGTACGTAAATATGGGGGAAATTTATACAACACCCCCCTTCAACCTAATGGCGTCTCATGCACGATCGCTCCGAACCACACTGAGCACACAGTGTGAAACTCACAAACAGGAGATTTCATGGAAAAATCCCAACATTAAAAAAAGCTTTGAAATCCAACACACCAAACACACAAACACAACACAACACACAAACATACAGACACACACACACACACACACACAAACATACAGCACACACACACACACCCAAACATACAAACACACACACACCCAAACACACAAACATACAAACACACACCAACACCCAACACACACACACACCCAAACACACAAACATACAAACACACATCAACACACACACACACACACACACACATGCAAACACAGATACATACAAACACACACACATACACACACATACACACAAATATACACACACAAACACATACACACAAACACACACACATACAAACACACAAACATACAAACAAACACACACACACACACACACAAACACATACACACATACAAACACACACCACACACACACAAACACATACACACACCAACACACAAATATACACACACATACAAACAAACACATATCACACAAACACACACACACAAACACATCCACACAAATATACACACACAAACATATACACACAAACACACACACACACACATACAACAAACACACAAACATACAAACAAACACACACACCACAAACACACACACACACGCACAAACACATCCACACAAATATACACACACAACACATACACACAAACACACACACACATACATACAAACACACAAACATACAAATAAACCAATGTCACCCTAGGGTGACCCGTATCTTGCCAAAAGGTGACCACGTGTGACTTCTTTAAGGTCACACTGAGGTGAACAAGAGCTGCTATCCACCAGGAGCGACTCCTTGAGGAAATCTGCCTACGAGAGATTCCGATGAGAATCGTTCTACAGAGTAACCATGAAAATATGTGTTTGCCTCATAACGTCACCAAATGACGTCATAATGTCTCAAGCTTGATATATCTAGAAAGCACTCATCGAGGTGTTCAATTTGAGGTACTACACGATATGGTTCCTAAAACTTGAAAATTTGACCTTGGGGTCAAATATGTTTGACCTTAGGCGTTAACCATGAAGGTCAAGGCCAATCGCCACCAAAAATTAATCAGCTGAGTGCCAGACCATGAACTATATTCCCATGAAGTTTGAAGACGATCCGATCAAAATTACTCAAAAAATAAGGGTTTCGTCGACTCCCTGATTTGCGACAAAGTGACCTTGACCTTTGACCTTGACCTTCAAATTTTATGCGCTGAAAGGGACCTCTATAGGCCTCTGATATGCGAAGTTACAAAAATTTCCAATGAAAACTGTGCTCTGCAGAGTGATTTATACGTGATTACAGATTAAAAAAAAAAAACAACAACAAAAAAAACACATGAAGGTCAAGGCCAATCGCCACCAAAAATTAATCAGCTGAGCGCCAGACCATGAACTATATTCCCATGAAGTTTGAAGACGATCCAATCAAAATTACTCAAAAAAATGAGGTTTTGTCGATTACCCTGATTTGCGAAAAAGTGACCTTGACCTTTGACCTTTCAAAATTTTATGGCCTGAAAGGACCTCCATAGGCCTCTGATATGCGAAGTTACAAAAATTTCCAATGAAAACTGTGGTCTGCAGAATTTTTTTTTCGTGATTACAGACAAACAAACAAACAACAAACAAAAAAAACAAAAAAAAACATACAGACTGACTAACATATCTTGCAAAAACTTCGTTTTTGGCAAGATAACAAACACACACACACACCCACACACATACAAACACACACACAAACACATACACACCAACACAACAAATATACACACACATACACACATACAAACAAACACATATACAGCTCTGGAAAAAATTGAGAGACCACTGCAAATTTTTCAGTTTTTCTGGTTTTACTATTTATAGGTACGTGTTTGAGTAAAATGAACATTTTTGTTTTATTCTATAAACTACTGACAACATTTCTCCAAATTCCGAATAAAAATATTGTCATTTTGAGCATTTATTTGCAGAAAATGACAACTGGTCAAAATAACAACAAAGATTCAGTGTTTTCAGACCTCAAATATACAAACAAAACAAGTTCATATTCATTTTTAAACAACACAATACTAATGTTTTAACTTAGGAAGAGTTCAGAAATCAATATTTTGTGGAATAACCCTGATTTTCAATCACAGCTTTCATGCGTCTTGGCATGCTCTCCACCAGTCTTTCACATTGCTGTTGGGTGACTTTATGCCACTCCTGGTGCAAAAATTCAAGCAGCTCGGCTTTGTTTGATGGCCTGTGACCATCCATCTTCCTCTTAATCACATTCCAGAGGTTTTCAATGGGGTTCAGGTTTGGAGATTGGGCTGGCCATGACAGGGTCTTGATCTGATGGTCCTCCATCACACCTTGATTGACCTGGCTGTTTTGGCATGGAGCATTGTCCTGCTGGAAAAACCAATCCTCAGAGTTGGGGAACATTGTCAGAGCAGAGGAAGCAAGTGTTCTTCCAGGACAACTTGTACGTGGCTTTGATTCATGAGTCCTTCACAAAGACAAATCTGCCCGATTCCAGCCTTGCTGAAGCACCCCCAGATCATCACCGATCCTCCACCAAATTTCACAGTGGGTGCGAGACTTGGTTAGAGGCCTCTCCAGGTCTCCGTCTAACCATTAGAGACCAGGTATGGGCAAAGCTGAAAATTGGACTCATCAGAGAAGATGACCTTACTCCATCCTCTACGGTCCAATCCTTATGGTCTTTTGCAACCTCAGCTGGCTCTTCTTTGCTTCTCATTGATGAAGGGTTTTTCTAGCTTTGCACGACTTCAGCCCTGCCCCAGGAGCCTGTTTTGAACCGTCTCGCCGTGCACTTCACCCCAGCTGCCGTTTGCCATTCTTTTTTTAGGTCACTTGATGTCATCCACGGTTGTTGAGTGACATTCGAATGAGTTGGCGGTCATCCCGGTCAGTGGAAAGTCGTTTTCGCCCTCTGCCAGTCTGTAGCTTTGTTGTCCCCAATGTCTGCTGCTTGACCTTGTTCTTATGAACCGCCGTCTTTGAAATTTTAAAGATGGAAGCAACGTGACGCTCACTGTATCCCTCTGCCAGTAAAGCCAGAATTGAACCCTTCTTTTCCTCACTCAAAACTTTCTTTTCAACTCTTTTGGCATGGTCAATAGTTATTTTTTTGATTCCAATTACTTTTGAGGTACTACTAGCACTGTTTTTGCCATCCAGCTGGTCCTATTGCAAGAGGATAGTGATGACCACACAGTGGTTTTTATACTTTTCCTTGTTAAATAAGATTCGGTTCAGGTGATCCCTAATCAGTACCTCACTAAGAATGAGGTGTGCCTGTGTTGGAATTAACAGACACTGGAATGGAATGGCTGCCATACATGTAGAGATGCTGATTTAAATTTTTTTGGGAGTGGTCTCTTATTTTTTTCCAGACCTGTATACACACACCACACACACACTACAACACACACATGCACACAAACACACACAAACAATACCACACACAAACACCACACACATACAACACACACAACTCACACACAAACACACACACAAAACAAACACACACATACAAACACAAACACACACATACAAACAACACAACATACCCAAACACACACACAAATACACACACACAACACAAACACACACACAAATAAACACACACAAATACACACACCACACACAAATAAAACAAAACAAAACACACACAAAACAAACACACAACACAAACACAAACAAACACACTCCACATCACTGAATGCCCTGACCCTCAGATGGACGCTGTAAGCTGGACGTCCCCTCTGCCGCATTGTGGGTGGACGTCAAATATTCCACCGTGCGTTTCATAAGGAGTGGACGAGTTATCACCAGGACCCAAATTCCTGCTCAAATCAGCCTCAATTGAACATTTTAAATGGTCGCGCAGCTGATACCGCACGTGAAGAGGCTGAATGTCTAAACTCGGTGTTTGCATCGAAATCTTGTGTCCCAAACCCATCGCTTTCTGTACCCACCTCTCACCGCAGGCAGGTCGGTGGTCTTTCTGTCTTTGAAAGTCTCCTTTTCGATTTCGCCCCCCCCCCCCCCCCGCTCTCTCTGCAATCTGTCTACCCCCATATTTCCGCAGAGCGCTCAAGGTCTGCCAGCAACCCCCTTCTGGTAAAACTACCAAAATCACGAATCACTGCTCACCTTCACTCTTTCATTCCTCTTTATTCCCGCCTTTTGGAATAAACTCCCACACTCTCCTCAATCCCATTCTTCCCTCCAGGTATTCAAAACAGCTGTTCACCACTACCTCTTATCATCCCCCATCCAAAACCATGATCTTTACCTCCGTTAATCCAACCCAAAACCCACCTCCTCCAAATTCCCTGCCTTCCTTCCCGAAAGTTCCCTGTCGTAATAGGTCCTGAAAGTCCCTGTAATGGCCATCTTCTATTCCCCATGTTCCCCGCCCCATCCCTCTCCCTTCCACAGATCTCCTAATTCTCTGTTCCCCACCGTTTTGTCCTTCCCTCTTCCGCCCCTCTTGTCTCCTGCCCTCCTTGTTGTGCGTTGTGTGTGTTAGCTCTCATACGAGCCTCGATAATGTACACAAAAACAAAGAAAATGAAATCGTTCGATAAAGCGTGGCAGGGGACCGCAAAAGAATGATAGCATAAGAAGAACTTAGCTTTCAGCATTCGGCGATCGGCGCGAAATGCGATGGTGGGCGGAAGTGACGTCTTTCGTTCGTTCGTACATGAGGGGGGAGCGTTTCTTCGTTTTTTTTCCGTCAAGCAATAAATTAAATGGTTTTCACATATATAACACATTAGTTTCACAAATTTCCATTGAAATACTCGGGTATTTCCGTCAATTGTCGCCATTCCGTCGAGGTTACGCACTGCATCTACCGGAGGCCGTCATTGGCTGTCTTGAGGCACGTGGGGGGGGGGGGACACCGGACCCACCGGAGACGTGGTAGACGACGCCGGGGACATTTCAAACTCGGTGCAATTGTATACAGCGCACGCGCTGTAAAAAATCAGACCAATTCATTTGTGAAAGGTTGGGTCAAAAAGATTCTCCAGCCCATCCCACAAGGAGGTGGGAATAACTGGGGCCGTTGAAGTAGTCGTCGTAGTCGTTATTTGCATTGCAAATAAAGATTGCTTACATCTTTTGGGTTTTTTATCTTGCCAAACGAAGTTTTTGCAAGATATGTTAGTCAGTATGTATGTTTTTTTATTTTTTTTTTTTTTGTTTTGTCTGTAATCACGAAAAAAAAAATTCTGCAGAGCACAGTTTTCATTGGAAATTTTTGTAACTTCGCATATCAGAGCCCTATGAGGTCCCTTTCAGCGCACAAAATTTTGAAGGTCAAGGTCAAAGGTCAAGGTCACTTTGTCGCAATCGAATGAGCGTACGACAAACCCTTATTTTTTGAGTAATTTTGATCGGATCGTCTTCAAACTTCATGGGAATATAGTTCATGGTCTGGCACTCAGCTGATTAATTTTGGTGGCGATTGGCCTTGACCTTCATGTGTTTTTTTTTGTTTTTTTTTTTTTTGTCTGTAACACGTATAAATCACTCTGCAGAGCACAGTTTTATTGGAAATTTTTGAACTTCGCATATCAGAGGCCTATAGAGGTCCCTTTCAGCCATAAAATTTTGAAGGTCAAGGTCAAAGGTCAAGGTCACTTTGTCGCAAATCAGGGGAGTCGACGAAACCCTATTTTTTGAGTAATTTTGATCGGATCGTCTTCAAACTTCATGGGAATATAGTTCATGGTCTGGACTCAGCTTATTAATTTTTGGTGCGATTGGCCTTGACCTTCATGGTTAGCGCCTAAGGTCAAACATATTTGACCCCAAGGTCAAATTTTCAAGTTTTAGGAACCATATCGTGTAGTACCTCAAATTGAACACCTCGAAGAGTGCTTTCTAGATATATCAAGCTTGAGACATTATGACGTATTTGGTGACGTTATGAGGCAAACGCATATTTTTCATGGTTACTCTGTAGAACGATTCTCATCGGAATCTCTCGTAGGCAGATTTCCTCAAGAAGTCGCTCCTGGTGGATAGCAGCTCTGTTCACTCGTGTGACCTTAAAGAAGTCACACGTGGTCACCTTTTGGCAAGATACGGGTCACCCTAAGGGTGACATTGGTTTATTTCCTTGTTGAACAGAGGAAGCTTTGCATTCAGCTTGCCTTCATTTTAGCCCTCGTTGATCACCTTGTCTTTTGAAGATTTGCCTCTGTCCATTTACCCTCCTCTTTGTTGCAGTGAAAGCAAAGGTCACGCGTCCCATGACCTTTTGCCTTCACTGCAACAACACAGAACATATTCCAACCACTTCACCATCTTGCAGCTGACTGTCTCGGATTCCAGCTCGGTATTAGATAGATAAATCAATCAATCAATCCAGGTTTGTAATATCAACAAACCTCATCTTCTCTCTCCTGCCACTTTTGCAGTCTGCTCAGAATTTTTTTTTTTAACTTTTTTTAACTTACTGCAATGTTGAGATTTATCTTGGTTCGTTTTCAAACCCCCATACGAACCACCACACTGCACAACAGTGTTTCGATAAGATGGTATCACCGTCACACAATGTTATGACTGCCTTGAAAAAGTTTATCTCCCTTGCACAATGCGTGCAATTGGAAAACTCTCCATAAGATCACTCACTATGAGAGTGGAAGTCAGAACGTCTCTCCCACCCGAATCCCCACCTTCAGAGGAATGGTTCCACAGCAGCGAAACTTGGTATAAATGTTCAATTTTGTCCACGTGTTTCCCGTCTCGTACCATGCACTCGAACCACGGTGGTGGCTGAGTTTTCTCCTGTCAATGCAATTGGCCTTTTGGCCAGGGTACCATCACACAATGGCCCACGCTTTTCTTAAGGTGGGATCTTTACCATCCACCAGTGAATGACTGCAGATGGGGCATCTGGCTGAAGGTCTCTCCAAAGGCTGGCACACTCAATCGTGCAACGTCCTGTCTTTGAAAACAAGGATGACAGTTTTAAGATGTGTTGGGACTCTAACCCAGACTAGACAACTATAAAGTGACGTATACAACCATTGAGCTATAATTCAAGGCGAAATAAGAAATCCATCATCAACAATGTTTTGTAATGGTCATCCGCCGCTTGTCGAGCTCCCACTTCATTATAATGTATTTTCATGTGGACCCTTCGATCGGAACCACCATGACAAGACTGTATCATGATAAACATTGTTTCTCTTCTTCATTTTGCCACTGGACCGGAAAGCGTGCTGACACTATTCATTTATTTATTTCAACTTTTGGTATGAAGTCTCATGTGCAGCCTTACTCATCAAACTCGATCCTGCTGGAATCACACAACTCCTTCATTTTTGCCTCATTCGATCCTATCTTGTCATAATAAGGATGTGGATGGGGGTGGGCATCTACAATCAAAGAGTCATTAAGAAGTTGCTATTTCCACCCTGTGCAGGAATGTTCCTCATCCAAGAAAGATGTGGCACCATCCCTCTCCGCTGATCTAAAAACAAGCATTGATCACCGAACTAGCATTTAATGGATGAACGTCCCATACTCTTACTTTGTCCCTCAATCACAACTGTCTGGCAAATCCACCACCCTATGTCTCCCTCTCTCCATCAATACAAACAAAAAACAGTGTTGCTTCAATTCCACCTGCTTCAGCATCGTGCTGTGGACCACATTGACAATTTCATGAAGCAGAATATTCTCCTACTTTTAAAGATGGTGCTACCCAAGCTGCCAAACATCAAATATCTTACCATCATGGAAATCCTTGCAATCATGATATGCTATTTGACAAAGTCAAGGTTATAGTTTTTCCAAAGTTTCAAGTTGACCATTTTGTGTTGCTCATGAAGGAAGAAAAAGTACAGGACTGGTGTTAATGTGAACTTGTTAAGATCCATGTGTAGCCTGGTGTTGGCGTAGTGGTTAGGGTAGCGGCTTGGGATCCAAAAGGTCCTGAGTTCAAGCCCCGTTGGACGCTTGAATTAATACACACCAGGAGGTTGACTCAGCCTGTCATCCTTCCGAGGTCAGCGAAGTGAGTACCAGTGTACTGGGCCTGGTGTATTCCCCGGTTGAATAGGTGTACCATATCCCTGTGTCATAGAGGCGACCAGGGTTGCGTCAGGAAGGGCATCCGGGTAAAAACTAAGCCAAATTCACTATGCGGATCATACGAATGATCCGCTGTGGCGACCCCTAACGGGAGCAGCCGAAAGAAGAAGAAGGGTTAAGATCCATGTGACAAATGCACACTGCTCCCTTTTGGGTGGTGGTCTGAACTCTGAAGTAATACGAGGTGAAGACCTCTCATGACGTAAGAATTCAATGTTTTGTAATTCCTTCCAAAGACAATTTGCAGGTTTTTGCACATTTTTGACTCACGGTCAAGGCTTCAAAATCCAAGTTAAAAAAACCACAAACATTTCAAACATCGAGGTCCAAATCACCAACATGAAACCCTGGACTCATTTTATGGAGCCGTGGGTTTGACGCATTTCCGGTGTCGCCCAGCTTGCCTTGAAGCAAATGAACTCGGATAAACAATCGGAGGAATTGCATGGAGGTCACGGTTTGGGTTGGGTAAAAGGACACCATCGCTTAAAAGGAAAAACACGACAGGATGCGTCTGCAATTACACTGCATCCTAATAACCCGTCCATCGGGATGGATAGCTGGAGGAGAATTTGCCAAAATGGTGAGATTTGTTCAGGCAGTAGATCACATTATTCTCATATAAAGTTCACGTGTGTGTGTATGTATATATATATACTAGCGGGGTATGCTTACACACTGTGAAAGCACACGAACAGTGTTTCACCATTGTCTCTCAGGTCGCTCACCTGCATTTGATTTTTCATTTATATATTTTAATTTTTTTTTTCATTTATTTATATTTTCATATATGAATGCTGCAAGACGATTTGGTGATTTTTTCCCAGTGTACTGGCTTTGATGTCCATTGGCACAAAAAATTTCAGCTTTCTACATCACCCGGAAGATCCCGATCATTAATATCAGTCAGTCAGTCAGTGAGTCAATTAATGGTTAGATAGAGCTAATATATATATATATATATATATATATATATATATATATATATATACTGTATATTATATTGTTTGCAGAAATGGCCTTGTGAGTTATTAAATATAGGATTAGCCCAGATCCCACATTAAATGCATGTTTAGCCAGGTTGTTCGGTAATTGGACGTTAGATGTGTGTCGGGAGGTGTAGGAGGCTGTTCATTGTTCGTACGGTGGTGTGTACCGAGAGGTTCTTCTCCTTCCTTCCCCTCTCCGAACGAGTCCCCGCCCAGCACTCTGAGAGGGAGTGGCCTGGAGAAGCGAGCGCCGGGAAGGGAAGGTGGAACTGAGAGCGCCGAAGTGGGGCGATCGGCTGTACAAGGAACGGCTGTGTCTTTTTGCGATAGGCTTTCGTGAGGAGCGAGCCGAAAGAAAGGCA
>CM068956.1:136349207-136361588 GCA_035128595.1 Eptatretus atami
AGCTAGGAGATGGCCTGGAAGAACAGGGCTTTACGGCTGTCTTTCCTTTGACGCACGAAGACGGCACGATTCTCGTATTGGTGCTGAAGCGATTTGGCTCACATGGTGAAGCGAGACGCTGGCCATCGACTCTTGGCTGGTCGTATGAGACGGCCCTCGAAGCCTCGTGGATGTCACCGAAGAGGACGGTGCCATTCTAAGCTGCACGGGGTCTCTGAGCCTTGGTGTTGAATAGCGCTCACAAATTTCCTGACGTGCCCCATCTCTCTGCCATTGCACCCCACCCTTCCCGCGCGTGTTATAATCTCTGAGGATCAACGTGTCCACCTCCTCATAAGGAAAGACTGCTCGGCTATCCGGGCTGGCGGTGTTGACCGCCCGTCACCACAAATTAGGTCAGGGGGTTTAACCTGGACCGCCAGCTCCGTGACAGTTTGTTTGTTTGCCTGTTTGTGTGCAGGATATCTCAAAAACTTGTGGACGGATTTGGATGAAATTTTGTGGACAGGATGGGTGTGTGACAAGGATGAACTTATTAGATTTTGATGAAGATCCGGATCCCGATCCGGCTACTTGAATTTTTTAAAGTGATTTTTCACCATTGAGAGACAGGGCCATAAACAAAATGTGGAATGATAGTTAAAATTGGGTTGGCCCAATATGTTCTTGTGGATCAAGCATTGCGAAGCAGAGGTATGCGCTTTACCGAGTGCCCATTTAGTGAAAAATGTTTTTATTGCTTGTATTTGTCGGGTGCAATCCGCTCTTCATAAATTCCCTTTCTTTCTTTATATTAACCCTCTCGTACGGCTCACAGATGTCTCGTGTTGGCTTAACAATTAGTGGCTGGCTGAAGATTCTTGGGTCTTGAGTTCAAGCCCATCATTCATTGAATTAACACCAGGTGGGTTGACGCAGCTCTCATCCTCCAGTGGTTGGCAAAATGAGTACCCATTACTGGTAGTGGGGGCATTGCATCAGCGCACAGCCGTACCCCCTGGAAATTATGCAGCCAAGCAGTCACGGGCTGCATACGAATGAATGAAACAGCATCACACAGTACCACATTCTGAAACACAGCACCACAGACGACAATTCAGACAACAGAGGAGATAACATCCGTGCCTTTACCATGCTGGTCAGGAAAGACCTGCTGGAAGGGAAAACCGGTTCAGAAAGAAGCAGACTCGACTTGGGGGAAACTCCAACTTGGCATGATTGACAGCAAAAGGAGGCGTTGGCTGGTGAGCACACCAATGAGTACATGCTGTCGCACGTCATAGGGCAAGCCACGGCCTTTGCTCCTGGGAATTTCACCTCCCATGAACTCTAAATCCCAAAGTCTCTACCCCGCTGAAGCTGCTTAAAAGACAGAATGCCAGATGGATTGTTGCTGTCGAAACGTGCTAGGGACCCCGAGACAACCTGGCTGCCCATTTGTGCTGAGGATGAGAAACCACCATTGGAGTCTGCGCTGAAGACAGGACCAGTTGTGCTGAAGACAGGAGAAGCTGCGTCAGACAGTGCTGGGAAAACAGTGCAATGGCCGATTGAGCATGAGGCAGAGGTGCGAGAGCGAGCAAGTCAGAAAATCTCCCGCACAGGGAGATAGCTCATACTGACATACACTTTTTGCATGCTCTATCCCTATAATAATTGCTAATTGGTCTCGCTGGACTCTTGAAGAGCATCTCAATTATAAAGAGCCGTCAGTGACTTGCCTCTTGACCCTTCTGTGAGAGGCTTTACATACGCATCTTACATTTCCCCAAAGCATACATCGCCCATATTGTCTCACTTGCATCTACACTCTTCTGCTTTCCTTACCCCATCCTTATTTATCATTTGTTTCTGTTTCGGGATTGGCACACGTCCATCAATATATGTGCCACAGTGAGTCAGAGGCCCAACCAATGCCTTGCTCTACCTCTATCTTCTTTCTTTTCTTCCTATGTACGTTCCTCGGAATGATTTTGCTGGCCATGCCCTTTGTTGTCACCGATTAAGGTAAGATTATACAAGTGGAATATGCACTCAGGGATAGAATATGTACTTTTGTACCTTTTCTTGATCGTTTGCTGTGCTTGTGAACGTCTTTCATGTTTCATTACTGTGCTTGTAAATACTGCTGCGGTTCTGGGAACCGCATCCCTCCAAGGCAATGGCATCCATCATGCAGTGGTCCCAGACAGTTATTTCATTAATATATGTAGAGATAGACCTTCCCTCATGTCTAATGGGTAAAACAGGACAAAGTGCGTTGTGTGGATCTTGTAGTTAGGTCTGATTATATCTCTCACTTCATTTCTACTCGTTTTCTCTTATTCTGAGATAAATCCAAGCAACGTGGCCACGTGGCCGTGCTTTATTCCTGTAAAAGCCGTGGCCACGCCCTTCACTGTAAGAATGCGTCTTGACAAAAGTCAGCACAAACATGGACAGCACAATGGGACAAGTGCGAGGATGCGGTGTTGGAGGCCGACAGTAGAACCAAACAACCTCGCCCCGCCGTACAGGACGCACGGCGGCACATTCTTTTCAACCTATTTCTACATCTAATAATTATATCTATCCTCTTTTCAATCCAAATCTCCATCTAATACTTATATCTATACTCTTTATCAACCCGAATCTACATCTAATAATCCAACCTTTTCCTTAAATTCATGGCACGGATCGGGTTGCACCGTGCACACACACCGCCTGTGATAAATAACCACAAGCACGATGGCAGACACGGGCACAACTTGTAATAAATAACCACATGTACGGTGGCGGATCTACGCGCACTGTATGGGGCATGATAGCGCATCTCTTCATTCGGGTCTGCGCATGGGTTTACAATACCATCGTACCGTTGGTCTTCGCTCACCACCACGGCAACGGTGTCTTCCGTGGACGGCAGACATCTTCTCGCCCTCCGCCCGGTGAGGCTGCTGCCAAGCAGAGGCGTGCTGTACGGCCTGGATCGCTCAGTGTGCATGTGTGCCATGGCACCTGTCCTTGCTTAAGTTAAGATTGCAGAAGAATTATATCGGGATATTATGCAGAAGAAGAAATTGCAGAAGAACTTTTGTAAGTTGCTTGTTATATTGTCGCAGCTCACATTTCTTGCGATCTCTCTTACACACAACAATAAACTCCACATTCACTGTGCCACATATCTTTCCTCGCTGCCTGTAATAAATCATTTTGTAGAAATGTTCCCAGCTCGTTTTGTCTTTTCTTTCATTGATCCAGCATGGTCCGTGTCCTAGCCGAGCCATGACTTTATTCTCAACGATCCGTTCTTTAGCCGGTACGTCCTTGGCAGTGTCGCTCGGCTGCATCTGATCCGGTAAAGTGATTGGTTCAGACAAGGCGTACCGAGGGCGACCCCTGGTAATTAGATCACGTGATTTTTTTTTGGGCAACAGGATAAATTAGATGGAGGACCCTAAGTCACATGGTTGAGTTATTGGCGTTCACAGTCGTTAGCGACCCGCCACGCACGGAGTTATCTGTGTGCAATGGCCTGCGATTCCGGGGAGTCTGGTGGGAACTCGAGATAGCTTCCCCCCCCCCCGGTCGTGGTCTTCTCACCCAGACCCCAACAATAGTTTGCTTATCTGGGAAAAAGTTTTGTTTCCATCTGGCCCATTTTGTTTCATTCTCTTTCTTGGCTCGATTTAGCATGCAAGACTAGATAGACGGGAAGTTCTGCCCCATTATTTGGCTCCGCAATTAACCAGTGCATACTCACAGCTATGCTCGGCTGTACGTAATAAATAGACAGGTGCGCACTGAGAGTACGTACCCAAATTGGCATTGCCAAACCACTGGAAAAGGTAACGTGTTTGTAAAAGAGCAAGGAGCCTGCCAGGTTTAGTAGTATCAATCAGCGTCCGTAATGGCTTGACAACCTTATGGGCCGGGTACTTCAGGTACTTCAGCTCGACAACCTTATGGGCCGGGGACTTATCTGCAGCACATCGGTGAATTCCAAACCCTGCATTTAATCCAACTACACTGGCTTGTTGTTTGATAAATTTTGTGTCACTGGTTGATTGTGAAGAGAATTTCCCCATGATTAAGTAAAAATCTGGCTCGGTACCAACATTCTCTGGTAGGTGAATTAAATTTCCCTTCCTAGGGATCAAAGCTGGCTCATTACTAAGCAAGAGAATCAGCATTTATGACTTGTGCTGGTCCTCACCATCTTCCAAACTACGAGAAGGAGTTGTGGCCTGCAGGCAGAAATCAGAGGCTCTCCAGCCAAGATGCGGCGGCTGCACAACTTCACTATCCGACAGCCACGTGACTGCCTCATAGTCGTCGCCTGCTTCTAGGGCAGGTACTTCAGCTCGATGCAAGGCTGTGGCCTGGAACTGATGCATACCGCCAGCATGGTCGAAGTGTACGTGTGTGGCAACAGCAAGCAAAGGCTTCCTGAAATAGCAAGATGTGAGAAGTTTATTGCAATCGCAAAATATAGAACATTCCAATCATTTATTTTAACCATTAAAGATTTATTGGAGCATTCTCCTCCTCATATTAAAAAAATACTGAATTTCCTGGCCGAGCAATAACCACAAAAAAGTAGCTCAACTCAAGATGCTGACATTTCCCAAGCTTAACAAAAACAGTTGATCTGATTCAATGTTGCTCTATTGTAGGAGTTTTATAAGAAACAACTATTTTTACAGTTGTGAAACAAAAATATATTTTAGCACTTGCACAAACAGTGAAAAGAGTGCACAAGTAAAATACAAGTGCATTTAGAATTTCCTTTTTAAAGAATGAACGCACAAAGGTAAAGTTGAAAAGTGGCCAATTGAGAGGAATTAAATGTTTGGAGCTGCAGAAGCAGAGGAGGGAGACAAGTACGTTTTTCACACTTGAAGAATAACACGAAAGTGAGTACTTGAATCATACTGCCTTTTGAAGGCAGTTCAATTTCACTCTTCCCTCCATGGCTTTCAGCTGGCATTGCACCACCAGCACTACCACCATATATGTCATCTCCATTCTATACCTGTGATAATTGAACTTAAACTACCCTACAAGGAATCCTAACACAGATATAATCTCTCATTCTGGTGTTCCACAGGGAGGGAGATTCAGCAATGTGTGCTTCGGTGTTGTTCCCTCAGATGGACGTTTAACTGGGCGTCCCGTCTGCTGGCATGAGTTGCTGGACATTAAAGACCCCACCACACAGCGCCACACCCCATGATCCAGTGAATCGATGACTCCCCAGGCCCGACCCAGACGTCTATCGACCTCTGGCTCACAAGATGCGGAGACATGAATATCACTGCCAAAGTAAGTGAATCTCTCCGTGACCTCAACTTCCTCACCACAAACAAGTTCAGACAAGATATCAGCATGCAAGATGTCATCAATCATGGAAAGCCTGGATGTTAGTTTTGACCCAATAAACCTGTAATCCCCACAGCTCTGACTCCTCATTCAGTGCCTTGAGGGCCCCCAAAAGGATATCCAGCATCTCCGCAAAGATGACTGCATCATCTGCGAAATCAAGGCCAGAGATCTTGACATTCCCAAATGAAGCAATGCAACTTGATATCTCCGACATCTTCGCCAGAATAGAGTCAATACAAGCGCTGAGAAGTGTGGGGGCCAGTACAGACCCCCGATGAACTCCAGTAACAACTGGAAATAAGTCAGAGATGGAACCACCACACCTCACAACACTCTCAGTACCAGAGTATAGTTCAGAAATCAGGTTGAACAGTTTTGGTGGCACCCCGTGAAGACCGAGAATCCTCCAGGGGGCATCCTGATTTGAACGCTTTGCAGAGATCAACATAGGCTGCGAGCAACCCTGCTGAAATTCTCGTCTGCGTTCGATGAGGTCGGAAAGAGCAAGGTCAATATGGTCAATCGTTGACTTCTTTGGTGCAAAGCCCGACTGCTCTGAACGCTGGTGCTCAAGCAGATTGGGGTGAACCCCATCAATAATTATCCGAGCAAAGACCTTGCCTGGCACTGAATGCAGCGTCACCACTCGGTAGTTGTTGCCATCCTGGCGATCACCCTTCCCTTTCCAGAGAGGGACAACAGGGCCCCCTCTTACGGTTAGTTGGGATAATGCCTGTGCTCCAAATAGAGCACAGAACTCAACTCTCAGAACTACTCAACCACTAATTACACACTATGTTTAACCAAGAGAGACAATCGGGCAGTTTATAAAGATTAGCAAAAAGAAATGTAAATTCAAGGCAAATAGTGTCACAAAAGAAAGCTTTTACACCGAGCACATAAGCCCCCATAATCAGTCAACTTAGTCACAGGTTATAACCACAGGCACCCCGGTCATTCTGGGAAAATGAGATAAGATTGATAGACAGAGGAGTGAAGCACGTGGGGTGTGGTGTCGACCCCATCCTCACCCTCATATGAGCCGGCCGGCTCACCTGGTAATGAACAGGTTATGTGGTGTGGTCGAATGAGAGGTGCAGGTGAGACGTGCGGTATATGCAGGTGAGTATAGTGCGAGTTATGAAAAGGAATGTTGTGGACTCTGTTGATACTCCGCAAAACCAGGATAAGTCAATGAGGTGTATGCGGTTGTCGGGGCCAGAATATAAGGTGCGTGTGTACGGCGTGTAAGGAAATAATTTAGCTCTGAAGAGAATCAATGATGATCCTCTTGATGCTCCAGTTTGTGGATGGATTTAATAAAGACAGCAAAGGAGGTAATATTGTTGTGGGCCGAGTTTCAGGTGGCGATAATCGACCACTAGGTGGAGCAGTGGAGTCGTCTCCCACCAAACACCAGAATTTAGGTCGTGACTCTCGGACAACTCTGAAAGGTCACGGGTCACTTAGAGGACCGAGGTCGCCAATATTTCGACGGCGTGAGGTAGGGTCCACTTGTCTAATTCCAATTTACCTAAGTACTCACGCCGTCCAACTACCGGGGAAACCACAACCTCGGCCGACTTTGTCCGAATCGAGTCTCGCTATCACCGATTACCAAAGTTACCAAGTTACCAAAGCCACGCCGGACCAAATGAACAATTTACGGCACAAACGGCCTTACTATTTCTCAATTACGCACCTTGCTCGGTCAATGGGAGAAAGCACAGAAAACGAGCTGGTACATTTAACATGGGTTTATTACAAATAATAATCGGAAGGAGACACAGAGCAGAGTTATCACGAACAAAGAAATGTAATGTACAATGAACAAGGACTTAACGATTCCACTTACAGACGGGGCCCACGGACACACACACACCCAAAAGAAACTGGACCCATGGGTCTTTAGTCGGTAGAGCCGGGCCGGGGTACCTGTCCCGCCTCGTGCGGTCACACCGACCCGAACCACCACGGTGGGACTCAAACCACGACCTGGCGTTGTCAGCACCAAGACTGCAGACCGCTCAACCACGACGACAAACCGTGCCGCAATCGCCACCAAGACTGCAGACGCTCAAACAATGACCACAGACCGCGCCGCAATCGCCACGAACACTCCTCTTCTCTCTTGAGGTGGAAGCGGTTTCTTTCCTCGCCACTCGCCTCCTGATTGGACGGTTCCATCGCGCGATTCGCTGGCCGTTCCTCATTGGACAGGCCCACGGTAGGCGGGCAACTCCCACCTTTCTGGGGTGGAGTCGGATCTGAGGCGATGGAGGCTCCGCCCACGCCTTCAGCCAAAAACAGGTGGGCAATGGTGACCGGGTTGAGTGAGGGTGGTGTCGTTGTTGTTGTTGTTGTTGTTGTATAAAAACCTAACTCAAAAGAACTCATAGCGCCACACACGAAATTCCCATTAGACAGAAGGAGGGATTCCAACTATAAACACATACTTATCGAAATAACTGAACTACAGGGACTCTGGCTGTCTGTGTGCAAAAGCCTTCCAGATTCCAGATGATATTCCAGAACAATATCAGTGAGGAGGTGGTCAGCTTGGTGCTCAGTGCCCCTTACACGGTGTCCTCAGCACTCATTCCATGGCATTCTCAGCACTCGTTCCACTGTTCTCCTGGTACTGCACTTGGCACGATTCACCTTGAGCTCTCTCAGAACGACTCAACCAACTTCTCTGAACTTCTCTAAACTATTCAAGCACTACTCTTTGAACTCTCAAATTCTCACGGCCTCTTGTTTCGACTACCAGGCATTTTATGCCATGCACGTCCGCACGTCATGCACATCCGCCTTCCGCGATCCAGCCACTTTGACTGTCTGGCGCTCTGTGATCCAGTCATCGTGATTGGCTGCAGGGGCGCAGGAAGTGGTCTGGGGGAATGGGGGGGCAGGGGACCTGCCACTGGTGCCTCGGCGGCATGGCAAAGACAGGGCAATGAGTCTGATGTTTACCTTACCGCCGAGCTGCGCACAATTTTGTTTTGCTGCAGAGGGCACCGTGTTTGGTGCATACCATTGAAGCATTGCCGGATGGACATGTGCTGCTTGTGGTGTGGTTTGTGGAGTGAATGTTGTACATAGTTTGAGCTAGACAAAATAATACAGATATAACTACACCAGCGCACCCTTATGAGTTGGTATGTGCCGTCACAATATGATCAATAAACAAAGTTATAAATATTCAGGGAGCTACCTTATTGCTGAGTTCTAGTTTCTCCCAATCTGAAACTTTCCAACCAAGATGTGAAGAAGTTAACCAAGTTCCAAGGAGGAATGATAGTCAGCTGTCTGTGAATAGCCCATCCATCCAGAGAATTTCCACCAACTAAACGATTCCCAAATTAACAATGTGGAATACCATCACGAAGTGGAAGACTTCAGGCAACTCTAACCCTAAATATCAATCTGGAAGACCATCAAAAAAATACCTCTTTTTCTTCCTCTTATTCTAGAAAACGCATGTTGGATTGGAATCAAATTAAGAATTTCGTTAAATTGGTTGCATCATTCGTGAGGTGTGGTTGTGCCAAGGATGTGGTGCTCCTGTCCAAGGTACCAGCATACAATGGCCTACTATTTTTGACAGGCACCATGGGATCCTTTTAGTCCATCTGCTAATGCTATATAGCAGACAAGACACCCAAGTTTGCTAGCAGCAGCAACACCACGATGACAGTTTATAGTTGGTTCAGGATTCAAACCCAGACTAGACAGCTCAAAGGAAAGCATGCTACTTCTGCACCATCTTCACAACTGAAAAAAATATATATCAAAAATAAAAGAACCGTGCAAGATACAGTGAGAGAAAACTGATGGGACTGCATGACATCAGTCCTCCATGATGTGACAATAATTCAGGGAGTTGTTTGAATGTTAAACAAGCATCATGGAGTTCACCAAACCTTGCATTCCATTTAATACCAGGGAAGAGGAGTTGCCTAAAATCCTTTTTATTAGCATGGCCAATGTATGGCATTGTTTGGCAGACTGCAACAAACATGTATCTCATCGATGTCATGGTCGATGAGATGACCTCAAAATGCGCAAAAGGGTTTAATGGGCTTTTTGTACAAAATGTGAAAAAAGTTCTCTCAGATCATCCCCAATCCAAATCCATGATCTTTTCAACCCTCATTAACCCCATCCCCACCCCAAGCCCTCCTCCCAAATTTCCAGTCTTCTTCTGTATCCATCTTGTCCACCCCATGCGTCCTCTCCTGCCCCCCCCCCAAGTCTCCCTCCATCTTGTCTTTCAACTCTGCTGTTGGTCCTCTTCCATCCTGATCTGTTCAGTGCACCAAGCTCTTCCATGAGCCTAGACTCTATGTGCAAAAACATAAATAAATGAAGCATCAAGTCCAGGTGCACATTGCTCAAACAGGATGTCATGGTCGATGAGATGCCTTTCAATGGCAACCCCAAATTCTGAAGAACTAGGCCACTAGGGGATGCACTATGCAAGGAATGGCAGAGAATACCCCCTTCAAGCTGTCGAAAATTGGTTGCAGAATTTATGGGTTTTGATCAATAATTATCACACGTCATGCACGGTCAATAAAATCGTGTCCCATTAATTTTGGTAGATTAGCGTAAATGAGCAAAATAAAGTGCAAGCCTTTAACCACAACAATAAAAATTTATGGATGGAATGTCGGTTGAGTCGATTATGTGCCGACCTCATCAAACTTTACTTAATGTAATGTTAAAATTTGTAAATAAGCAAACAAGATATATTATGACCACCACGCATGAAAGTAATGGCACACACAAGTGGAAATAAAAACATGATCTATTATCTATATACAGGATATTACATCATTTATTTGCAAGATGAAAAGGTGCAACTTATGTTCGTTCCAAAGCATGGTCCAGATACCACCCAGCAGGTGCAATTATTTTGCCACATTGACATGATGAACAGAATCAGTGTGGGAAATGTGTTTACCTTGTATGCACTACCCTTGGTGAGGGGAGGAAAGGGGAAGGATGGGAGTGAAGAGTGTGGGGGGGGGGAAGGTGTGGGGAAAAAAGGGAACATGGGAGGGGGGAGCACAAGAGGGGGATAGAGCATGAGAGGGGGGAGAGTGAGCGTAAGAGGGGGAGAGGGAGAGAGGAGCGAAGAGGGGGAAGGGATGCAAGAGGGGGGGAGGAGGAGCACAAGGGGGGAGGGAGCGCAAGGGGGGGAGGGAGCAAGGGGGGGAGAGAGCGCAAGGGGGAGAGAGTGCAAGGGGGGAGAGAGTGCAAGAGTGGGGGGGGAGAGAGAGGGGAGTGCAAAGAGGGTACAAGAGAAGGGGAGTGCAAGAGGAGGAGGGAGGAGTACAGGAGAGGAAGAGCACAAGGGTGGAGAGTGCAAGAGTGGGGGGGAGCAGAGGGGAGGGAGTGCAAGAGGGGAGCGCAAGAGGAGAGAGCACAAGGGGGGAGTACAAGAGGGAGGAGGAGCACAAGGGGGGAGGAGGAGTACAAGAGGAGGAGGAGTACAAGAGGAGGAGTACAAGGGGGGAGAAGCACAAGGGGGGTGGAGAGTGCAAGATGGGGGGAGCAAGAGGGGAGGGAGTGCAAGAGGGAGGAGTGCAAGAGGGGTACAAGAGGGGAGCGCAAGAGGAGGAGGGCACAAGGGGGGGCACAAGGGAGGGGGAGGAGTACAGAGAGGAGGAACACAAGGGGGAGGAGTACAAGAGGAGAACACAAGGGGGAGGAGGAGTACAAGAGGAGGTAAAGAGGCACAAGGGGGAGAGCACAGGGAGGAGGAGCACAAGAGGAGGGAGCACAAGAGGGAGGAGGACATGAGGGAGAGTGAAACCACTCCACCCCTATAAATGAAACTTTCGAACCTGGTTTTGATCGTTTCAACAATGACTTGAAAATGGAGAATATTTGTTTAATTTCACGAGTACAGTATGTAAAACATCGACTGCCGAGGTCATAAATTAATGTTAATATATTTTTGAAGAGTAGATTAAAATGTATTAAGATATTCATGGAATCCGAGTTCGCAAAAAAAACGGGTTGTAATAGTTGGGAAGTTCCCTGTTCATAACTGAAGGCATGACCAATAGTGGTGACATGACCAAATAGTGTACAACCAATCGGGTGACAGGAGCAATAGGTGACAGAACCAATCGGGTGAATACCAATTATGGTGACATAACCAATCGTGTGACATGACTCAGTGGTGACTGACCAATAGTAGTGACAATGGACCAAAGTGTGACTATGACCAATAGTGTAACTGACAGATAGTTGTGAACGCTGACCAAGAGTGGTAACATCAACAATAGTGTGAAGATGACAATAGATGTAATGACCAAGTAGTGGTGACATGCCGACATAGGAAGTCAGGCACAATTAATAACCACACAACATGGTGCGTGTCCAGAAAGACTGTCAGCACGTACTCGATCTAACCAGATCCATAACAGTGCACAAACATCTCTACCCTCTCCCTCTCCCGCCCAGTCTTCCGAAACGGTTCACGTTTCGTCACACACACGGGTCCACGGTCAGAGTCTCACAAATGGTCCATGCCGCACCTGTTCGAGCTTAGACCAACTGCATTGAGGTACTCCGGTAAAGACCACAGGCCGAGTCCCGTGTCCACCAACAAATCCGTGCGGCTACCTCGAAGCAGCCAGAGATTCGCACGATTACCAGACTGAAAGAACCTTTCACGGATGAGGAACACATCGGGAAGGATCTCTTCATGATGGAACCAACACTTCGCCATTATACCTCAGCGGCATGGAGGTTTACTCCCTTTACTTTGACTTCTGTTGCACTCATGAACATGACACGAAGATGCTACATGTACTTCTAAAAAACAACAAAAAAGCAATGATTATCACATTTAAAAAACACCGCTGTGTAATACACCGACGTTTACACCGCCTTACATTACACCGCCATGTCTTTTCCCGACACGTACACCGCCGTGTATTACACCGACACGTACACCGCCGTATATTACACCGACACGTACACCGCCGTATATTACACCGA
>CM068956.1:136369436-136401418 GCA_035128595.1 Eptatretus atami
TAATAATTTGCTAAAAGTAAATGACGGATTTTTTTTTCTTCTTTCTTTCACACCTTCACGAGATTCTTGCAACTCTTCAGACAAAGACCTTGCAATGATTGATGTAACAATGATCTTGATAATGACATGGGACCTCAGGTCCCTGGTTGAGTTAAAAGAAAATATACATAAATATTAACAAGGGCTTGCCGAACCTTTGTGGTTAAAACCCCTACTCGAGAGAATGCCAGTTATTTGGGCGATGTATAAGGCAAGAGACCACCGCCTCGATCGCTCTCCCCCCTCCCCAGCTTTGAAGCAAAAACATGCCCATTGCCTATGCATATACAGTATAATACATCATGGTTGTATACTATCTTGGATAGATTCCAATTGCACTTTCCCACTTGCTGATGGGCCTCGGGCTTATAACTGCCGTGGCCTTCACAAGGCCCAAGACACCTATATGCTCCAACCTTTTTGACATTTAACAATCGTTTTAAAAGTTGCTCTGATGATTTTACACTGAAAGGAAAACTTGTAAGTAGGGCATGCATGGTAAGTGAATATAACAGCTCCGAAGCTGTTTGGCTTCACATAGCACTAACACGGCAGCCGTATGATTCTTCAGGTTACAATTTTGGGCGGAGTCAGTCCAGCTCTCTCACCAATGGGTGGAAAGGAGAGTTACGCATGGACAGAAGAACAAGCATATTGTTGTGTCGATATTTACAACAATACGGATCGTAAAATGAACAACCACCTCCGCCTAAAACAGAGCTGTTGAGGAAACCTTCTCCATGTGCGATGCTCGAGCGAGCAGTCTTTCCTCCTGGTGTGCAGCAGATCGGTCTGGGGTTGTCCCTGCAGTGCCTTGCGTGCCTGTCCGATCAAGTCGTCAGCATACCACGAAGCACTGGAATAGCAGACTGAGATAGAGATGAGAATGGGGTCAAGTTCTGAGCAGTGGCAACAACCCACCATTCCTTGTTCTAATATATGCCCCGTTGGCCGTTGTAACCCTTAGGCCAGATCCATAAGAACAGTTACATTTCATAGTTTATCTGAAAAAATGCTATTAGAGGTGAACAAGTTGCTGCAGCTGTGGAATTAATGGAAGCATTTAGCCTTGGGCAATGCTTGCTGGCTTTGTCACATTATTTTTCACTTTGGTAGATTATTCTGAGCTGCTGAGAGTAGTTGTTTTGGAGATATTTTGCTTTTAAGGTGCATTCACTTGTGCCATTGAGCTGTTTCGCATGAGTTAGAATCTCATCCCAGATATAAACTTGGTACATAGCTTTATTATGACAAGTTTGAGTTTCAAGGCATTTGGTCATTTTTATATATATATATATTTTTTTCAGTTGTGCCCTTTTTAAACTTGGAAAATATCACATTTATACAGGGGTCAGTGTTCAGCTGGTCAGACTCTACCCTAATTAAAATCATTCGCTGCCATTCCATGAAACGGCACAGATTGGCAAGCCTTAGGCCTGGTTAGTCCATGGCCCAGTGCAATTGAAATGATCCGAGGTATTTTAATGACCATGATGTGTTGTATATCCACATAAGCCATACAAATGTTTTTGCTTCATGTATGTACATCAGGTTATTCTCTTCAGCACCGAGCGCGCCAAACACCGCACAAATAAATAGACAAGCAGTCATAGACTGGTACTTACGAAATCGTCAACTTGACCTCTGACCTTGTCTAATAAAAGCTGTCTCTAGAGAAGGTAGCGACGCGAACCAGAAGTTTCTACGATGATTCTGTACCAAACCATCAAAAATCGAATGTGTGACCTTGACTTTTGACCAAAATCTAATCAGCGCTAGCCATCACCCTCCTGAATCACATGGTGTAATTTGACATTGGTAGCTTCTTCCGTTCTCGAGTTATCGTGCCTACAAACAAACACACAAACAGACAAACACACAAACACACAAACACAGGACGGAAGTCATCAATATACTTACGAAATCTTTAGATTTCATAAGTAATAAACAAACGTTCATTGGGACCGGTAGGGGACATGTATTGCAAAGCAATTCTCGCTCTTGTCTTCATTCAATATATTCTGCTCCCTCCTATTATAGTCGGGCAGAATGATGCATAATATCATTCAAATTGTGGGTTAAGTGTTGAAAGCATGCAACTTTGCATAGCAATAAAGTAAATGCTGACAATTGATTTTGGAAATGGGCCACTTGGAAAAAGAAAATTCAAGATGGCCACCATTTCCAAGATGGTCTCCATACAGTCGTGCGGTGAAAATCGATTTTAACACTAGGTGTTTGGTTTTCATCCATGGGTGTTTTGATGTTCAGAATTAAAATATTGTCCTATTTAAAATGTTATCGGTGAAACTTGATACCTGTTGCATGTTTTCCTTTTCCCCATGAATCATTCGTATTCGTCTGTTGTTAAAGCAACAAAAACATGTACTGTATGCATATTCTGTGACATATATGTTGTGGTTCTGGGAACGCATCCCTCCAAAGCAATAGCAAGCATCATACAGCGGTCCCGAGACAGTTATTCCATTAATATACGTTCAGACAGACCCTTCTCTTTTTGTCTCGTGGGACAACGCGTTGTGTAAACTTCATAGCTCGGTCTGAGTAAATCTCTGCACTCATTCCTGAGGTAAATCCCAGCCACGTGCACCCTTCGCTGTGAGATGGGTCCTCGGCGAAGGCCAAGTAGGCATTACGCCGGACACCCCTCTGCAGAAATCACAGCCTGCCAAACGCACATGCAGCGGTAATTTCCACCCACTGGACAGAAGGCGCACCCAACACGACGCCCACGCTGCACGGAACACGGACGGAGGAGATGGAAGAAACGGCACCAAAAATGCTGGAAACTTGCAAAGCGCACGCGGCCGTGCCCTTTCCAACCCATTTCCAAATTCCCATCTCATAATTATATCCATCTCCTTCCAATCCGAATCCCCATTTAATACTTGTGTCTATCCTCCCCTCTAATCTTTTCCCTGAATTAATGACACTAATCAGTGTGGCAGACCCATGTACGGCCCAGGGGTGGTTTATCATCGCTCAGGTCGCGTGGCGCACTATGGAGCAGGCACATTGACCAGCGCCAACAGCAGGTCGCCGGGGCATGGCACGGGGTTCGGTGTAAGGCGATTCATGTCACGGTGCTTGGAGCGAGACGATTCTGCAGCTTGGAACTATCTGGCCAGAAGTGAAGTGGAGCTGCTTCAGGTCATGGCGGCCGGCCCGTGTGCTGGCCGGGGCACAACTCGAGCGCCCGATTTGGGTGATGACAAGTCACTTCGGGTCGTCGCCCCTGCTCCGCACCCTCAGATCTATAAAAGGATGGGTTGCGGGGTGGTAGGAGAAGGAGGAGGAGTCGTTCCTGCTCGCTCAATCCTGTTGATGCGTCTTGCTCGTCCTGGCCATGGAATTCATCTTCAACCATTCGCCTTCTGACTCCGCCTTTCTGTACCAACTCGTTGCTGACTCCACCTTCTTCACCACTTCTCCGCCCACTTGCTTCGGACTCCGCTTCTCTCTCCACCCATTGACTTTTGACTCCACCCAAGTCCCTCCCTGCACGCCCGACGGTCACGTCTCATTCTCTGGACTGACGCTCGTGGCACGAAGCAAGAGACTACATGCCAGCTGTCAGGGAGGTATCACCCAGTGGAGCACCCCCAACCCTCCCCCCCCCAAATGTATTGGTGGCACGATCGTGGAGGTATTGAGAGACGTTAGCCTCATCTCCTTTTTCTCTTCATCAACTCCTCTTTGTGTGTGTGTGTGTGTGTCCTGGCACCTGTCCCGTTTAAGTTAAGAATGTACAAGTATTGTATCGGGCTATCTCTGCTCTGTGTCTGCTTTTGAAAGTTGCTTGTATATTGCTGCACCTCTCATTTCTTCCTATTCCTGCTACAGACAATAAACAACATTCATTGTGCCACATACCTTTCCTCGCCTGCCTGTTAATAAATCCTTTGAAGAAATTTTCCCAGCTCATTTTTGTCTGTTTTCATTGATCCAGCATGGTCCATATCCTAACTTAGGTGGGACTATTCCCAAGGATCCGTTCTTTTAGCCGGTACGTCCTTGGCAGTGTCGCTCGGCTGCATCTGATCCGGTAAAGTGATTCGGTTCGGACAAAGCGTACCGAGGGCGGCCCCTGGTAATTCGATCACGTGATTTTTTATTTTTTTAGGCAACAGGATAAATTAGATTGAGGACCCTAAGTCACGTGGTTGAGTGATTGGCGTTCATGGTCGGTTAGCGACCCGCCACGTCACGGAGTTATTTGTGTGCGATTCTGGGGAGTCTGGTGGGACGGACAGTGGGGCGAGGTCACCCAGATTTGATGCAGGTTGGGATTTTCAGCCTTGGGCCACTGATGGGGAAGGTGTGTGTGTGTGTTTTTACCTAAAATGCCTTTGTTTGTAAAGGGCTGAAAATACTTAGAAAAGTACCTGAGAGAGAGGGTGTGCATGCCTCTGCAAAATGAAAAAGTTGACGTTTTGCAGCTCACTGAAAGGGCAGCTACCTGTACTGCAAATTTTCAACAATGTGGGCCAGTGCAAGGCTTGGGTGGAAGGACTTGTGCTTTTCAAACCCCTGACAGATCGCCACCAGTGAATGGATTTGGAGCCTTGCGGGAATGCCTCCTGTGAGCATGGCAGGCTTGTGATTTATTGAACGGATGTCTGCAATTGGAAAGGCTATGCTATGCATCATTATCACCTTTTAGACAAAGAACCTCTTCACGACATGATGCACAAAGCTTGTGCCAGCTATATTAACATGGGAATGAGATGTACCAGGTAGACTTCCATGATGGAGACACCGTAACTGGTTTGGGTGCTTCTGAACACCAACGGGAAGGACATGTCTGGGGCTTGGGAATACATACCATCTATCCATCCATCCATTGGAACCATACTCTGTGCAGAGTGTTGGTGCTGCCTAAGCAGTCTCCTTGGCTATTAGGCACAATCCTGGATGGGTCGCCACTCCGACACAGGATACCAGTAAGCTGGCACTCATTTTGCCAACCTCGGAAGGATGACGGGCAGAGTCAACCCCACCTGGTATTAATTCAACAGCAGAATGGGATTTGAACTCAGGATCCTAGGATTCCAAGCCCACCACCCTAACCATATAGCCTACACCAGGCATGAATACACACGGTAAGGTTAAAAAAAAAAACAAGAGAAGATGATTCATGCATGCATTTCGAAAGTCCCCAGCTGTATTGACCTGCACTGGAACGTGGAATTCTTGACAGATTTCAAAGGTCAAAGGCTTATCCTGCTTCATGGAGTAGATAGAGGCTGCTTGCAGTGACGTGATGCACATGTTTAGGATGTGATGTGGGGCAGCCCGATTTGTACCCACTTCGATGAATGTATGCTCCATGATGCTGCCCCCCCCCTGCTTGTAACACAAAATAGCAGTGCAACCCCAATATATTTTAAACTTTTTCGGATCAACAGCAGGATGAGACTGGTGGTTGATTTGGTGGTGTGCTGCTTTATGACCTTTCGTGTCGTGACTAAAGGTGTGTTGGTTTATTGCAGTGCATGGTTATTTGGAGAGGGGGAGAAGGGTTCTTCTTGTTGTTCAAGAAGTCAAACTGTTAACCCACATTATGGGAACTCTGCAACTGTTCCCGTTTTTATCTATCGTTTAATTTTTCTTTTTATTATGGTGGAGTAGATAAAGCATTATTGCATTGCCCTTGTTGATGTGGGTTCGATTTCCCATGGATGCTCAGTGGAAATTTCTGCACTCTGCGTTGGAACAACGATTTCTCCAGCATTGGCTCCAAGCTGGGATGTGTTCGCAGATCATCATGATTCATCCAATTCTTTGTTAACCCTTTGAACTTTCAGCTCCCCTGCCCTGGGCTCCCTGTAGAAAAATCCGGTCGCTCGGGTATATGGAGATTTGAATTGCGGCTTGTAAAACGGCCACTCGGGTTCAAACGGTTATGAGCATGGGCCACCACCACCACGACCTCTCTTTATTGTGGAGATTTGGTTTGAAGATGATGTAGAAAGGCCTGTTGTGTGCAATACTGAAATAAAATTGTAGGTTTATGCAATTTTTGTGGGACATTTCACTTTTGCAAAAATGAAGACTAGGAAATATTTTATCCAATATATTTTTTTGTTTTATGGACTGAGTAGGTGGTAGGATGGCATATAAATACACACACTTGCCTCTGAGCTGTCTAGCCTGGGTTCGAATCTCACCGCAGCTACAAACTGTCATCCTGTATGACACCTGGGTCATCCTGGGTTTTACAGGGAGGATGATTCATCAATGTGCGTTCCGTCCCTTGAATGGACTTTACACTGGCATCCTGTCTACGACATTAGTTGGTGGGTATTGTAATCCCATGGTGTCCTTCACAAGGCAGTAGGTGAACTCTCACCAACACCTTGGCCAAATTCCAAATTCCTGCTCTAACTCATTTGTTGAGCATCAGATTTTACCAGCCAGTTTGTGGAAGACTTGGACAAAAAACTTCCCCTGGACAACCCCACAAGAATGTGGTGGTAATTGTGGCTTTTTAAAGAATAAGAGGATTTGTGAACTGAGTAGACACTTAAAAGTTTGCATTTCAAATTCATAACTGGAGGGGTGAGGGGAAGCGAGAAGGACATGATGAAAGTTGACAATATATATTTATTTATTGATATTGTTACGGATCTGGAAACCATTTGCATTCAACATACAGGTCCCAAAAGTCAGTTATCCCGTTAAGTAAATGTGTAGTCAGATCCCATTCCTTTTGTCTTGTGGGAGAATCAAAAACGTGCGTTGCGACTTCTTTTAGGTAGGTTATTAAATCTTTACATCCAACAAACAAACCGACAACACCACTGAACAAGCGCTTCTTCCGCCCAACCGGCGACTCGCTGTTTCGCGGCAAAATCTTTGTGAAGTACCTTTTTGGGCGAGTCCACACGTGCGGAGTGGGCGGGCTTCACGGTATGGCCGAAACCCCGCCAGAAAGGGCGGACCCATGGAAGCCCCGTCCAATCGGGGCGAACGGTGACGTCGGTTTCACCAAGGCCCCTCCCCGCTGAGGGGGTCCATAAAAGTTACGACGCCATCCTCAGCGGGGAGTTCTGTAAGAGGAGTCTCGAGAGTTCTGAGGGGTTCGGTCGTGAGTTCTGAAGAGTTTGGTGGAGAGGAGTTTTCACGGTGGCTGTGAGCAATCTGGTTCGTTTTTCACGGTGGCTGTTACGGGGAGAGGAGTTCTGTGGATCCGACTATTCGCCACGCGAGCCACACGTGCGACTGGTACCAAACCGACGACCTTTAGCAGTGCCGCACTATAGAGCACGCTTTCCCTCCGACGACCAGGTACCCACCGAACTCTGACCCCCAGCTTGTCTCTCTTCATGGCTGCGAGGGTCAAATAAAGACTCTGGGGTTTCTTTTCTTTTTGTGTGTGTGTCTGCGTGTGGGCCCGTCTTTAAGTAGAACTGAGTAAGTGTTTTGTGCTTATTGTAAATATTTCCCTGGTTGCTATTCACGTCAAGTCTTGCCTTTGTCTTTATTTAATGTTAATAAATTTATTGTAGGTAAATTGGTTATAGACAAATAGACCCTACGCTACGCGGTTGAGATATTGGCGTCCACGGTCGGTTCAGCGACCCGCCAGCTCACGGAATTATCCGGAGCGACGGCCTACAATTCCGGGGAGTCTGGTGGGAGCTGGCATAACCTCCCCCACGTAGTGGTCATTCTCACCACCGACCCCCGGCCCGCAACAATATATTCATTGGTGCACCATCTGTTTGGACTTGTTCTCAACCCTTAAGTGTAATTGACCTTGGATGACTGTGTGGTGATAAACCATGCAACTGCAGAAGCAACAGTTTTATGGATGCCAGCTGAGGTTCTTAACTTCTGAAATCTTGTATTTATTGGATACAAAATTTTTGATCACCTCCATAGGGCATCAGCATAGATCACCATCCAAAAGGTGAGGTGTAAAAGGGTCACATGGATTTTCCCAAGTTTGCATCAACACCAGTCTTGGACGCTGCTGTTTCTGCACAATGGCTTCATCAACAGGTCAGAAATATGTTCATGTTGCAGGAAAGAATTGGAGGGTCGAGATGATTACTGATGATGGATTACAACCCTCAAGTTATGTGACAAAAGCTGCAAAACTATTCAAAATGTTTTCAGGTTGGGGTTGAGACCAACAATGAGTTTGATTAAAAACTTGTTTTGCATTCTGCAGCTGGTAGCAGTTGAATGGTGGTATCTATGCTGAGATACACCTCAAGAGATGAGTGTGAGAGGGTACACAGCTGTCTGTTTCAGATAACAGCTTGTAGTTCAGCTTACGTGTATAAGGAAAAGATAAATGAAAAAAAAAAAAATCACTTGTGACACTTGATGAAACGGCATGGCACTCGGTCGAGTGCAGACCTCCGTCAGGCTGAACAGTTTACATTTTGTAACTCACTGATAGGTTGGATCTGAATCTGAATCTGGACCTGAACCAATAACAAATCTGCTTGTTCTTGTTACCTAACCAACTCGTCTACCTAGTTTTGTCACAAGTCCGCAACTTTTAGAGATACTGTATCATGTCGTACATGGTTTTTGACCCCATCTCTCAATGGTGAAGAATCACTTTGAATGATTGCTTGAACTGTGGCCAAAAATCGTGTGACAGACAAATGTTACAGAGCAACATACTTCACCAAAAAAAATTTCACCAAGTATGAAATGAATACAAACCATGGGAAAACACAAATGCCTTTCAGAACTGCTGACAGCACAAACGCTATCAGCCCAATCATGAATCTGATTCCATGTATAACAGAATAATTAAATAAGGCAGTTTACCACCAACTTTGGTGATTACTACCCATATATTATATTATATTATATTATATTATATTATATTTCTTTTCTGCCCCCCCCACCCCTACCTCGATCCATCAATTTACAGGTAGCCAAGTTTCCTTTCCTCTTCCCTCTCCTGTTTGTCTCTGCCTGTTGTTCCACAGTCAGTGGATTTCCTTCTACCACCGACCACCTTTTTTAATGTTTTTTTTTTTTCTAGGGGAGGGGGCATGAGCAAAGACTGTCTTGGGTTAAAAAAAAAAAATTGCCCATCAATGCTCAAGCTACCTAAAAGTCCTGCTAACATTCTTGTACCCCTCTATCTCCAAGACTTGCAGCTACCTCTCCAATTCCAATTTAAACTTATCTACTGTTTCTGCTGCCATGACCTTTCCAGGGAAACCATTCCATGCATTAACTACTCTCTGAGTAAAAGACCCCTGCCTTACTACTGTCTTAACTCTCCTCTTCTTTACTCTCAGGCTATGGCCCCTGGTCCTATCACTGTCTACTCTGCTGAATGATTATTCTTCGTTATGTCTGTACCCTTCATTAAACATCTCTATCATGTCTCCTTCAGCCTCTCCTAATAGCTGAGTGTAGCTAGGCCTGGGATCAATCTAGTAGCCCTGCACTGAACCCTCTCTATGGCAGCTATGTCCTTCCTGAGTTGTGATGACTATTCTCTCAGCTGAGACTTGGTGGGAAATTTTTTTTTTTCAGATTAGTAACTGGATTGGTTGTTTTGATTTCGAAATGGTAGCATGAGATGAGTCAGAATACACGAACACCATCAAACCAACAACAAATAAAAATATTGGTCCATCTCTTTGTTTAGTGAGGCATGAAAAGGGGGTCGAAGCGACCACTGGTGTGGTTAAAATGGATTGTCCTTGTGCTGAGGAATGATTTTGTTTTTTGTATCTTTTAAGCCAAAGTTAAACTAATTTTTCTGTAATGGTGAAAAATGACAATGTATGGAGTTATTGAAGCAGCTTTGTGGAAGATTGCAGATGATCCTTCACAAGGATTTGGGTGATGGTGATAATTAGTCAAGACTGAATGTAACTTTAGCATCACTCATTTACAAAGATGTGGGGCAAAAAAAACCCCACATTTTTTGAAGTACATTGCCAGGAAGGATTTGCTCCATTAGATAATCAGGTGAATGGTTGCCTTCTTATTGTGTTGGCTATTTTCCAATGAATGTTGTCTTTTAACGCCAAATATAGTCTTTTGGTCCAACAGGCTGGTTCAGATGGAGCACAATTGCCTTTCAGCTGTTTAGTCTTGGTTTGATTTCCGACTCGACTTTCATAGATTGTCTGAACATATATATTGTTATGCGTTTCCGCCGCGTTCGGCGTGCGGACGGCCGCTTCAGCCCAATCACGGTCGCGCGCCCACCGAAGGCGACAATCCAGTCGTGACTTTCCGGACCAACCCCGAAATCCAGCCACGGATGCCTTAACGCATCATAGACCAGTCAATACTCTGTCCACGCGCTACAGGGTCGATCGCCGAATTGTCTATTTACCTAACTATTCGCACGGACAAATACCGAGAGTTTATACCTCGACGGGACTTGTATGAAAACGAGCCCTTAAGCGTGCTCGTTCCGTATGCGAAGCCGAGCGGTTTGATATCGCCAAGTCCCGTCGGACCAGATTTACTTTTATCGGCTTGAAAAGCCAGTTAATTCTCCGAACGCACCATGGCAGTCGATGTGAGGAAATGACACGACGAGCAGGTTCACGTTCAACAATGGGGGACATTTATTTGAACAAATGATGGGGGAATTGTTAGGGAGGCATGTAAGGACAGATTTATACCGAATAAAAGAAATGCAACTAATATACAGCACAGGCACTTATGCAATTCACTACTTACTAGACGGGCGTCACAAACAGACACGCGCACACCAGACAGAAATGGTGGCTATTGCCTTTAATATGACTTTCAGCTCGGAGGGACAGGCGAGCTGAAAGCCAGGGTCTATCTTGGACCTGTCCTCGACAATGACCACGATGGCAATCACCAAGATGAGAAGGCTCCAGACCTCCCCGACGACAAAAACGACGATCAACCAGACGACCAGCAAAATGTCATGTACTGAGATGTGATGTACCTCAGCGCGCGTGCAGACTGCGCTCCTTGACGTGCCGGTCGCAGTACAGAACGAACCAACTCTTCCAATGCACAGACCGCACTATTGTTCAATGCGCAGAACGTGCCGCTCCCCCAACAGAACGCCCGCATGTGCGCAGACCGCGCCAGACCAGAACGCCAGGGGAATGACACCGTGCATGGACTGCGCTATTTTTTAATCTCCCCGCTTCAAAGGGGTGGGGGGGGGGGCGCCTCCTCGCAACTCCGCCCTTTCTCCCGTCGCGGGCCCGGATTGGCTGAGTCGCGGTCACCCCACCCGCTGCATGCCGATTGGTCAAGGGCCACTGCGTGGCTCCTCGTAACTCCGCCCTTTCCACACCGGACGATCTTCTGCGCATGCGCACCCCGTCATTCCTCGGAGGCGCGCCTTTTCTTCCCTTCGTGACTCAGCTGCCGCCGGTGGGGTCGCTGCATTCCAGTCCCCAGCGAGCTGCTTTTATGCCCATACAAGTCAGCTCGGGGATGCAGTCTGAACACGCCCACATTCCAGTGAGCGCGCAGGGGACGCTCGCTGTTCTGGCAGGGTGTCCGCCACCAACGGGCATTTTGTGGCTGTTGTTGATGGTTTTCCTAATACAAATCGCAGCGCATGAACATTAAATTACCCACTAGATAGGTCGGGACCCTAACTGGCAACATGTACTTACCGATATAACTGAGCTAAAGGACCTGAATGTTGAGTGCGATAGCTTTCCAAATCCGCAACAATATATATATATTTATTGTTGTGGGCTGGGGGTCAGATGAGAAGACCACCGGGGGGGGGGGAAGCTATATCGGGTTCCCACCAGACTCCCGGAATTGCAGGCCGTTGCCACCGGATAATTCTGTGATGCGTGGGGTCGCTAACCGACCGTGGAGCACCAATAACTCAACCACGTGACTTAGGGTCCTCCGTCGAGTTAATCCGGTTACCTTAAAATAACCACGTGATCTAATTACCGGGGGACACGTCCTCGGTATGCCTTGTCCGAACCAGATCACTTTACCGGATCAGATGCAACCAAGCGACACTGCCAAGGACGTACCGGCTAAAAGGAATGGATCGTTGGAAATACAGTCCTGGCTAAGTTAGGATAGGGACCATGCTGGATCAATGAAAGAAAATACAAAACCGAGCTGGGAACATTTCTACAAAGGATTTATTAACAGGCAGGTGAGGAAAGCTATGTGGCACAATGAATGTTGTTTGTTGTCTGGAGCAGGGATAGCAAGAAAAGTGAAAGGTGCGGCAATATTCAAGCAACTTACAAAAGCAGACACAGAGCAGAGTTATCCCGATTATAATTCGTTTACACTCTTAACTTAAATGAGGACAGGCACCAGGGCACACAAACGAAGAGTTGATGAAGAGAAAAAGGAGAGGAGATGAGGCTAACTGTCTCTCAATACCTTGCACGATTGCCAGATCGCGCCACCAATAAGTTTTGGGGGTTGCTCCGCTGGGCGATACCTCCCTCACAGTTGGCGCGTCGTCTCTTGCTTCATGGCACTTCGTGCAGCTAGCGTCGGTCCAGAGAATGAGATGTGACCGTCGGGCATGAAGGGAGGGACTTGGGTGGAGTCAGAAGCCAATAGGTGGGGAGAGACGACGAGGTGGTGAAGAAGGCAGAGTCAGCAGGTGAATGGGTAGGTTGTCGATCCCAAGCCAGACAGAACGAGCTGACAGGAATGACACACCAGAAATGACGAGCAGGAACGACACACCAGAACCAAGCTGGAACGACGACTACTCCTCTCACCGCCCCGCGACCTGTCCTTTTATTTATCCAGTGGAGCGGGGGCGACGACCCGAAGCAATGCGTCGTCACCCGAATCGGGCGCTCTGGTTGGGCCCCAGCCAGCACACGGGCCAGCCGCCATGACCGGAAGCGGCTTCACTTCACTTCCGGTCAGATGGTTTCAAGCTGAGGAATCGTCTCGCTCCGAGCACTATAACATGAATCTCCTTCAACCGAACCCCATGCCGTGCCCCGGCGACCCGTGGTTGACGCCGGTCTTTGTGCCTGCTCCATGGTGCGCCACACGGCCCGAGCGATCCAGCCGCACAGCATGCCTCTGCCTGGGAGCAGCTGCATCAAGGCAGAGGTGCGGGAGGATGTCTGACGTCCTCGTGAGACATTTGTTGCTGTCGTGGTGCACGAAGACTAATGGTAAGATGTTATTGTAACCCCATGCGCAGACCCGACCAAAGATGTGTTATTCGTGCCCCGTTGTGCACGATGATAAAGTATCACGGCTGCGCGCGAGTCCGCCATTCTACACGTGGGCAGCGCGCGGGTCCGCCGCCATCGAGCACGCCCCGTACAGTGCACGTGGGTCCGCCATTAAGCACGTGGCCAGCGCGTGGGTCCGCCGCCATCGAGCATGCCCCGTCAGTGCACGTGGGTCCGCCATTCTACATGTGGCCAGCACGTGGGTCTGCCCGCTATCGAGCACGCCCCGTACAGTGTACGTGGGATCCGGCCGCCATCGAGCATGCCCCGTACAGTGCACGTGGGTCCGCCGCCATCGAGCACGCCCCGTACAGTGCGATAATAAACCATCCCGGGGCCGTGCGTGGGTCCGCCGCGCTGATCCGTGTCATTAATTCAGGGAAAGGATTGGAAGAGAGGATAGACACAAGTATTAAATGGGGATTTGGATTGGAAGGAGACAGATATAATTATTAGATGGGGATTCGGAAATGGGTTGTAAAGGGTGCGGCCGCGTGCGCTTTGCAAGTTGCCAGCATTTAGGGTGTCGTTTCTTCCATCTCCTCGGTATGTTTGGACATTACCGCTGCACGTGCGTTTGGCAGGCTGTGATTTCTGCAGAGGGGTGTCTGGCGTAATGCCTGCCTGGCCTTTGTTGAGGACCCATCTCACAGCGAAGGGTGCACGTGGCTGGGATTTACCTCAGGAATGAGTGCAGATTTTTAATTGGACTGAGCTATGAAGTTTACACAACGCACTGTCCCGTTGTCCCGCTAGACAAAAGGGAAGAGTCTGTCTGAACGTATATTGATGGAATAACTGTCTAAGGACCGCTGTATGATGGTTGCTATTGCTTTGGAGGGATGCGGTTCCCAGAACCGCAACAACATGTAGATATTTTAATTTATTTGAAGCCGGTATTTAATCAAAGTGCTCCCAACAGGAGTCCCACCTGCTATCCCACAGTGTCTTTCAGAGTTGGTGAGTTATCTCCAGCACCCTGAACAAATTCCAAATTCTTGCTCTGATGACCATTGGCAAGGCAAAGGGAAACCACTTGGTGTAATCCTTGGTGTGTGGCTGCCTTGGCATCACTGAACCTGCCTTTTGGCAGAGCACCAGAGTCTTGTCTCATCTATTCGGAGGCTTTTCTGAAAATACTTCGGATTGATTTTTGCACAAACATTATAAAGACAGATTAAATCATCCATGTAATTTGTAGGTTATCCATGTTCAATGAAGCTTGTGTGACCCTCTCACCCCCCCCTCCCCAATCTGTATTCTATTCAGGGGATGCTTGGCACAATCGGAAGTCATGCAGCACCAAAGGGTTCGACAAGCTTTGACCACCGGAAGTCTCTTTCGTTGCATCTACCGCATGGCTACTGGTTGCCTGTTGCCATTCCTCCCCATTTACTTCCGCCAGATGGGGCTCTCTGCTGCTTTGGTCGGCTTCATCCTGGCTGCCCGTGGCCTTGCATTCCTGACCATTGCTCCTTTGGCAAGACGCTACACGAGAAGACTTCTCAGGGCACGCTTGGCTCTTATAATAGCTTTGTTGGGTTTAATGGCAGCATACCTAGGCCTCATGTTTGCTCCTTTCCAGCCTCTGGATGAATGCTTTCGAGGCTGGGCTCTTGTGCATCCGAAGAGCAATTCTGAAATTTCATGTGGGGAAAGTTTTGTCCTTCAAGGAGAGAAACCAAAAATGATTAGGCCAACAACCATGAACAACCTCTGCAATAACAGGTCCAAGGATGAAAGGAAAACTGCAGTATTTGCCACAAATGATAGTTCACGGGGAAATACCAGCTCTACGTGGGAATGGCTGACGGGGTTTGTACCAGAAATGTTTGAACGTGGTGATGACTACCAAGTGTTCATCACTGCATTGCTTTCGATGACTGCAGCAGGAGCCTTTTCTGCTGTGGTGGAGGGCGTGAGTCGTGATGCACTCCTACGTTTTGTCCTACGACTCAATGAAGTTGCAGGAACAACTGAGCTCTCACATTTCGATGCTGGAAGGTTGTGGGGTTACGTGGGTTTTGCCTTTGGCGGCCTTGGGATCACGGCAATTGTCACCAACTTGGACTGTAATATTGCACCCAATATCAGCCGAATGGCCGTTCATATCTACACCTTTTCTGCTATTATTGTGCCTGTAATTCTTTTAGGCCTAAAGTATCCCATAATATCGTCCAAACTTGTTATGAATATTGGTGGCCACTTGCCCTTTGATGCCTGTGTTGTATCCTATTCTGTTGTGATGTTCTTGTCGGGTTTTGCTTCCGTCTCTGCTGAACTATTTCTCTTCTGGCTTCTTCAAGACCTTGACGGAACATTGTTGCTCTTGGGGATCGTTGTTTTTCTGAGTGCCGTTTGCAAACTGGCATTCCTGGTGTTTGCTCGATCATGCCGCATGTTTGCTCGTCTCTCAAGGAATGTCTTGATTTTGTTGGCCCTTTGTTGCATGTCTATCCAGCTGTTTCTTTACTCTCTTTTGACTGAAGCTTGGCTGGTGTTGCCAGCACAGGTTTTGTCGTTCCTGGGAGTGCCTGTTTTGCGCATGGTTGTTTCTGGCGGAGCAGGGCTGCCCAATGCCGAGTTGATGGCACGGGATGGTGCTTTTGCATCTATTTATAACCTGGGTGCTGTTGCTGGGAGTTTGGTTGCAGGATTGGTAGCCTCTGCCTACAATTTCAAACTACTCTTTCGATGCTTTTCCATAGTCATGGCAACATGTGTACTGCTGTTCGGCCTGTTACAATTCTGGGGTTACCGCAGGCGCCAAAAACTTCATTTTGGCCACCTCCTTTCTGGACAGGATACGGATTTTGACAGCGAAACAGATGATGATGTTGGAAAGGAGCTTCTAAAGGAAAATTATGTTCCCCCTGACTGATTTTGAAGTTGACTTGAAAAGTATTGACTCTTGATAACATTGAGCTTATGTACATGGAATGCAGCGTATCTCTTATCAATTATGTGAAAAATGAAGGAAAATCAAGATGGTGAATGCATTTATAAGAAAATGTGTAAAAATAATGAAAGACTAACCTGCTTTTTTTTTTGTTTTGTTTTGTTTTGTCATCCCCTTCCACCTCGATTTTCTCACTTTGCCACTGTTTGGTGAAGGGTTACAAGCCATATGGTCGATGAAGTTATTCAAGCAATTCGGGTGGTTCTTGATAGTACTGCTTTGTTTCCAAATGTTTAAATTTTGGACAGTCTTGTGGTGTTCTAGATGTTTAAGCATTTGATTAACGTTGTCCAAATGAGATGATGCATTGCAGTATTCACGAAGCCAAGACGTCTTTGTAACGAGACACGAGAGCCTCAAACATCAAGCTGTTGGATCCTGTCATATGTCTCGTAGAGTTCTGAACCCTGTTTTATTAGTCTCCAATTCAGCATTTATGTTTGCAAAGTAATAATTGAGGAGATCCGATTATTATTATTGTTTGTTTTTTTTCATGCTTAGTTTTGACTTTGTTGTACACTATAAGATACCGCAATTCTTGGATTAGAAGCAGTGGTTAACTTTCTCCACCCCACCCTTGAAATGATTGTTGCAATTGTGTAAGGAAGTTGGTCTGACTTGGACAATTTTTTTCCTTCCTCAAAGTAACTGGATTAATGTTTGTTTTTTTTTGGGGACAACAACATGCCAGAATAATGAGCCGCTATCGTAAACTGAAAAGCCACTTTGTTACAGAGGTTTTGTGTTCTTTCTCCGAAATGCCGGGCATGCTGATGTGCCCACAATAGCTGGTATATAGATATTTGTTTGGGAGCCCTTTATGTATGGTACTTGATTTTCAAGTGGATTGATCCATTTGATTTTGACTTTGCTGATTTGTGTCGGTTAGCATTGTAGTTTGGACATACCATTCAACTATTTGGTTCCAATTGTAGCATTTACCTTTTTGCACTTGGTTTTGGTTGTCATTTACCCCCACTCCAATTTGTGTTTATATAATAATATTTTCTGCATCAATAATTTACTTGTACGTGAGTGAAGCTATAGTCTTTGAAATTGTAATTTTAACCTCATACGTGTAACGATTGCTTAATGTCTGTGTTTTCCATTGTTGCCTTGGAAATGTTTCATGCTGGAATCGTTTAGCAATTAAAGTTCCTTGTATTCCTGTGTATTTTAAAGTGAATGGATAAATTAAATAAAGTTTACTGCACACTTCTATCGTTTTTTTATTATTTATTTTTTGAGGTGTGGGGGGGGGGGGGGGGTGGAATTTACAAAATCTTTAAACTTAGGTTTATTTATTTATATATATATATATATGTGACAGCTGCTTGATTATCAAATACTTGTTTTGACTCGATTGATTTTTGTTGCCTTGGGCAACGAACTAAGAACAGTGCAATCTGTTTCTGCATGTACCTGGACATGACCGGCAGTTTCTCCTCGTATACAAAGTATTTCCATGTTTTGATTCAAAGCATAGAATTTTAAAATGCTGCTTGCTATGCATGTTTTAATGAGGTTGCATCCAGCTGAACCATCACTCACTCACTCATGGCCGAAGGAGCTTCCTAAGCAAGGATTATAGACTGGGTGGTTTTCCATTGCCCTCCCAGAAATAGTTCCCACTGGAATTTGGAATTTGTTCATGGTGCTGGTGATAGCTTGCCTTCTCTTCACGAAGGACACCATGGGATCGTAAGTGTTCACTAAGTAATGCCGGCAGATTGGCCTCCCCTTCACGTCCATTTGATGGACAATGCACGCACGCACGCACACACACACACACGTGAATCGCCCTACCTGTGAAACACCAGGATGACAGTTTATAGCTGGATAAGGATTCAAAACTAGGCTCCAGCTTAGAGATGAGTGTGCATACCATGCAGGTCTTGGCTGTCTGACCAGCCCTCAACTGATTATGAAATACCCTATAATGTTTAAAACAGGAATGAACAACACATGCTAACTTGCTTCACCTTTAATTTTTCCTTAAAGTTAAGCCTCTTGGAGGTTAGTTATGTTGGAATTGTTTGATTGAATGAGTGCAAATGAATGATTATTTTATTTTATTGAAACTTGCTGGAAATGATTTAAAAAAATTTTTGCATCAAATTTTTATGACTGATTTGTGCATCCTTCCTTTTCCAGGAGTTTGACATGTGCTTTGAAAATTCAGGCACTTTAAGTTTACATGTTTCATCTTCGGCCAAAACGTAAACGGTCATGTGTATTTTTGATGATACAAAAATTTTTTGATGGCAGTGGAAAATGGCTGCCACAGCCATCAGCGGCTGAATTTGAGATGGCCCAATATCCAAATCTGTTCATAATATGTTAGGCTACTAGTGTGCCAAATTTGGTGCTTTCCTCACAAAATGCACAATTGTTATGCTATATTTAGCTAAGTTGCCCCACTATAATACTCATTAAGCAATGGTAAACAGACCACATCGTTAAATGGGTAACTTCGGGCATGCAAGACACGGATGCACCATGAATTGTTCCATTCCACAGGGTGTAACTTTTTCTGTGTAGCAAGCAGAGCTGAGCATTTTTACCCTCTTACAAGGATGGGGGTAATGCCATTGCATAACCATGCGACGAGCTGTTGCAGGCTTGTTCCGAGTACTGAATTGAGTTTCTCATAATACTAGCTTTGTGGGTTTTTTTATTTGTTGTTGTTGTTATTATTATTTTTGTGTTATCCTGCTTTTACTATTGTACTATGGTCCTTCATTTGCCATTTTAAAATCTCTGCAGTCCTTTAGAATTGAGTAAATAAAAAACTCGTTAATCTCGTTGCTTGCTGATTTTAGTTTATTTTTCATTGCACCTTTTGATAATCGTGTTTCCACAGATGGTCGTGTTTTGTGGAATGGCTGGGATGATTGAAATGTTTCGCTTGGGCATGGGCCAGATCCGGCCCATGACATGTTTTGATCTGGCCAGTGTGGTTTGGTTCAATATCACTGAACTTACAAATAACTTGTTTGCAACAAGTACTCCACCCAACATGCCCACTCTTGTCACAAGGAAATCATCTCGGTTGTATTGGGCAAGTTACTTTAAAATTTCTATTAGTATTGTGATGGCCATGTGGGTAGAAAATTCCGAGCCAGGCTTGTCCGCAAAAATACTGCCGTGTCCAGGGGGTTTAACCCCTACCTGGACGGATGGCCAAACTTCTCCCTTGGAGGCCTATAGCCGAGACTGAGATCATGCGTGCGGGAAAACAGTTAAGCGCTGCACCAGAACAGCACAAATACACAGACACAAGCAGATTGAATTAATTAAATAATAATTTAATAACAATAATCAAATATGTACAATGACGACAATTCAAGTTATAATGATGTGAGGTAAACTAAATCTAAAACTAATTGAGGTGCCTCCACGCAGACTTAAATACAGACAAGGGGAAAGTGAGCCAAAGAAAAATCCCTCCTTTGTGCCAGAGATCATCATGAGGGAGCTTTAAATTGAGGCGCTTCATAGACGGGCCCAACAAAATGGTGCCAAGCTGCCTTCTCACCAAGCGAAGAACGTATCTTATGCAATTTGGGAGCGGTAATTAACACCAAGGCTCAGAGACCGCCGTGCAGCTTAATTTCACAAGCGAATATGCCGACCGTTCCTCTTTTGCACCCGGTCTGTTCACAAGGATGGCCCACATGACGAGACAATTTCTTAGTCCACGAGGCACACGCTCCTACACTCCTTAACCGTACACACTTTACGGCTTAGCCAAATCATCAACGGTCAACATCCTGCTGCTCAGCACGTGAGCAATTCACACAGCTCGAACATGAGAATCGTGCAGCCTTCGTCGTGCCGAGAGCAAAAGCAAGATCCTCGGTGTCCTCTTGACTAACATCCTCTCGCGACCGTGTGCATCCCTTGGTTCTTACTTCACAACCACCCCATCTGATCTGCTCTTCCCATGCCCTCTTCCTCTTCATGTGTCTCACGTCACGCCCATCAAGCCTCCACCTCCAGGGTGTGACCTCGCACGAAACCTGGGAAGGTGGGGTCTCTGCCCGCATGTAGTTGTTTTAGGGAAGTGTTCCCCACCTTTTGCTGATCTTGGAATTAAAAAAAACATAGGGAAAAGTGACATGGGGGCAAGTACATACTGGGGAAAGTATCCATAATCCCAATCTAATTAGCACCGCACCACCCCCGTGTGGCGATGCGTAACAAGTAAGTTCAGTCAATCTACTTGATTACATCGAGAAGTCTCCTACACATCCACGGGCCAAGTAACTCTACACAATGCGATCTTTCCTATTAAATCCCTTCATCTACCACCATTGACGACATTCACATCTGGTAGGATCTTCACACCCAGGGTCAGTTTACTGTACCTGGGAGATTGATGAAAATGAAGCAAATGGGGAACTGTGTGGTGGCTACTTAATTGGCCGAGCGAACCAACGCCACATACTGCACTCTGGGCTACCATTACAATGATTTACTTGGAAGAAATGGTTACTCTCTTTTCTGAGGCCTATCCACTGTAAAGGATATGTCAGTGTTTGCAGATTATGTAATATATTGTAAAGTAACAGAACTGGTTGTCCTCTTTTAGAACTCCCTGCACATGACATTGCACCTCCCTCATTGGCTCTCCTGCCCCCCCAATGACATGAAGCAAAGTTGTTAAAGTGAAACCTCATGCAAGAGGCACATCTGGAAGAGTAGGAACGGTCCAAATCCTAATTGGGATAATCCTAGCACGACTTATTGTAACACTGATTAGGACACAACTATCGAATTAATTAATCAATCTCCATACTCCTTAAGGCATTTTCTCACTATTAGGTGAGTGAGGGTGCAGCCAGCGGTCAGGAAGTTTTTGAGGTGGTTTTGAAAAATCGAGGTGATTTCTCTTCTGACTTGAAGTTTCTCTGGATACTTTTCATGACGATGGGTCTGAGGATGGTATGTAAATGGTATTCCTCATTTATTCACGCCTTGGCTTGGAAGGCTGCAAACAACATGTGACTTTTGCTTCAGCTGCACCTTGTTTCCTCTAGTGGTTAACACATGCTTTATATTGGCTTTTGGTTAACACAATCCATTGTTTAACGTCTCTACCAATAGAAATTGACACCATCCTTTACAGAGAATTGTATTTCCTCTGACGACATGAGGCTTCACCCAAAAGTCCTCTTTATGAAGGTACCAATTATTCTTCATCCCACACATGTTGCTTTGAGCCAGAATTTTAAAAAGTGTTGTTCAAAGCATTGGGCTGGCAGTATAGCTGAGTTATGAATGCTGGCTGGCCTCTGAACTGTGGATCCTAGCTTTCAAACTTGGCCCAGCTCTGAACATCCTAGTGTTTTGCAGAGGGTGATGTAGCAATGTGTGTCTGCCATCTCTCCGATCTTTGTTAAATTGGGTGTCATGTCTGCGAGCATTGGTTGGTGGATGTATTAAAAAAAACAACAAGAAATGCCATGGTGTCTTGTCTTGTATAGAGTTGGTGAGTTACTGCTGGCACCCTAAACAAATTACGAAGGCTTGCTCTAACCTACAGGGGGCAGCGCATCCACTGTCTGAGCATGTGCATATGGAAAGGCATCAATATTTGGGTCTGCATACCATTTCTTCAAGCACATGTACTGCTTCGGTTCTGCATGTGTTGCGGTGTGACAGATGGCTCATTTAATTCACTGGAACCTGTGTCGGAGTGGCGACCTGTCCAGGATTAGGCCTAATAGCCAAGAGACTGCTTCGGCAGCACCAACGCTCTGCACAGAGTATGGTCCCAATGGATGTATGGAACCACCCTCTCCTGCTGGGTTGGCCAAATACATATTGTGCCATGCCTAGTTCCATCAACTCTGTCTCCAGCAGGGGTGAGTAAACCAATTCACTGTCACGTGTACCGTACAGGCAAAAATCCTAAGCCGTCTCCCTCTTATGGGGTGAGGAGTTGTGTGCTCATGATCTGACCAGGTACGTATGTAAAAATTTGTGGAGTGGGCCAGTTTTTATTTATTTATTCTCTCCCCTATAAAATTCAAACATGACAACAACCACACACACACACACACACACACACACACACACACACACACACACACACACACACACACACACACACACACTCTTCAATTCAGTAGGACTTGATTGAAACGCAAAGTTACATTTGAAAGAGAAATAAGGAAAGTGACAGTTTTTCACAGGCAGGGTCTTGCATAAATCGGTGTAACATAGTCTTAGACTTGTAGTTAGGGAATTTTAGCAAATTGTATTGACCATCTGTGAAAAAATTTCTTCACTAACGTATTCATCTAGGTGTCTACTAACACCTATCAATTAGTGCAAACCCAAATCCTTGTGGAAAATCTGGGGAGGCAATCAAAGTTCGGGTGCTCAGAGGGCCTGCGCGAAAAAATCGGAAAAATTAACTTTTCCAATATTGACTTGTGGGATGTCTAACTAGGGGTTTTTTTGGGTGCTGAATTGATTCCAACCATTATTTTGAGAAAAAAAAAAACACTCCTCTGATCATATAAAATGTATTTTATTGACATTTTTAACAGAACTGTGCTCAATGGAAATGTTGCTTCGTCAGCTTTTACAACCTTATTCATCAAACTCTCCAGTATCTCTCTCATCCTCTTGTCATCCAGCTGGTTTATGTTCAGGCAAAGTTACCATGACAGATGCCGCAAGCAGAATACACTTGACTCCCTGCTTTTTACAGCAGCACCTGAGTGAGCTGCAGTCCCCCGCACAGTTGCAGCTGGCAAATGTCAGGAGGTAGTCTGGTGCAATGGGGTCTGTAGAAGGGACTGGTGCATATCCTTGCTCAGTGAGTTGCCATCCATAGTCCCGGGCATCCAACGATGGACTTTGCAGCATCAGCCAGTCTCTAGTCTGGAGGTAAGCTCGGAGAGTTGCTGTGCTGCAGCTCCTGTTGTCGGGGGGAGTTTCTCAGGTTTTATGTTCCCAGTAGCAGCTCGCTTGCTGAAGATGTCGAATCTCAAGTCTTTGGAGGATTTCCCATGGAACATGGCATGAAAAAGATCACAGCCTGCTTTAATGATATCACCTTTCTCAGCTCGGATGTCCATAAACACGTCCATTGCCCTCTCTGCTTCATCAGTCTTGCAGAGCTTGTTAGCAAAGTTGGTTTGCTAAATCCAAAAATTGCAGACACTGTATCGCAGCCAGAGTAGCTGTGCAAGAAGATGAGATACCTCCGGTATATCTCTGGGAGGGCCTCCCGGATCTTTCCGACATCGTAAGATGTTCTTTGGCTGTCGTGAGGAAGATCGGATGGTCTACAACATGATGAATCAGCATAACCAGGATGTCTGTGTGTCCTCAGCCCTCACCTCGACAGGGGACTCTCTTGCTTCATCTTGAGCTGCGCGGACGATGGAGGTGTCGGCATCATCGGAGCATTGCTGTACACTGATTCCATTCCTACTAAATGTCTCAGCAAGGAGCAGAACGAGCTGGGCTTTGTTGTTCTTGTTATCGAGGAACTTTTCTCTTGCAATGATGATTTTGAGATCTAGACGAATCTGAATGTCACAGCATGCATTCTTTGTTCGTCTCAAGTGGTCATGGTCCTTGGTGGAGCTGCCATATCCGTCAAAGACCACCGTTATCCGGAGGCGATGGCTCCCCATGGATCTCACAAACCGGAGGTAGCTCTCGGCAACATCCTTCCAAGTAAGGTAGCCTCCCATCTGACATTGTGCGGGAGCCACCCACCTCAACCACAAGGCTTGTGCAGGGGGGTTGTTCGACAGGTGCCACACATGCCTTCAGGGACCTTGCTAGGGCAGCCTTGTCTGGCTTTCGCAACTTTGATTTTTGTCAAACAGAGACATCGTTTTGGCGTCAACGCAAAGCGCAGAGCTTCTTGGTCTTGACTTCACGCTCACTGAACAATGGACGGTTGAATAGCTTCAGTGAGTCAATGACCAGCTTCTCGCCATTGACTTTGGGTCCAGATCTGAGGCTTGCAAGTGATTTGACCTTGTGTTTGGTTACCATTGCATCCACAACAGTTTTCCCATCCATCTTAGCCTGTATGCTCTGCCAACTTCTTCTGCTTGTCTTCGGGAGTACTGCTGAACCCAGTTGAGAAGGACACCAGAGTCTTCTTGTCCCGTGTGGCATCGAAAACTTACGATTAGCTTTTTCAGTTGCAGTGGATATACTTCTCGCACGACTGTACAACTCTGTTTTACACCACATGGTATCTCAACTTGCTGTCTTCTCCGTTGTTCCAGTCCTCATTTAGTCTCCCGATCAACGCCGCATCGCCCACAAGCTCAGAATGTGATGAGATCCGTGGGTGGCCTTTATTGGAGACTTTTGAGAGCGTATGCTTTCAATCCCGGAACCACCACAGATGAAACGCCTCAAGCCAGGTTCAGTCACATCCTTGTCCATACTGTCCTAAAAAATAAGACTTTTTTTTGTAAACAACAGCAGGACATGAAATTTTGACACAAAACAGACAAACACAATACAGTGATTGTTTTTAACATTAATAGGTCCACTCTACGTTGAATATATTCAACTTCTATTGAGTCCGGTACACAATAATGTTATAGCTAAAAGCTCTTAGCTAACACAGAGAATTCTACTGAGCATGAGCACAAGTATAACCAACAATATAGCAGTGGTTTCAAAAATGTTTTATGCTGGTTTCAGCACAAATTTGAACAATCTGAATCTATTGAGCCAAATTACCGCAAAACACAGTCTGAGATATCTAAAAATGTATCATATCAATATTTTACGGCCAGGGATTCATTTTTCCTCAAATCTAATGGTTGGAATCAATTCAGCACCCCAAAAAACCCCTAGTTAGACATCCCACAAGTCAATATTGGCAAAAGTTAATTTTTCCCATTTTTTCGCGCAGGCCTCTGAGCACCCGAACTTTGATTGGCTCCACAGAATTTTCCACAAGGATTTGGGTTTGCACTAATTGATGGGTGTTCGTAGACACCTAGATGAATACGTTGGTGAAGAAATTTTTGGTAAGCAATTTTTTCACAGATGCTCAATACAATTTGCTAAAATTCCCTAACTATTGGAGGGATGTTAAGGTGAGACATATCTGCTGGCATTATCAAGTTAAGTGGATGTTAAAAATAGATTTTGATGAGTTAGGTGAGTTATCTCTGACATTGGGAAGTTCTGGGACAATGGTAAGCGTACCTAGTGTAATCCTGGCTGAGAGACTGCTTCAGTTGTAATGGTGCCTGCACCTGAGTCGGGTATGGTACCTGATAACTATCTGTAATTAAATATTCCACAATGGGAGAAAAACAAAAATGGTCTCCTGAGCTCTTTTGTAATTCTGAAATTCCATGGAGAGTACAGCTCCAGAAACAGGTTTACATCAGGGACTCGTCTGTTTTGGGGGTCAAAAGGATGACAAACATTTTTGTCTGTCAATATTTCCACACGGTCCTTTTAGGAGAGAGATATGGTGAGAGTATGCCTGGTGTTGGCTTAATTGTTCGGGTGGTGGGCTTGGGATCCTTGGATCCTGAGTTCAAATTCCCCTCGGCAGTTGAATTAATACCAGATGGGGTTGACTCTGCCTGTTCATTCTTCCGATGTCGGCAAAATGAGTGCCAGCTTGCTGTTATCCTGTGTCGGAGTGGCCAACAGCCAGGATTGTACCCAATAGCCAAGGAGACTGATTTGGCAGCACAAACGCTCTGCAGAGTATAGTCCCAATGGGTGGATGGATAGTGAGAGTGAGATTTTTCAGGATTGAGGCGTGTTCCAAGTGTTGGACCAGTTTGTGATTTTATCCAGATCTGCAGAGAGTGAAGAAGCTGCTGCTTGCCGGTCTGAGGGATGACAGATGATACGGCAGAGGGTGGAGTCATCAGCAAAGAGATAAAGAGGATTTTCCAGAGAATCGGAGAGATCATTGATGAAAACCAGAAAAAGAACAGGGCCTAGAACTCTGCCTTGAGGAACTCCAGCCTGGATAGGAAGAGGAGATGAGGGGGAGCTATTGGCTCACGTTGGCTGCGACAGGAGGGGGAAGTCTGTGAGCCATGAGTGGCGATTGCCTTGGATACAACAGGAAGAGTTTTGTGAGCAGGATGGGGTGCCAGACCGTATCGAAAGCATGCAATATGTCCAGGGAGATGGTTCTGATTTCATATCTGGAATTGAGGACTTCCATCCATTGTTGGGAGAGCAGAAGCAGCACATCCAGGGTAGAGTGATCTGGTCTGAATCCAAATTGATGATCGGAAATCAACCCATTAGAGAAGAGGAAGGATTTGATGTCTGAAGCGATGATGGATTCGAAAACCTTGCTGATGATTGGGAGAAAGCTGATTAGTCTGTAGTTGCAGGGATCTGTTTTTGCACCTTAAATTTTTTTATGCAAAGTGGTCATGTTAGCTGATTTCCAAGCAGATGGCAGATGACCTTGAGCAAATGAGAGGGTGAATAGATTGCAGTTAAAAGCTCGATGTTGTGGTATTTGTGAATAAGCATTGGTAAGTGCCGATACATGAAAGAGTAAAATTGATGGTTACATGTTATAAGTTACATGTAGCACACATCGGTGAATTGTATTTATAAACTGCTTGATGTAATGAGCTAATTTTGACTGTACATGGTGGTATTGTACTGTAGACTGCCTGGTGAGATTCGTGAAGGTGCTGGAACATTCTGAGACAAAACTGCCAGTGTTGACTCGAATCACATTTGCTGGAAGGCACGGGATTGTTCTGTTACTGTATAAACCTGTGAGAGGGAGGGAGCCCAATGCATACGTTACATGGTCCTCTCTGGATGTTATTGGAGAACCACCTCAGTGCCGTCGAGTCTGGCATTTCACTCAAGCCAAGTGGCAGGGACTTCAAGCAGCCAAACTTCCAAACTGGTCTCCCATTTCTACTTTCTCAAACATCAACTCATCCTGGGAATTCTTTCAAAGTAATTTGCTCTCTCTCATGCACAGATTCATTCCATCTCGTCTTCTGTTATCCAACCCTTCCTCCCGCCCATGGTACACTGAAGCTTGTAGCGAGGCAGTTGTCCTAAAACAAATTGTCTTCGCCGCAATGAAAGCAAATCCAACTGAGGGCAATCTCAGTTCCTTCCACAATTTGCGCAAGAAGGTGGTTGACCTCAGAGAGCCAGAAACACATCTTTCTAATTCGTTAACTCTAAACCTGTCCCTCCTCAAATCCTGGTGGCACCACTTTGTCCGATTAATTTCAAACCTTTTGAAAGGCAAACAAACAGAATTGCGGAATTATAGATAGGTAGAAGATAGATACTATGGGGCAAAACGCCAAGCAAGTTAACTAATGGCGCCCTTTCCCCATCGGCCACGCCTACGCAGCAACGTGTCCTGTCATCGTTTGGTAAATAAATGGCCGTAACTTGGGAACCACTTGTCCGATTATATCAAACCTTGAAAAGGCACATACTCAGGTCCCCAGCAATATAACTGGCAAGTTTCAATTTTATCGGACCAGTGGTTGTCAGAAAGCAGACAGACAGACACAGACACAGACACAGACAGCACACACACACCTGGATTATTAGAGAGATAATAGTTGATATTTGCTTGTGGAATGAGAGCTCGTGTTTGCTCTGAGCTCCGATTTCCCTGAAACCAGCACAGTGATTGACCCTGATTGGAGGTGCCCTCTGCACAAGGATCGATTTGACATTCCAGGTGTTGTCGTAAAGAAGGAAAGAGCTCCATGTCGGACACGGCAACGACTCGACGATGACTCCTCAGACACGGTGTCCCGACTTGATGGCAGCATCTCTCACAGCTGGAAGAACACACTCCCGAGAACAATGGACCTGCCGGGCCAACCACAGAGGGAAAGACGTCCCACAGCGAATGTCGTCCACAACACCAGACGGATTATGGAAAGAAGCTTGATCACCAATGGAGGAAACCTGAAATGGAACTCGTGTCTTCATTTGCAGAATCAGTGTGGTACTCTGTGTATCTTCATGAAAATGAGTGGTTGCTTTTTGGTTTTGAGCCCGTCGAGTTCAGAAGAAAATTCACAAAAACTCAGTTATTGGATCTGATGTGGACAGGATAGGACTTAAACTATCCAGAAATCGATAGGCATGCATTGTATGTTCAACATCAATTTGTGGCTTCCATTCAGAGGACTCGTTATACCATACGATTAGATGTATATGATACACACGATGATATACCATTGTGAGATGATGGATGACCGTTGGCACAAGGAGCTCTGCTCTTCAGCAGGTTTTGTATTTAATACTGCTGCATGTCCGTGTCCTCTCTCTGTCTCTGTTGGTGCTCTTAGAGCCCTCATTCTGGACATTTCCATCTGTTGTCTGTCCGTGAAACTTGGTCAAGCCTGGGGGCTAAACCACTCAACCGATTCCAATGAAATTGGTAGGTAGGACCATTATTTCTGGAATCGTGTGATTTCGAATATGGGACCCCGGCCCAGCAAACGGCATAGCAACGGCCCTTTAAAGTGGTCAAAAAATCGAAAAAAATCAAATAAATCGAAAAATCGAAGCTTAGAGTTCTGTGCGCAATCTATCTAGCTCCCTTCATGCCAATTTGCAGCCCTAACAAAAAATATTTGGTAGGAGGAGATAGGTTTTGGCGAGTACATGTCAAACATTCAGAAACCGGTTATTGCGAATATCTCTAAGAGAAAGAGTCTGATTTTGATGAAACTGGGTGAATGTGTACAATGTGGCTAGCATGTACACAAAGATGAATGTTCCTATGCACACCTCCGTTGCTTAGCAACAGCTAAAATACTTTATCGTACATCGTACACTTATTGTGGACTGTACAAAAAAAATTAAATACCTCCGAAACTGGACCTCTGAGGGACCTGTTTTTTTTGTGCCCAAGGAGAATGTCTTACAGCATCATATAAAAAATAAAATCTTTAGCGAATAAATAAATGATTCCAGGGCTGCCATTTGTTAGAGTCTCTTTGGAAACATGCCTGAAATTTCACAGGCGGGTTTCTGGGCGCAGACTAAGAGGGCTGTGATAATCATATTTATTGTGCTAAATGATTGATAGCATGTACATGAATATCGCTAGTCGCGTTGGACGCTTTCCATCTAGAGCGAGCAGCCATGTCGCTACCGGCTTGTCTTTAGCTCTCTCTCTCTTTCCCTGTGTCCTCTGTCTCTTCTCTCTCTCCTCTCTTCTGTCTCTGCTCTGTCTCTGTCTCCTCTCTTCCCCCCCACTTTGCACAGCTGTTGTTCGCTTGGCACGCACGTGTAATCGCAAGGGCTGTTGCTCAGTCTCTGGTGGTACGTGTGGAGCCTGTGTTGCTTTTCTTTCTCTCTTTTATCATCTCCTTATCTTTTCTCTAATGTATTTAAATTTTTTTTACACTGGAGAAGCCGTTTGTATAAAACTCTCTTGTTGTTAATGCTTATCGATTACTTAAAATAAATTGTTTTTCTTCTTTTTTCTCCACTCTTGTATATTATCCTTTCCTTTGTTGTGTGGGTTTATTGAAAAACTGTTTGTATGAGTTTTTAAATCTTTATACATTATTTTGTAAAAAAGGACCTAAAAGTCTCTCTCTCGCTCTCCCCTCCCCATCCCTCTCTCTCCCCCTCCCCTTCTCCTCCTCCCTCTCCCCCTCCCCTCCCCTCTCTCTCTCCCTCCCCTCTCCTCCCTCTCTCTCCCCTCCCCTCTCTCTCCCCCTTCCCCTCTCTCTCTCTCCCTCCCCCTCTCTCCTCTCCCCTCCCTCTCTCTCCCCCTCCCCTCTCTCTCTCCCCTCCCCCCCTCTCTCTCATCCGCCCTCCCCCCTCTCTCTCTCTCTTCCTCTCTCTCTCTCCTTCTCTCTTCCTCCTCCCCTCCGAGGTACCTGCTAGGGAGAGCCGGTTTAGTTGCCGACATTGACCATGAACAGTTCGTTGATACCCGTAGCAAGTTAAAGATCTGATTTGACAATCAGGTTAGGTGCCGGCTGCTTTGTACCATCGATTAGGCAGCAAAACACGGTACCCGTCCTCAAGCGATCCCCAACCCCAGCCTCCGACGATTCGGATTACAGACTCACTCACTACGCGCCACACGTCACTAGCCGCCACCCCACAGCACATTGAGAAGATCATTTCAATCATCTATCTGATGTGCGAAGAACTTATTCCTGACTTCCAGGCGGCTCCTGTCTTTGAAGATATTATATTTTGCATAGAAGCTTTTAGGCGGTGTGTTTTTTAATTTTTTTTTTTAAACATGCGTGTTTTACTATCCGGTGCACGTGGTCACTACTGCACGCCGAATATAATGTTTCGGTTCCGTTGGATTTATTGTCATGCATACAATGAGGTATGTAAACGAACGTGTTTTAAAATCCAAGGCAGCACGACGATGCGAGATGGTTGTGGGCGGGGCTTCAAAAATAACATTCAACGTCATCACGTCAGATGAAACACGTGGTGAATTTGCCGACGTGAAGTGAATCCTCTGAGCGCGCGTCGAATGACGGTACAACATGTCACGTTGAACATTGAAATCGTAAGACATTCCGCAAAATGCCCGGTAGCGAAACCCGATGAACCTTTGGCACGGTTGCAGGTGCGAGTCGTGACGAGAGCGTCCGGGTTGGTTATCCCGTGTATTTACCGAGCGAGCCGCGCGCGACCAGCTCCTTGGGTGTTGATGGGTGATGCTGATGAAACTGGGGATGGTGCGGTGCAGGCATGATGGGCCGAACGGCCTCTTCCTGCACCGAGGCTCCTCGAGTTCCTTTGTGAAAGCAAATTCTTGTTTGTCATCCTCAGGTCTGATCCTCGATGAAACATGAGGAATCTGAAGCTCAGTTATCACCTGGAGGTGCAGGCTTCTGCACAGCTGATGGGTGGACGGAGCCTGCTCATAGCTGAGAATGGTCTTGTCATGGTGGTGTCATCAAGGGGTTTGGCTTGGCTTGACCCCCAGATTTGCCAGGTCTGAGCGTGTCGCTCTGTAAGAGGACCTTTTTTTTTTGTTGTGACAATACCATTGTGAGATTGAATAGCAGTCGTATTGTTACGAATCTGGAAGCTTACTGCACTCAACATTCGGGTCCCTATAGAACAGTTGTATCGGTAAGTACGTGCTTCTAGTTAGGGTCCCTTTCCCCTTCTGTCTAATGGGAATTACATGTGTGCGCTAGGGATTATTTTATAGCTAGGATTTTTGCATTACCTTCACCGACAACAGCACCTTCACTCCATCCTGACGCCATAACACTCGCGGTGGGCAGAGTTCAAAAGGGCCTGGCCTCCCTCTCTCGCCCAATCAGGGAGACGCGAGCGAGTTCCCCGGCGGTCGGCCAAAGAGCACAGCCCACGCAGGACCATATTCCTCTCCCTGTTTGAGGGGCGGTCCACTGTGACGCCCCGACATGCCCCCCCCGACCAATCCCGCACCATTCACGGGGACGACCGATTTCCCCCGGCGAATGAGGGTGCGGTGGCATGAGACACATCCCCTCCCCCCCCCCGACCCCGTGGGGTAGAAGAAATAGACGGGACGGCACGGTCATCGAGTCGGTCTACGCTGGTTCTTCTGGTCTCTTCTGCCGCTGAGTCTACGCTGGTCTCGTCTTGCCGCTGGCGCTGGTCTGCGTCTGGCTGCCCTGGTCCGTCTTTTGGCGACCAGAGCTCCGGGAAGGGTGGACGTCCAGCCGCGCACTCACGGCAGGTAGCCAGCCATCTGACTCCCAGCCGAACTATCCTTCGCGGCGGAGAGCCGAATAAAGACCTTTGGGTCTGTTTCTCTTGGG
>CM068956.1:136407591-136432992 GCA_035128595.1 Eptatretus atami
ATAGAATGGTCTTGTCATGGTGGTGTCATCAGGTTGTGGGCTTGGCTTGACCCCCAGATTTGCCAGGTCTGAGCTGTCGCTCTGTAAGAGGACTTTTTTTTTTGTGACAATACCATTGTGAGATTGAATAGCAGTCGTATTGTTACGAAATCTGGAAGCTTACTGCACTCAACATTCGGGTCCTATAGAACAGTTGTATCGGTAAGTACGTGCTTCTATTAGGGTCCTTTCCCCTTCTGTCTAATGGGAATTAACATGTGTGCGCTAGGGATTATTTTATAGCTAGGATTTTGCATTACCTTCACCGACCACACCTTCACTCCATCCTGACCCATAACACTCGCGAGTGGGCAGAGTTCAAAAGGCCTGGCCTCCTCTCTCGCCCATCAGGGAACGCGAGCGAGTTCCCCGGCGGTCGGCCAAAGAGACAGCCCACGCAGGACCATATTCCTCTCCCTGTTTGAGGGGCGGTCCACTGTGACGCCCCGACATGCCCCCCGACAATCACGGGGACGACCGATTTCCCCCGGCGAATGAGGGGGCGGTGGCATGAGACACATCCCCTCCCCCCCCCCCCCGACCCCGTGGGGTAGAGAAGAAATAGACGGGACGGCACGGTCATCGAGTCGGTCTCGCTGTTCTTCTTGGTCTCTTCGTGCCGCTGAGTCTACGCTGGTCTCGTCTTGCCGCTGGCGCTGGTCTGCGCTGGCTGCCCTGGTCCGTCTTTTGGCGACCAGAGCTCCGGGAGGGGTGGACGTCCAGCCGCGCACTCACGGCCAGGTAGCCAGCCATCTGACTCCCAGCCGAACTATCCTTCGCGGCTGGAGAGCCGAATAAGACCATTTGGGTCTGTTCTCTTGGGTGTGCGTCTGTGTGTGGGCCCGTCTGTAATTAAGAATTGTTAAGTGCTTTTTGCTGTACATGATTGCATTGCTTAGTCGGTTTAACTCTGCTCCTTGTGTTCCTCCCTGCCCTTACGTGCTTCCCTCGTCCCCCCCCCCCCTATTTGTAAATAAATCCCTGTTAAATGTTTCAGCTCGTTTCTGTGTTTCTTCATTGGTTTAGCACGGTGCGTGTTGGGGGATTAAAAAGGCCGTTGCTGCCGTAGTTGTGCATTTCGACCGACGGGACCTCGGTAACCATCCGCTCGGGTTACGCACGGGTCGAGCACAAGAAATGGCTCGTCCCGTTCGAGCTCCGTCGAGGGTGTGAATTCCTCGGTAGCTCGCCACGTGGGCCTCTAGGTATTTGAAGTTTGTCAAATAACCCTGTCCCACGCGGTGACTTATTGACGATTCACGGCCTGTAAGGACCCGTACCTTCGGAGTTATCGAAAGGTACGATCTAGATTCCGGGTGTTCGGTGGAGCCGACTCTACTGCTCCATCTAGCGGTCGTGCTCGTCGCCGATACCCGGCCCACAACAATATTATTGGATAGCATTCCAGTTGTAAGACTTCTTAGGTCAGGATTCATTTTGAACAAAAATATGATCCCAAGCAGAATAAATAAAGAAATATCAGCATCAACATCATCATCCGCGACTCGGGTACACCTTTCAATTGCTTGCCACTCGATTTTGAATCGAGTCGCTACACGAGCAGTCGCAACTCCTGCTAGTGTGGAGTGAAATAATACCTGGAAGGTAAATGTGAAAAGTGTGATTGAGCATTCATAACTGTGGCGTAGCTCAACTATCATGGTAAATGTCCCACTCATTTTGATAAACCATCTAAATATAACATGGTCAACCTTTGAGTTCTGAATCCATTAGGCTGTCAGTTTGGACATCTTAAAATGGATTGAGACACATAAGCACACCTTGTTGCTGGGAAGTGTGAGTGGTTACTCGTCGGATGTGCATTGCTTTCACAGCTGATGTGTTTGATGTTTTATTTTCCATTATCAACTACCCTGCTGTGGGTCACTGTTACCGACCAGTGTATTCATTTAGTTGTGCTTTGGCTGGGATTGTATGGGCTGTTAAATTTCTGTTAAGTCACAGCAGCAGCAGCAGCAGCAGCCAGCAGCAGCGACGATAACATTCGGTAGAGCGCACCCTCTGCTCTGTTGAACAGTTTACGTGTTTTATCCCCTGATGGGCCAGATTTGGATCCGGACCTTTACCAAAATCTAATCCGCTTGTTATCGTCACCTAACCAACTCATCCACTTAGTCTTGTCATAACTCGTCCACAAGTTTTTTATTTTTTATTTTTATAAATATCATGCTAATGTAATTGTTTTTGGCCCTATCCCTCAATGGTGAGAATCGTTTCAATTTTTTTTTTTAATTATTTTATCGGCTCCGAATTCTATCAAAATTGAATCAATTTTTACTTTACACACTCAATTTTTTTCTTCAAATATAAATCATACTAACATTCGTCCATCTCTTTTTCCGTATATCTAACGACAGACATATGCACATCTCTTCCCCTTGTGGGAAAAACACAACACTAAACTCAAGTTTAGGACAAAATTATTATTATATTAAATAAATAAATTCTATCATTTTTATTTTTATTAAAACAAATATCATCTTACATAATAATTTAAAATTTACTCTTTAAAATCTATCGTTTTGACTACAGTAAAATCTACAACAAGTAATCATTACCATATTCCACTTATCATCAATTATCTTTATTAATTAATTATTAAATATTTAAATTATTTAATTTTATTTCATTAAATATATATAAATATTAATAATTCTTATTAAATAAACATATATATATGATTTAATAATAATTAATTTTTTATAATAAATTCAAATTTTAATTTAGTATATTAATTTAATTATTCAATAAATAATTATATACATTCAAAAAAATAAATATATTGAAATTATTTAATTTTAAATTAAATTTTTATATGATTAATAAATATATAATATTCAATGGTTTTTTAATAAGAAAAATATATATATTTCTATCATTTACTATCTATCCTTGTCATATATTTAATATATAAAATAATTAAATCAAATATAATAAATAATATTAAATTTAAACATTAAATTAATAATAATTAAATTTTATATCAATTTTAAAATAAAATAAATACATAATTAATCAGTAAAATTTTACATAATTTATAAATTAATATTATATTAATATATACTTATAATATTATATATTATAAATATAATAAATTTATATAATATATCATGACATAAATTATATAAAATTCAATAATAAAATTATTATAAAAATAATCATATTAATTAATATATTTTTCATATAATTATATAATAAATAATATAATATTATTTAAAAAATATTATATCTATTAATTAATATATATAAATATTTATATAATTAATTATAAAAATATTAATTTTATATCTTTTACTAATAAATAATTTATTAAAAATTTAATTTATTATATATAAATTATTATTTATATATTAATTACAAATTATTATAATTAATATAATAAATAAAAATTAATATATAAATAACAATAATCTAAAATAATCAAATTTATTAAAAAAAATATATAAAATTAATATATATAAAATTCATTATCATAAATATTATAATATATCTAATTTATTTAAACTAATTAATAAGTCTATAAATTTTAATAAAACTAATTAAATTTTAAAAATATATAAAATAATATATAATTCAAATATAAAATAATATATATAAAAAGATATAAATATAATAATATATAATTTAAAAATATATAACAATCTAATTAATAATAATTAATTTATTTAAATTATTAATCATTAAAATATATTATAATAATATATTGAAAAATTATTTTAATTACAAAATTAAATATTTATAATAAATTAAAATTAATAATTACATAATTATAAAATAACATATCAAAAATTTATAAAATTAAATTAATAAAATAATAAAAAAATTATAAAAAAAATATATATAATAATAAAATAATAAAATATTATCCTATTAATATCAATATAATTATATATAAATTTAATTCTTATATTAATTAAATTAATTATTATTCATTAATATTTAATATGTGAAAAATAAATAATATATATAAATCAATACAATTAAATATTAATTTAAAAAATTGCTAATTTTTTTTATTATAAATATAATATATTTTATTTATAAAATTATTATAATTATTAATTTTATATTAAATAATAACATATTTTTATATATCTATACTATATCCTATTTATTCATAATATTATTAAAATCAATTAATTTATAATAAATATTATACTTATATAAATATATAAAATTATATATAATAATATATAATAAATATTATTATTTAAAATATATTTATTCATATAACTAATTAATTATCTAAATTAAAATTAAATTTATATAATTATATTATTATTTAAATAAAAAAATATTAAAATATTATATTTTGAATTTATAAAAAGAAACTAAAAATTTTGATTAAAAATATAATTAATTTAAATTTCAGTTATTCTTAAAAATGAATTTTAAATTTTAAATATAAATATAAATTAAATATTAATAATAATATATTTTTATTAATATAATTATAAAAATATTTTTTTTCATTTATAATATAAACTAATTTTATATTTATTTTCTATTTATAATTTAAAATTAATTTTATAAAATTAATTTTATAATTAATTTTAATTAAAATTTGTTTAATTTAAATTGTATATAAAAAATACTATATTTGTTAATAATATAATAAAACTCCAAAATAATTATAATTTAAATATAAATAATATTTATATATAAAATACTCAAATATTTAAATAAAATATATTTTTATATTTTTTTATATTATAATTATTTATAATTAATTAATAATTTATATTATAAAATATATTAATATATTAATATAATAATATAAAATAAATATCAAAATTATTTTATATTAAATATTTTTATTGAATATTCTTATATTAAAAATAATCTATAATATACTATATTATTTTATAAAATTTATTTTAAAAATAATCTAATAAATATTTTTATATTTTTGTAAATTATAAATAAATTACTAAAAAAAAATATTTATTATAATTTAATTCATAAAATAAATTTTAAATATATAAAATTTCTTTTTAATATAAATATTAAATTTAAAATATTAATAAATTTAAATTTTTTAAATATTAATATTAAATTAATTAAAATATTAAATAAAATTTATTCTAAATTTTTAAATTTTTATTATTATATATTTTATCTTATATATTTTTATTTAATTATATATATAATTATAAATTTATATTTAAAATATAATCATTGTAAAATTTAAAATTATAAAATAATTATTTTTATTAAATTTTTTAAATATATATTATCATTATCAATAAATATTATTAATATAATTAATATTATTATTAAAATAATTTTAATTTAATATAAATATTAATATTCATTATAAAATTATTATTATTAATTTATTTAAAATTATTAAATAATTATAATAATATAAATATTATAAATTTATTATATTTCTAATTAAAATACTTTCATGTGATTGTATTATAATTATATTAAAGATTTTGAAATTTGATAATTATTTAATAATAACGATATATTTAAATATATTAATAAATTATTTATAAAAATATTATATATAATAAAAATTTAAATAATTATATTAATTTATTATTTATATTAATATAATATATAATATAATTAAATATTAATATTAAATATTATTTATTATAGATAAAATATAAATAATTATATATTTTAAGTATTTTTTAATATAAATTATATATTATAATCTAATATATTTTATTTATTAATAATAATTTTTTCTTTAATTTATTAAATAATATAAATTTTTAAATATTAATAATATTTATATTTATTAAATAATTAATTTATATTAATTTATATCTATTTTTTAATTTTTATTAAAATATAATATATTTCTATTTAAATAATAATATAATTAAAATATAATATTAAATATTATTAATTTAAATTTATTAATAAATAATATTAATCTTATTTAAAAATTCGTTTTAAATTATTTTATATTAATTAATATATTTTATTTTAAAAATTTAATTTATAAATTTTATTTATATTTTATTTTAAATTTTAATACTATTAATTATTAAAAAATATAATATATTTAATTAATGTTATTAATTATAATTAATAATTATTATAAATATTTAAATTTTAAATAAATTTTTATAATTTTATTTTATATTAATTATTATTATAAAATATTATATAGTTATTAATTTATTAATAATCATAATTTTATATTTTTAAAAAAATTTAAAATATTTCAATTAAAAAAATATTATTATTCTTTTAAATAATATTAATTAAAAAAAATTTTTTTATTATTGCTTTTTTTAATTTATTATTATTTTTTTAATTTATTAAATATTAAATGTTAAATTTTTATAATTTGTAATAAAAAAATAAAACATTTTTATTTTAATTTTAATTATTTAAAAATTCATTAATTAAATTTTTTTTTATAATAATTAAAATAAATTTTTTTAATTTAATTAAAAATAAATTTCTTAATTAATAAAAAATTAATTTTTAAAATTTAATTTATTTTTTAATATTAATTAAAATATAAAAATTTTTTTTGTTATTTTTATTTATTTTTTTTTTTTCTTTAATTAATATATATTTTTTTATAATTTCTTTTTTAATATAAATTTTAAAAAATTTATTATTTTTTTCATAATAATAAATTATTTGTTTTTTAATAAATAAATAAATATTTATTGCTTTTAATTTCAATTTTAAAAAAAGTATTTTTATTATTAATTAAAAATTGGGAATTTTTATAAAAAATTTTTTCTTTATATTTTTTAATTTTAATTATTTTGTAAAATTTATTTAAAATTCAATTTTATATAATAATAAATTTTTTAATATTAATTAAAAATTTTTTAATAATTTTAATTCAATAAAAATATAATTTATTTTTAAATATATTTTTATTTTTAATTATTTATTTTAAATTTTTTTTTGTTTTAATATTTATTAAATTCAATTATTATTATAAAAAAATTATTTATTTATAAAATAAAATTTCATTTTTAAAAATAAAAAAAATTTTTAAATCAATTTAAATATTAAATATAATATAAATTATAAATTTTTAAATATTAAATTCAAAAAAAATATTTATTAAATTTTTCTTTTAATTAATTTTTATTTTTTTATATATTTTATTTTATTATAAAATTCAGTATTTAAATTTATATTTAAATTTTTTATTTTTTTTTTAAAAATTATAAAAAAAAAAATTAAATTTTCATTTCTTTTATTTAAATTATTTAATTTTTTTTAAATTAATAATAATTTTATTATTAAAAATCATTAAAATAAAAAATAAATTATAATTATTCTTTAATTTTTTTCTAAATTTTTTTAAAAATTTTAAATTAAAAAATTTTATATTAAAATTTCTATTTTAATTTATTTAAAATTTAAAATTTAAATAAAAATTAATAAATTCAATTTATATTTAATTAAATTATTTAAATTATAATTTTTAATAAATTTAAATTTTTAAAAAAATAATAAAATTTCAATTTTTTTTAATTTTTAAAAATTTATATATTTTTATTCTTCTTTAAAATATAATTATAAATATAATTTTTATATTAAAATTTTAAATTATTTATTTTAAATTAATAAAAATGTATTCATTTAAATAAAAATTTTTTAATAATTTTAAAATAAATTCTATAATTTTTTTTTTTATTTTTTTTAAATTCATAAAAAAATTTTTTTTTAAAATTTTAAATAATTAAAATTATTCAAAATTTCATTTTAATTAAATTTTCAATTTTAATTATTTTAATTTATATAATTAAAAAAATAATATTTTAAATTTTTTAAATTTAATTTATTTTTCAAATTATTTCTTTTTTATAAAAATTTTTTTTTAAAATTTCAAATTAATTTTAAAAAATTATTTATTTTTAATTTTAAATTTATTTTCATAAAAAAATTTTTATTAAAATTCTTAAATATATTTGTAAAATTTATTTATATTTAATTATATAATTAATTTAATTTATATTTTAATAAAATTTTATTTTTTTTTTAATTTATATTAAAAAAAAATTAAAATTTTTGTATTTTTATTAATAAAAATTTTATTATAAAAAATTATTTTAAATTCAATTTTATAATTTTTAATTTAAGATTTAAATTTTTTAATTTCAATTTTAAAATAAATTTTTTTCTTCTTTTAATAATTTTTTTTCTATTTTATAAATTTTATTTATCTAATAAATTTTAAATTTTTTTTTTTTAATTTTTTATCTCGTATCCGGCTCCGGATTCTTCACAAAAATTGAATCAATTTGTCCTTGTCACACACTCAACCTATCCACCAAGTTTCATCTGAATCTGTCCATAACCTTTTGAGATATCGTGCTCACAAACAGACAGGGCAGAAACATAACCTCTGTCCACCTTCGGTGCAGAGGAAACACCAAAAAAACAAACAACACGAGATAAAAAGGCATCAGCAGTTTGAGGACGCAAGAAGGAAATCAGGATAATGAGGAGAGAAGACATGGACAACATTATCTTGAACTGCCACACTGTTTCAAGCGGTGCATATCATTTTAAACCGACATACCCAGAGAAGGAGGAATCGGTGGTCTTCTATATGCTAACCTGGGAAGGTTCAGTGACTCACCCCTTCCCTGACCATGACGATAAACTTCAACCTGCTGTTGTTGGTCTGTGGAGATTCAGCTTCGCTTCTTATATCACGCCCTGTGAGGTATTCTTCGCTGAACCCCCTCTACTCATGGAATCTTCCTTTTTGGACATTGCACTGCTGTTATCTTGGTGACTATTTCAAAGCTGCTCCATACATACCCTCGTCGGCGTCGTTTCGGGTGATTTATTCTTCGGTTCTATCTTGATAAGGCACTCAGCTGGTTGAGGTTGACTGGTGCATACACTTGGAGCTTATTTGTCCTTCCAACCTCTCGTATCCTTGTTTGTACTCATTTAATTTGGGGTTCTTAGGAAAGTCATTAAATGCTACATTAATTGGTTATCGAGCTTCAGGTCGGCCTTATGGGTTAATACATATTCCTTATAAAGTTACCCTTCTGTCTCTTCTCGTATGTTGGTTTCACCCTTAAAACACCACTAAGAGCACAGTTGTGTCTTTATTTATTTTCTGGCATGACGCCCTCTGGGTTACCAGTGCACTCGCTGCGGTGCCCTGAGGTCGACATAACAGTTACAAATGGTGATACCAAACTACATTTAGGAATGATTTTTACCGTGTAGTATGTGTTGAGTTAACTGTTGACACTTTTGTTGGCTTTATGTCAGGTGAATGAAGAAAATTTGTTCTTGGCGGAGGGTTACCTGCCAAGTGATGGAACTGGCCATTTGTGGCCATCCAAGATCTACCAGAGGCAGAGGCGGTCTGCGTAGCTACCACTTCTGGTGATGTGTTGCTCTAAAATATTGATACCTCAGGTGAGTGAAATATCGACCTTTTCTTTTAGTGAATAGGTTTAGGTTGGATTCCCTCCCCCCCCCCCCACTCCCCTCCCCCCTCATCCACATGCCTATGATACTTATGTTGAGGTTCATTAGTATTGTGTAACATAAAGAAACTAGAGGGGGAGCACTCGGTAGAGTGCAAAACTCCGCCGCCAATACTGCTAGGTCACTCAAGTGAACCTGATATCCTATTCATTCAATTTGACGTCAACAGTGCTCACAGATTATAGTTTGCAACTTTCCCTTTTACTTTTAACTTTTACATACTCAATTCATTCGTCATAACTAGATTCCTTGAGACAGAAATTGATTTACGTGGGTATATCCACCTGAAGTTCCAAAATCAGCCGCAATTATAATTTTGGCATGTTTTTTGTTGGAAATCACTTATAACATGTAGAAATGCAAAAAAAAAAAATCGAAATTTTTTTGAAGAAAAAAGTTGCAAAATTTTGTTTTTTTCTCTAACAATTTTTTTGGGGGTTGGGGGGGGGGTTGGAAATCACTTAAAACATGTAGAAATGCAAAAACAAATATTCAATTTTTTTTAAAAAATGGCCGCCATAGCGGCATATTGGACTTTGGACCAAGTCCAAAATCTGATGGCATGATCCTTGGACCATCCTAACCCCCCACCAAGTTTCGTCAAAATCCGTCCAGGAGTTTTTCCGTAATACTGTTCACAAACAAACAAACAAACAAGCAGTCATAGACTGGTACTTACGAAATCGTCAACTTGACCTCTGACCTTGTCTAATAAAGCTGTCTCTAGAGAAGGTAGCGACGCAAACCAGAAGTTTCTACGATGATTCTGTACCAAACCATGAAAAATCGAATGTTTGACCTCACCGTGACCTTGACCGTTGACCGATTTTGACCAAAACTTAATCAGCACTAGCCATCACCCTCCTGAATCAGTGGTGTAATTTGACATTGGTAGCTTCTTCCGTTCTCGAGTTATCTGTACCAAACCATCAAAAATCGAATGTTTGACCTCACCGTGACCTTGACCGTTGACCGATTTTGACCAAAATCTAATCAGCACTAGCCATCACCCTCCTGAATCAGGTGGTGTAATTTGACATTGGTAGCTTCTTCCGTTCTCGAGTTATCTGTACCAAACCATCAAAAATCGAATGTTTGACCTCACCGTGACCTTGACCGTTGACCGATTTTGACCAAAATCTAATCAGCACTAGCCATCACCCTCCTGAATCAGGTGGTGTAATTTGACATTGGTAGCTTCTTCCGTTCTCGAGTTATCTATACCAAACCATCAAAAATCGAGTGTTTGACCTCACCGTGACTTGACCGTTGACCGATTTGACCAAAATCTAATCAGCACTAGCCATCACCCTCCTGAATCACGTGGTGTAAATTGACATTGGTAGCTTCTTCCGTTCTCGAGTTATCGTGCCTACAACAAACAAACATACAAACAAACAAACAAACAAACAAGCAGTCATAGACTGGTACTTACGAAATCGTCACCTTGACCTCTGACTTTGTCTAATAAAAGCTGTCTCTGGAGAAGGTAGCGTCGCAAACCAGAAGTTTCTACCATGATTCTGTACCAAACCATCAAAAATTGAATTTTTGACCTCAATGTGACCTTGACCTTTGACCGATTTTGACCAAAATCTAATCAGCACTAGCCATCACCCTCCTGAATCACGTGGTGTAATTTGACATTGGTAGCTTCTTCCGTTCTCGAGTTATCGTGCCTACAAACAAACAAACAAACAAACAAACAAACAGAAACGGAAGTCATCAATATACTTACGAAATCTAAAGATTTCGTAAGTAACAAGCAGTCATAGACTGGTACTTACGAAATCATCAACTTGACCTCTGACCTTGTCTAATAAAAGCATGAATCAGTCAGAAGCCCAAGGGGAGCTTGAATTCTGAATTCATTGTGGTCTACGATTTTACACTGTGGTTTGCAGATAATGAGTCCCAGACAAAAACTAGATTTCTTATAAAAATTCCATTTTTTTATTTTAAAGTGATTCAGTACCAGCAGATATGCCAGATAATAGGTGTATTACTTTTCAGAAGAATCTGATAAAAGACTTATTATTTATTATATATATCAGTTATTCATCGCTGTTCCAGAATTTCGACAACCGAGTTTTAAGCGTCCTAAGCGATCGCAAAAACCGAAGACAAAATTAAAATCGAAGTTAAAACGAACTCGTAACGTCGAGCAAAGCAAAAATCTCCATTTCTCCATGCAAAACCTTAACGTCACTCAACGACATGTCTGCTCGAGCGCACTGCATCATGGGACGCCCGTGACGTCTGCTCGAGCGCACTGCATCATGGGACGACCCGTGACGTCTGCTCGAGCGCAATGCATCATGGGATGACCCTTGACGCTTCGAGTGAAATATTTTTTTATACAATCTTAAAACGTCTCCAAAACATCCGATTTTTACCAGAATTTCGACAACGAGTTTTAAGCGTCCTAAGCGATCGCAAAAAACCGAAGACAAAATTAAAATCGAAGTTAAAACGAACTCGTAACGTCGAGCGAAGCAAAAAATCTCCATTTCTCCATGCAAAACCTTAACGTCAATCAACGACGCGTCTGCTCGAGCGCAATGCATCATGGACGACCCTTGACGCTTCGAGTGAAATATTTTTTTATACAATCTTTAAACGTCTCCAAAACATCGATTTTTACCAGAATTTCGACAACCGAGTTTTAAGCATCCGAAGCGATCGCAAAAACCGAAGACAAAATTAAAATCGAAGTTAAAACGAACTCGTAACGTCGAGCGAAGCAAAAATACTCACATTTCTCCATGTTAATTTACGGAATTATGTTTGACCTCACTGTGACCTTGACCTTTGACCGATTTTGACCAAAATCTAATCAGCGCTAGCCATCACCCTCCTGAATCACGTGATGTAATTTGACATTGGTAGCTTCTTCCGTTCTCGAGTTATCGTGCCTACAAACAAACAAACAAACAAACAAACATACAAACAAACAAGCAGTCATAGACTGGTACTTACGAAATCGTCAACTTTACCTCTTACCTTGTCTAATAAAAGCTGTCTCTAGAGAAGGTAGCGACGCAAAGCAGAAGTTTCTACGATGATTCTGTACCAAACCATCAAAAATCTAATGTTTTGGATGTTTGACCTCACTGTGACCTTGACCTTTGACCGATTTTGACCAAAATCTAATCAGCACTAGCCATCACCCTCCTGAATCACGTGGTGTAATTTGACATTGGTAGCTTCTTCCGTTCCCGAGTTATCTGTACCAAACATCAAAAATCGAATATTTGACCTCACTGTGATCTTGACCTTTGACCGATTTTGACCAAAATCTAATCAGCACTAGCCATCACCCTCCTGAATCACGTGGTCTAATTTGACATTGGTAGCTTCTTCCGTTCTCGAGTTATCTGTACCAAACCATCAAAATCGAATATTTGACCTCACTGTGACCTTGACCTTTGACCGATTTCGACCAAAATCTAATCAGCACTTGCCATCACCCTCCTGAATCACGTGTGTAATATTGACATTGGTAACTTCTTCCGTTCTCGAGTTATCGTGCCTACAAACAAACAAACAAACAAACAAACAAACAGAACGGAAATCATCAATATACTTACGAAATCTAAAGATTTCGTAAGTAACAAGCAGTCATAGACTGGTACTTACGAAATCATCAACTTGACCTCTGACCTTGTCTAATAAAAGCATGAATCAGTCAGAAGCCCAAGGGGAGCTTGAATTCTGAATTCATTGTGGTCTACGATTTTACACTGTGGTTTGCAGATAATGAGTCCCAAACAAAAACTAGATTTCTTATAAAAATTCCATTTTTTTTTTTTTTAAAGTGATTCAGTACCAGCAGGATATGCCAGATAATAGGTGTATTACGTTTCAGAAGATCTGATAAAAGACTTATTATTTATTATATATATCAGTTATTCATCGCTGTTCCAGAATTTCGACAACCGAGTTTTAAGCGTCCTAAGCGATCGCAAAAACCGAAGACAAAATTAAAATCGAAGTTAAAACGAACTCGTAACGTCGAGCAAAGCAAAAATCTCCATTTCTCCATGCAAAACCTTAACGTCACTCAACGACATGTCTGCTCGAGCGCACTGCATCATGGGACGACCCGTGACGTCTGCTCGAGCGCACTGCATCATGGACGACCCGTGACGTCTGCTCGAGCGCAATGCATCATGGGATGACCCTTGACGCTTCGATGGAAATATTTTTTTATACAATCTTAAAACGTCTCCAAAACATCCGATTTTTACCAGAATTTCGACAACCGAGTTTTAAGCGTCCAAAGCGATCGCAAAAACCGAAGACAAAATTAAAATCGAAGTTAAAACGAACTCGTAAAGCTCGAGCGAAGCAAAAAATCTCCATTTCTCCATGCAAAACCTTAACGTCAATCAACGACGCGTCTGCTCGAGCGCAATGCATCATGGGACGACCCGTGACGTCTGCTCGAGCGCAATGCATCATGGGACGACCCTTGACGCTTCGAGTGAAATATTTTTTTTATACAATCTTAAAACGTCTCCAAAACATCCGATTTTTACCAGAATTTCGACAACCGAGTTTTAAGCATCCGAAGCGATCGCCAAAACCGAAGACAAAATTAAAATCGAAGTTAAAACGAACTCGTAACGTCGAGCAAAGCAAAAATCTCCATTTCTCCATGCAAAACCTTAACGTCACTCAACGACATGTCTGCTCGAGCGCACTGCATCATGGGACGACCCGTGACGTCTGCTCGAGCGCACTGCATCATGGGACGACCCGTGAGTTGCTGCTCGAGCGCAATGCATCATGGGATGACCCTTGACGCTTCGAGTGAAATATTTTTTTATACAATCTTAAAACGTCTCCAAAACATCCGATTTTACCAGAATTTCGACAACCGAGTTTTAAGCGTCCTAAGCGATCGCAAAAAAACCGAAGACAAAATTAAAATCGAAGTTAAAACGAACTCGTAACGTCGAGCGAAGCAAAAAATCTCCATTTTCTCCATGCAAAACCTTAACGTCAATCAACGACGCGGTCTGCTCGAGCGCAATGCATCATGGGACGACCCGTGACGTCTGCTCGAGCGCAATGCATCATGGGACGACCCTTGACGCTTCGAGTGAAATATTTTTTTTATACAATCTTAAAACGTCTCCAAAACATCCGATTTTTACCAGAATTTCGACAACCGGTTTTAAGCATCCGAAGCGATCGCAAAAACCGAAGACAAAATTAAAATCGAAGTTAAAACGAACTCGTAACGTCGAGCGAAGCAAAAATACTCACATTTCTCCATGTTAATTTACGGAATTATGTTTGACCTCACTGTGACCTTGACTTTGACCGATTTTGACCAAAATCTAATCAGCGCTAGCCATCATCCTCCTGAATCACTGATGTAATTTGACATTGGTAGCTTCTTCCGTTCTCGAGTTATCGTGCCTACAAACAAACAAACAAGCAAACAAACAAACATACAAACAAACAAGCAGTCATAGACTGTGTACTTACGAAATCGTCAACTTTACCTCTTACCTTGTCTAATAAAAGCTGTCTCTAGAGAAGGTAGCGACGCAAAGCAGAAGTTTCTACGATGATTCTGTACCAAACCATCAAAAATCTAATGTTTTGGATGTTTGACCTCACTGTGACCTTGACCTTTGACCGATTTTGACCAAAATCTAATCAGCGCTAGCCACCACCCTCCTGAATCACGTGTTGTAATTTGACATTGGTAGCTTCTTCCGTTCTCGAGTTATCATTTTTTGGAGTTTTGACCTCACTGTGACCTTGACCTTTGACCGATTTTGACCAAAATATAATCAGCACTAGCCATCACCCTCTTGAATCACGTGTTGTAATTTGACATTGGTAGCTTCTTCCGTTCTCGAGTTATCATTTTTTGGATGTTTGACCACACTTGACCTTGACCTTTGACCGATTTTGACCAAAATCTAATCAGCACTAGCCATCACCCTCCTGAATCACGTGGTGTAATTTGACATTGGTAGCTTCTTCCGTTCTCGAGTTACTTGTTCCAAACCATCAAAAACGAATATTTGACCTCACTGTGACCTTGACCTTTGACCGATTTTGACCAAAATCTAATCAGCACTAACCATCACCCTCCTGAATCACGTGGTCTAATTTGACATTGTAGCTTCTTTCGTTCTCGAGTTATCTGTACCAAACCATCAAAAATCGAATATTTGACCTCACTGTGACCTTGACCTTTGACCGATTTCGACCAAAATCTAATCAGCACTTGCCATCACCCTCCTGAATCACGTGGTGTAATTTGACATTTGTAGCTTCTTCCGTTTCTGAGTTATCGGCCTACAAACAAACAAACAAACAAACAAACAAGCAGTCATAGACTGGTACTTACGAAATCGTCAACTGACCTCTGACCTTGTCTAATAAAAGCTGTCTCTGGAGAAGTAGCGACGCAAACCAGAAGTTTCTAAGATGATTCTGTACCAAACCATCAAAAATCGAATGTTTTGGATGTTTGACCTCACTGTGACCTTGACCTTTGACCGATTTTGACCAAAATCTAATCAGCGCTAGCCACCACCCTCCTGAATCACGTGGTGAATTTGACATGGTAGCTTCTTCCGTTCTCGAGTTATCTGTACCAAACCATCAAAATCGAATATTTGACCTCACTGTGACCTTGACCTTTGACCGATTTCGACCAAAATCTAATCAGCACTTGCCATCACCCTCCTGAATCACGTGGTGTAATTTGACATTGGTAGCTTCTTCCCTTCTCGAGTTATCTCTGTACCAAACCATCAAAAATCGAATATTTGACCTCACTGTGACCTTGACCTTTGACCGATTTCGACCAAAATCTAATCAGCACTTGCCATCACCCTCCTGAATCACGTGGTGTAATTGACATTGGTAGTTTCTTCCGTTCTCGAGTTATCGTGCCTACAAACAAACAAACAAACATACAAACATACAAACAAACAAACAAACAAACAGAAACGGAAGTCATCAATATACTTACGAAATCTTTAGATTTCGTAAGTAACAAGCAGTCATAAGCTGGTACTTACGAAATCGTCAACTTGACCTCTGACCTTGTCTAATAAAAGCTGTCTCTAGAGAAGGTAGCGACGCAAACCAGAAGTTTACGATTATTCTGTACCAAACATCAAAAATCGAATGTTTGACCTCACCGTGACCTTGACCGTTGACCGATGTTGACCAAAATCTAATCAGCACTAGCCATCACCCTCCTGAATCACGTGGTGTAATTTAACATTGGTAGCTTCTTCCGTTCTCGAGTTATCTGTACCAAACCATCCAAAATCGAATATTTGACCTCACTGTGACCTTGACCTTTGACGATTTTGACCAAAAATCTAATCAGCACTAGCCATCACCCTCCTGAATCACGTGGTGTAATTTGACATTGGTAGCTTCTTCCGTTCTCGAGTTATCGTGCCTACAAACAAACAAACAAACAAACAAACATACAAACATACAAACAAACAGAAACGGAAGGCATCAATATAGATTTAGTAAGTAACAAGCAGTCATAGACTGGTACTTACGAAATCGTCAACTTGACCTCTGACCTTGTCTAATAAAAGCTGTCTCTAGAGAAGTAGCGACGCAAACCAGAAGTTTCTACGATGACTCTGTACCAAACAATCAAAAATCGAATGTTTGACCTCACCGTGACCTGACCGTTGACCGATTTTGACCAAAATCTAATCAGCACTAGCCATCACCCTCCTGAATCAGGTGGTGTAATTTGACATTGGTAGCTTCTTCCGTTCTCGAGTATTTCGTGCCTACAACAAACAAACAAACAAACAAACAGAAACGAAAGTCCTCAATATACTTACGAAATCTAAAGATTTCGTAAGTAACAAACAGAAACGAAGTCATCAATATACTTACGAAATCTTTAGATTTCGTAAGTAACAAATGGTAGTCATCAATATACTTACGAAATTTTAGATTTCTAAGTAACAAGCCGGTAGGCGACGAGGGATTCGCTCGGATCGAAGCGCTGGATACGATGCTTTTCATTCTGACCGATCCACGACGAAGATTCATTGCCAAGACGTATTGGTTCACATACAATTGTTCTTCTGCCTGGCAAGATTTTTCCTATTGCGTATTTTGCCAACTGCACTCCTCATTAAAAATGACGGTAAATAGACACCCTATTTTTGAAGGACTACCATTTGAAAAATAATCGGTTTGCTGGTTTGTGCTGTGGAGCCTCGCGTTACACACACACACACACACACAACACACACACACACACACACCCCGATAAACTTCTCTCAATGCTCTTGTTTGACCACACCTCCTGAGCCACACAATATTTTTCATAAGCCACGCCCACTTTCCTACGCCACTCCCACTTTAAATAATAAATAATTGGAGGTGGTGTGTGGGTCGTGGAATCGTTTTTTGTAAATAAATAAATAATTGGAGGTGGTGTGTGGGTCGTGGAATCGTTTTCGGTAAATAAATAAATAATTGGAGGTGGTGTGTGGTGGGGAATCGTTTTCGGTAAATAATAAAATATGGAGGTGGTTGTGGGTCTGGAATCGTTTTCGGTAAATAAATAAATAATTGGAGGTGGTGTGTGGGTCGTGGAATTGTTTTCAGTAAATAAATAAATAATTGGAGGTGGTGTGTGGGTCGTGGAATCGTTTTCGGTAAATAAATAAATAATTTGAGGTGGTGTGTGGCGTGGAATCGTTTTCAGTAAATAAAATAAATAATTGGAGGTGGTGTGTGGATCGTGGAATTGTTTTCGTAAATAAATAAATAATTGAAGGTGGTGTTTGGGTGGAGAATCGTTTCCGGAAAATAAATAAATAATTTGAGGCGGAGTGTGGGTCGTGGAATCGTTTTCGGTAAATAAATAAATAATTGGAGGCGGAGTGTGGGTCGTGGAATCGTTTCGGTAAATAAATAATTGGAGGTGGTGTGTGGGTGGGGAATCGTTTTCGGTAAATAAATAATTGGAGGCGGAGTGTGGGTCGTGGAATGTTTTCGGTAAATAAATAATTGAAGTGGTGTGTGGGTCGTGGAATCGTTTTCGGTAAATAAATAAACATATTATTAGAAATCCAAAAAGACAGAAATGCCGGTGATTCCATTTATTTTGGATCCTTTTCACTTTGGTCAATAACGTTTGGATCGAGGAGAGATCGAAGGTGGAACGACGGTGTAGCTCCTTACAAACACTGTATACACACCTTAAATGACGGTAAATAGACACCGATTTTTGAAGGACTACCATTTGAAAAATAAAACCTCAATCAAAAATCGGCTCGAGTAAAATTTTCTAAATATCTCGAAGTGTTTAATTCCGAAGTCTCGTTTCTCTACATTCAAAACTGAAGGACAAGTATTGAAAATACTGTACGCGGTTTTTCGGCCGTGTACAGCAACGGGTGGTTGCTAGGCAACGAAATTCAAACGCGCACATTCCCAGTATATATTCCACCTTTTGGCAAAGTTTCATCGAAATCGGTTCGCTGGTTCGTGCTGTGGAGCCTCGCGTTGCAGACACACACACACAGACAGACATCCGGAAAACCGACAATAAGGGATATCTCATACTATTAGCGAATCCAACAGACAGGGGTGAAAACAGTAACCTCCGTCCATCTTCGATGGCGGAGGTTAATGAAAGAGCAAAGTTACAGTAACATTGGACGATGAAGTTGTCATGGATTACTTCAGGTGGAACACAAATTATTTAAGAACATCTTAGAAAAGGGAGACATACAATATACAATGTCCAATTAAAAAGTTTCCAGACTCATTATTTGGTATTTAGTTGTCGCGTCTATCATTTATTCATTACACATTATTTGAAAACGATTTAACAAGTGTTAAAATACTGCTTGCATGTCAAGAAAAATAGTTTGGTCATTATCAGTCATCGACTTTTCTGATTCGACAGTTTCTCTTCCATTTCCCTTTTCCAACTAGTGATTAAATTTTGTGACGGACGTCGCCTCCAGATAACTCTAATGTGGTCAGTGCATCTCGAAAGACCACAATAGCCAATCACTCCAGAACTTCCTGCGGGATCCCATGCCAAGAGTCACGTTACCATACAAAGAAGCCTGAGTACGAATGAGTATCATTCCGGCAATCACGCACCACATTTTAATTAGTTGGCTGAGCAGAATTAATCGTGTATAACTGCTTCTGCAATCTATACCCAATTAAGCTGGTCAATCCACTGTCAGTTGTCTTACATCGCAATATAAATGGACAGGATAAATTGGGACAAAAATTCTTATGAAATAAGGCTTTACTAAAGCAAGGCATGTATTTACAAATGAAGCAATGTACAGGCATGTATACAATTCCCATAATCCCCTAAGCACAACACCTGTGCCATTGGTTCCTTCTACTGTCACTTTGCACTCCATGTTACTTGGCACCAAACATGCATCCAATGCTGATGAGAGATAAGGAAAGAAAGAAGAAGATTGGGGTGTGTCGAGTCCCTGTACACCTTGCACCAGCCCGGTTGAGCTCGTGCCACCCAATGTTCTGCAAAAGATTGTCCTTCGCTCCACTGTCGTTCCTCCTCCTCCCCCCCCCCATGCCGCCAATGTGCCATGCTTCTCCGTGTGCCGGGTGATGAAATGCTCGTGGTGGGAACTCGGTATAGGTTTTGGCGGGAAACACTCGAGGTGTACGAGGCAAAGGGGGGCCAGTGATGCAGCCAGATGGTGGGATTGTAGCAATTGGGATTCAAGATGAAGGTGTGCAAGGGTGAGAGGTGAAAGATGTGTGAGAGGGAAAGTGAAAAGATAAAAATGAAAGAAACAAAAGGAAAAGGAGGAGAGGAGATTGGGACCATACTCTGTGCAGAGCGTTGGTGCTGCTTAAGCAGTCTTCTTGGCTATTGAGCACAATCCTGGATGGGTCGCCACTCCGACACAGTATACCAGCATGCTGGCACTCATTTTGTCGACCTCGGAAGGATGACAGGCCGAGTTAACCCCACCTGGTATTAATTTCAACAATGAGCGGGATTTGAACTTAGGACCCTAGGATCCAAAGCCCGCCACCCTAACCATTAAGCCAACACCAGGCATAAAAGGAAAAGATTGAGAACAAAAGACGAAACCAGACATGAGTGTGTGGACTGTGAGAGCTCCCAGGCAGATTCCGTCACTCAGACGGAGGGACTCTCAGAGACAGACTCAATGACACTCAGAGACAGACTCGGTGTGCTCATCAGCAGATGAGAAGAAAACAAGAGAGCCTCATCGACTCTTGAGAGACAGACCCAATAACCCTAACAGAGACTGAGTCAGACTCAACTGGAGAGTTCATAGAACACGACATCCCATGCAGTGTTCAAGTATACAGTGTACAGGAAGCCATTGCCCTTCATGGGTGTTGCATTCTTGCAAATCCACATGAACTGCAAATCCACAATGGCATCTTGGGAAAGTATGAAACGGGACGATCCTGTATCATACAAGACACCTGGTTAGCCTGCGACGGTGGGACATAGCGTTTGTCGCCCATTTTGTCTGCAGTGTCCGAGTGTGCCTGGGTGTCAGCTGTAGGGCGATGACAAGTATTTCTGCTTGAGTAAAAAAGCTGATTTATCAGTTAATAAAAAAATCTCTCCCTCATAAACCATTACTTGAATGGGAAAACAAAACCGACCAATCTGCAGTGAGCATGTGACCAGCAGTTTCATTTTCACTATCACTTCTGCCTTCTTCCTCCTGAATCGCTTGCACAAGTCTCAAAATGATACGCCTCCATAATTCCCGCAGAAGCGTTTCCATCACTAATTTTGTCTCAAACTGTTTATTCAAAAACCCACTGATCACTTTCAACGTACTGAGAACCTTTAGAGTTGCTGATGATGGTGGAATCGGTATCTAAATCTGAGCTCAAAATACAGTTTCTCGATGTAAAGCCGCCATTTGGATCAAGGTGGTCTTGACATCACTGGTCACAGGTGTGACGTCACTGACAAAATCGAAAATTGACAGTCTCGGGCTTTTTTCGACACTTTGTGATTGGCACAAGAATTTCAAAAAAAACTTCCCTTCAAATTAGACTGTGATTTAAGGAATTTCAATCATTTTCAGGAAATTACTCCGTGCACAAGCGTGTTTAAGCAAGTGGTTCACTTGTGTCTGTCTGTCCATGTATGCCTGGTGTTGGCTTAATGGTTAGGGTGGTGGGCTTGGGATCCTAGGATCCTGAGTTCAAATCCCACTCGGCTGTTGAATTAATACCAGGTGGGGTTGACTCTGCCTGTCATCCTTCCGAGGTCGGCAAAAAATGAGTGCCAGCTTGCTGGTATATTGTGACCAATATCCAAGGAGACTGCTTAGGCAGGACCAACGCTCTGCACAGAGTATGGTCCCAATGGATGGACGGATGATCTGTGTGTCTCCAAACGTCATTTTATGATTGAGGAACAACTTGATTTCAATTGAATGTTATATTTTGAACGTGAGCTGGAAAACGAACCTGCAGTTTAGCACTACTTTGGCTCTGAATTCGTCCTAAGTGCGCATGCGCAACAAAAAGTGAGAGAATTTTTTTTTTAGTTTGTCTACCTGTCTGGCAATAAAACACAATTGAAAATCATTCAAAACAGGACACTTACTGTTTTAAGGACGGCATAAAGGACACGTACAGACACGAAGAACGCAATGTAATGTGTTAAATAAAGTGGTGTAAAAGATGCTGCATCAACAGGAGTAAACGTCTGGATTTTTTTTTTCCCCATGACCTGTAAAATCTATTTCATGTCATTGAATCGTATACTTGAACACAGTACAACACAATTACCCTTTTGACACTTTCAAAACCCTTCTTTTTAGCATTACTTGGGCAATCACGAACAATTAAATTTGACGTTCGTAGACCCCCCCCCCACTCTCTTCCATGTTTCTTGTATTATATTTTTCCCCTCGTTATATTATTATGGGTGGTCGCTAGAGTACCCTTATTTGTCGGGTTTTCCGTGTGTGTGTGTGTGTGTGTGTGTGTGTGTGTGTGTGTGTGTGTCTGCAACGCGAGGCTCCACAGCACAAACCAGCAAACGATTTCGATGAAACTTGGCGAACAGGTGCCATATGGCTGGGAGTTTGCGCGTTTGAGTTTCGTTGCTAAACAACCACCCGTTGCTATGCAGTGGCCGAAAAACCGCGTTTTAAGAACCCAAACGGTATTTTCAATACTTGTCCTACAGTTTTGAATGTGGAGAAACAAGACTTCGGAATTAAACACTTCGACGTATTTAGAAAATTTTACTCGAGCCGATTTTTGATTTAGTTTTATTTTTCAAATGTAGTCTTCAAAAATAGGGTGTCTTTTTACCGTCAATTTTTGTTTTTGTTTGTTTGTTTGTATGTAATGGATAGCTCTGGAGGCCAGAGGAGTCAACCGATTTTGATGAAACTTGACAGGTAGGTTCATACCAGGATCTAGTTATATGCTTTTGAGCACCGTTGCTATGGACACCACCGTTGCCTAGCAACGGGACTTTGAAATTTTAGAAAAATCCAAAAAATTATTTTTCGAAAATCAAAAATGGGCTTCAGGCTTTTATGCGCACTATAATCAACCTCTTTGTCAAAAAATTTCAGCCCGATCCGTCAAAAACTGATGACTAGTATGCAATTATGTCGCGACCACCCATGTCGCCTACCGGCTTGTTATTAATTTATCTCAATACTGCGTGGGGTAAGGTATTCTATGAACTCTATTTACCCTCACGAGAGGAGAGGGTATTGCATTTGGGTCCATTTGTTAATTGCCGGAATCCTCCGGATTTCAGCAATTATGTTGGTCGGTTGTGTGTGTCATTCTGTGTCTGTCTCTGTCTGTCTCTGTCTCTGTCTCTGTTCTCTGTCTCTGTCTCTGTCTCTGTCTCTGTCGCTGTCTGTCTGTCTGTTTGTTTGTGTGTTTGTTTACCCTGTAGCAGCCACACCGTTCAGCGATCATGACTAAACTGGGTACAGACGTCGGCCATGGTCCAACTTAGAACTTGGTTTTTTGGTGAATCTAGGTCAAAGGTCAAAGGTCACCGAAAACCGAAATTCTTATTTTCGCAATAACGTCCGCTAAAATGGTCATATCGACTTCAAACCAAATCCAAAATGTGCATCTTCCAATTCTGCATCCAACCATATGTCTCATTGGGGTGTCACACCAACATCCTTCTTAGCGGTTGGGGGTCGAATGTCAGTGGGGTCGGGTCAAAAATTTCAAATTGGATAAAAACACCATTTCAAGTCCAATTGACTTCCAAGTTATGATCATGACCAAACTAAGTGCTATAACTCATTAAACAGTCGCACTATCGACTTATAAGAACCAAATTGATTTCCAGGTTTTTGTTTTTTTCAGAGATCATGGAGATTCACAAAGTTATTCCGGCAATTCCTTGCTCAACGAGCAATTTCATTTGTTTGGTCTGTCTGCATAAAACTTTAGTGTTTTTCTCTGGAACTGCTCATCGGATTGATACAATTTTCACCATCGGATCGACTACTCATGTGGAATGTTTTAATGATAATTATGACATCATAGGTCACATGGTGTGGCAGCCATGTTGGAAAAAAGGGGAAAAAATTAGGACCTCTGTATATCTGAAACAGCACCAAGGAAAATTTTTTAACTTGGCACATGGCAAGTACTCATGGGGAATAAGAGTGATTTTTTTTTGATGTCATAGGTGCCTTCGTTATGACGTCATAACTGCATATGAAGAATGCTACATCCGATCAGTATGAAAATGTTTGAGGGCCAACCATGGATAAATTGGTCCACAGGAAAAAAAATTGATTGTTATCGGTCATGTTGTTCAGCAGCGACGTTTTATTTTATTTTATTTTTATTTTTTGAAACCTTCAAAAATCTTCTCTGATATGGCTGAACAGATCGAGGCAAAACATTACAGGTATGATGACCTATCCATGAGGAACAAAACGTTCACACCTATGATGTCAAAGGTCACATGGTGTGGCAGCCATATTGGATTTACCCTCTAACCTTTAAAAATCATCTTCTCCAGAACGGCTCGACAGATCGAGGGGAAACTTCACACAAATGTTCCCCAAGCCTTGGGGATACCACAATGTTCACAAATAATTGATAGGTCACATGGTCTGGCAGCCATATTGGATTGAGCGAGAATCTTAAAAAAAATTCCTTCTCTTGAACCGCTTCATCGATCGACATGAACCTTCACAGTGATAGGAAATTTAGGTTTTAAATTTCAACTTGATCAGACACATGGTCTAGCAGGCAGAATTTTTTTTTTTTAATCTGAGTTATTATTATTATTCTTTTTTAAAATAAGGCTCACTTGGCTGTGCCTGGATATGTTTGAGGGTAGAGGGGTAGCAGCTGAAACCTAAATCCTATCCAGGTTCTTCCTGATGACTTCATCTTTTTTTGGGGGGATCCTTCTGATGACTCCAATGTAGGACTGTCCCTATTTGGTCTTCCACTTCATTTGAATTGAATTTATTTTAATCCTATGCTGAATTCAATTGAATAATAATAATAAACGTCATGGGTCAGGGTCAGGTGTCTGATCAAAACAGGGTTGCATCAAAGCGGCACGTCTTAGTATCCAGTCATCACTGCCAGCAGTTATAAAGTGGCAGTTCTAATTATGTCTCTAATTACGTTACACACGAGTACACAAGTGCCACACAAAATACACCACACAAAATTACACAAACACCGCACAAAACAAGTCCTGGTGAGGGTCTGCAATCTCTGATTGCTCTTTTTCTTTTTACTAAATTGTAATGATCATCTTAATACATTTAAGTTGATGTGTTTGGGTCTGATGTGGTTTTCACAGTGATATGCTTGTTTATATAGGGTTTTGAAAAA
>CM068956.1:136433148-136455591 GCA_035128595.1 Eptatretus atami
GGGGGGGTTGTGGAATACACCAACAGCAGGGTTAAGCTACAAAATAGAGGTAGTCTGGAGAAATTAGGGATGTGGGGAAGAATGAGAGCAAGGGGAAGACACGGGGTGAACAAGATGGATACAGCCGCAAACTCTCAATCACAGAGATGGAAGGAAAACTTGGAAACCCAGAAAGAAATGGGCTTGAGGAGGGTGAATGGGTAGAAAAGATCATGTTTGTGTATGGGGGATGACCTGAGATGGTGGTGAACAGCTGTCTCGAAGCCCTCAAGAGAAGAATGAGATTGAAGAGATTGAGGAAGTTGGTTCCACAACTTGGGAAAAAGAGGGGAAAAAAATGAGTGGAGGTGAGCGGTGAGTCTTGATTTTGGGAGTTTCACGAGAAAGGGTTGTTGGCAGACTGCATGCCCCTGCAACAACCTGGGTCAAGGGTGGTGGGGGTGGGGGTTCGAGCCTGGAAAGGGCAGAGGGTGCAAGACCAGAAAGAAAGTGATAAAACACACAGAGACCACCACCAACATGTCTGCAATGTGAAAGTGATATAGGAAGTAATTACTTCAGGGCTTTGCCCTGATTATGTTTGTATTCTATACTTGTGATGATTGGTTGTGTGTGTTGTTGTGCACCGTTGTGCTGGTGCTATTGAAAGAACTTCCGTGATCATCAAATCTTTCCTATAAAAGTGCTTTTGTTTCTCCATGTGATGTGCGACTGGCAGGTTGAGTGTGTGGGCAGTGTGGAAAGCGGGTTGATGGACATGGTATGGAGCCCTGACCAGGAGATTGTTGTTCTCGCTACAGGTGTGTCATTTATTTTGGTGGTTGTATACATATTTGGGCCTCTTGACGAATATTCCAGCAGAATTATCTTATATGACCAACATTGTATTAACTAACCATTCTGAGTAATGATAAAATGAAGTTCCGTTTTATGAATATGAATAAAAGGATGTCTGTTTGTCTATCTGTGTCTCTGTCTGTTAACGTTTTCTAAGTTTTCTTTCACTGTTTCATGTATGATTACCAAACGTTGCAAGCATAATCAACAATCCTACAATTCTGTTTATGGCATCTAAATTTTCTTGAATTCTAAATTTACTGAATTTGTTCCATTTGGCCCAGTTGAAAGAAGACTTTTCTCAAAACTTTTGTCATGCTGGATGATGTCACGACATTCCATTGGGAGGTGCTTCCGGCACCATTCTGTCATGGGATTGCTGCTGTTCTATGGCCTTCCCCTTTTAATACTGTCCACTTACCCATCCTTGATTGAGTATATATACTAGTTTTTAAATACAATAAAGAATTAAATGTTTGTGGTTTGTATTCCATAACTTTGTTCAGATCTATCATGCCATTTTGTACTGTGTATTTAAATTTACATTTTCAGATTTATTTTACACTTTGTAGATTCGTAGCAAGAAGTAATTCCAACCGATAGTTTTCCATGTTGTATATATTTGTTTATGTTATGGTCTTGGCTTGTTTCGTTGTCAATGTAAATCCTCTGTGAGATGTCAATGTAAATCCTCTGTCAATGTAAATCCTCTCTTTATCTGAGATGAACAGCGCGTTACAATCATGTTATGCAATTTATTTAATTTATTTTTCGGACCAATATGTTTAAAGTCTGTGTTCACTTGTTCTGTCATTTAAATTTGAGGTTCAGAAAAATAGGGGGGAATGGGGAGGTGGTTCAACGTTGTTCATAATTAAAATATAATAAAATAAAAAAATCATAATTTTTTTTCACAAAATAAAAGTACAATAAGATTTTCTTTCTTTTTCTTTTTGACTGTATAAGGGTCATTAAAGAGTTTTGACATAATGGTGTCAAGGACAAGGACAGTAGAAGATGAGTGTGTACATCTTTACATAGAGTACAAAGATGCGATAAAACAACATCAGCAATGTGCTCAAATTGGAACACTAAACGGGCCAACCCAAACTGAATGATTTCATACTTGGTATTGTGTCTTCAGGCCAGAAAACTCTTATCCTCATGAACAAAGACTTTGATCCAATCACAGAGGTCTCCTTGGATCCAGAAGATTTTGGAGAAGGTGTGTCTTAGAGTTATGTGGTGTTATACTAATGGAAGATGTTTTTTACCGATTCTGAATAGCTTTGTTCTGTGGCCTGAAATTGCATTGTTATCGAAACTAGCAGAGTACCCGCCCTACGGGTGATCTTGTCCAAGCATGCAACACGTTCTTCTAATGCATACCTTTTATTGGGGGGGTGTATAGGCAACTGACAACTGCCTCAATCCATCCATCGGGACATACTCTATACAGAGTGTTGGTGCTGCCTAAGCAGTCTCCTTGGTTATTGGGTACAATCTTGGACGGGTCGCCACTTCGACACAGGATACCAGCAAGCTGGCACTCATTTTGTCGACCTCGGAAGGATGACAGGCTGAGTTAACCCACCTGGTATTAATTCAACAGCTAAGCGGGATTTGAACTCAGACACACTAGGATCAAAGCCCGCCACCCTAACCATTAAGCCAACACCAGGCATGAAAATAAAATAAAATACAAAAAATAACCTGGGTTACATGCATGAAGCAAAACATACCTACTGCTTAAAATCAAAAATCTCACTGCACTGGAAAATTTGGGGACAGGAATACTGTACTGTAATGGTGGAGACTTGTAATACCTCCCCCACCAGGAGTGGCGCTACAACAATCCGCATTTACATAGAGAACTTGCAGAACCCCCCCCCTCCAAGAGCACCGGCAAAGATAAAAAAAATCACCCTATACATTAATTGGGACTAGCCGAAACCCCATCACAGACGGATTCCGTTCATTCAACCACCCTCCACAGCTCATCCACACTCGAGGGACATGGACTGGACAGGGTGTGCTTGCCCCTGCCTATCATCCCGCCCCTGCCCCATTCCCCCGCTCCCACCCCGCGCCTTCAATTTGCTTACCCCGCCAAAAATTTAATTACCCGGCCCGCCCCCGCCTCTTCACTCCCGCCCCCTGTCTCATGATTCCCCGCCCCACTTGCCCCCGGGCTCCCGCCCCCCTGCCCACCCTAACTCAACCCGCGCTAATTCACCCAGCCCCGCCCACTCATCCCCAGCCCAATTTCCCCCCGTCTCCCACTTTCAATTTGCTTACCCCCGCCCAAAAATTTGCTTACCTTGCCCCCGCCTCTTCACTCCCTGCCCCCGTCTCTTCATCCCCGCCCCCGCCTCTTCACTCCTCGCCCCGTCTCAACGAAAAGTGTTTATTCTGCTTCAGAGTTGAAAGTTGACTATTGCCACGATGTGCGATGCACTCTTTACAGGTACGAAGTTTCTTTCAGTCCAGGTAACAGTACCGAGAAAAACTTGACGCGACCGCTAGGAGGAGCACAAAATTGGTCCTTCAGTATTAATATATAGAAGATCATGCTGATCCTATGTAGCAAGTCTGGATGTAATCAACCCAGAACTGTGGGAAGAGTAGCATGACAAACAAACAAAATCGACTGACTAATATACGAGGTGTGTTCAAAAAGTATCCAACTTAATTTTTCGTCCGTAAACAATGAAGCTCGGAGGCGTGGTTTGGTGGCACGTATGTAGGCGATCCTAATTCGTATGTGTGAATATTTCCCCGCCTGCAGAAGCTGTCAGTCGCGGACAAACCGCGATGAGTGAGGAAGTGTAAGTGAGCGCCGTCGGATTTTCGTTTTTGACAAAATGACGGATCACTGTGGTCTCATCGCCAGTGATCACTGTGTTGAAGAAGTTGGGATCACTGTTCACAGTCTCCAGCATGTCCTGTGCGATCTCCAAACGGAGTTGCTTCTGCTCGATCGTTAGCAGCTTTGGCACGAACTTCGCTGAGATTTCCTTAAGCCAAATCCTCAGTCACAATGGAATGAACGGATCCAATGCTGACGCCTGCCTCATCTGCAAGTTCCCTGATCGTGATTCGACGATCCTGCATCAGCAGGGTCCTCACTTGGTCAATGACGATCTCATTTCAGGATGTTGAGGGCCTACCAGAACGTGCTTCACTTTCCACTGATGTGCAACCATCTTTGAAGCGGTTGTACCACTCTTTTATTTGTGGTGCCCATTGCTTCGTTCCCGAAGGCCTGTTGAATCTTGCAGATCGTTTCCACTTGAGAATCGCCAAGTTTTACACAAAATTTGATGCAGTAGCGTTGTTCAAGTTTGTCCGTCATTTTGTCAAAAACGAAAATCCGACGGCGCTCACTTACACTTCCTCACTCATCGCGGCGGTCTGTCGGCGACTGGCAGCTTCTGCAGGCGGGAAAATATTCACGCACACGAATTAGGATTGCCTACATACGTGCACCAAACCACGCCTCCCTAGCTTAATTTGTTTACGCACGAAAAATTAAGGTTGGATACTTTTTGAAACACTCGTACTTGAAAATCTTCGACTTTGCAAGTAACAAACAAACGCACAAATGCGGTCCATGAATTATTGTTTTTGTCAATCTAGATCAAGGATAAAAGGATTCATAGTAGTAAGAAAGCAATGTAAAGTTTCAACGCAGACTATTTTTTTTTACAACTTTATGGATTTACTCATACTGTTTGAGCTTTGTGTGGTTTTTCACATCAACCTAGAACATATTAAATCTTCTTTGACTTCCAAATGGCTGTTTATTCCCTCCTTCGACTCTATTAATTCCTTTATTTTGGAGTGTTGTCTTGTCAGCTATTCGATTCATGTGAATTGTTGCCTGTTGCCATTTCTGCAGCAAAGTTCATAACATTGGGTTGGGGAAAGAAGGAGACGCAGTTCCAAGGTTCAGCTGGGAAGAAAGCGGCCTATCAGAAGCAACAGGTGAGACCTGATCATCTGCTTCCTTTTTGAGGTTCACATGAGTTCATTAATTTGGGCATTCTCTGGTTTGAATCCTCCATTGATTAAGCCAATTAAGTTATTGAATGATACTCTTTGCTTTAAAGCAAAGGCAACTAACTAGTTGGCATGAAGGATGTTATTAACCATCATGTGCAAGCTTCCGCTCACCCACTGTGTACATGCTGGGCGTGGCCCTGAGAGAGCTGAATGGTGGTTGGCTGAATTTGCAACCTTGCATTTTCCCAATGGCTTCCTGCTTTCCTAACAGCCTGATGGGGGAAGAGAACATGTCCCCATGCTATTCATTTGATAAAGTTTTAATCCCTAGAATGATAACGATAAAGTCAAGCACAGCAAGAATCATTGAAATACTTACTATAAAAGCAACTATATGGCAGCAAGGGCGCAAAGTGCATTGGAGTCCTGACAATGCAAACATAACATATAATATGAACCTAAAACTATTGCTGCAAGACTAACAACAATTGGATGGGTCACCATAGATAGGGTTTGCAAAGCAATAAATCAATCTTACTCCGGGTGCAGGAGAAAATAACAGGACGTAACAGGGAATTGGCGTCTGTTGGTGGTGGAGGCTGGCACACATGCAGTGAGCTAGTACAGGCTAAGATGAAGGTGTGGATCAGCACTGGACGGACTAGTGCAGAAATGCAGCCAGCTGATGTTCTGTCGTAAAAGTTTCACTGCGCTATGTCCAACAACTCTCCAATGTCTCTTCCATTTTCACCAACTGCTTTGTTTATCTCTATCTCTATCTCTATCTCTATCTCGCTCTCTCTCCCTGGGTCATGTCCTTCCACACTGTGGGATTCCCTTTTATAAATCTCCCATGGGATGCAATCCAGCACCACCTGCCACATCGTGTCCATATTGTCATGTACAGGGTGTTTAACCCCTACCTGGATGGATGGCTAAGCTTCTCCCTTGAATGCCAACAGCCAAGACTCAGATATTAATCCACACACGGGAAGGGGGCGCAATGGCGGAGGGGCAGAGGAGCACAGCACAAGGGGGGTTTATACTCAAACCCCACTACAAATACATGGATACAGCTTCTTAAAAGGAACACATTTAATGAAAATAGACAAATATTTGCAAAGGACAATAATTCAAAAGGTAATGATAATAACGTGAAGTAAATATATCCTAAAGTCGAGGCACTCTTCACACAGACTTAAATACAGACAAAGGGGAAACAAAATAAAAAGAAAACCCTTCCTTTATTCTTGTACTTAGCTTGGGCCAGAGCTGGTCTTTGTGGAATTTGGAATCGAGGCAATTCCACCAGCGCGTGCAAACGCACGCCAAATGGCGCTTCTCTCGTAGCAGGACAAACATACGTCAGGCAATCCACGAGTGGTACTCAACACTAAGGCTCCGAGACTCAGTGCAGCTGCTTCGTGCGTCGATCTAACCCGTGACGAGTGGGCCTCCGCCCACTCGGCATGCCTGGTTACCTCTGATGTCACGCCCATCAATCCTTAGGCTCGGGGGCATAACTTAGCCCGCGTTACCCTTGGAGGCGGGGCTTCTGCCTGCTTGGAATGTTTGCTTGTAGTTGTTTTAGGTATGTGTTTCCCCACCTTTATTGCCAATCTTGAAATATATATCACAGAGGGGCGATTCACAGAAATCACAGATTTCTGTGAATCACAGGGAAAAATCACAGAGGGACGATTACATACTGGGGAACTTATTCTTACTCCCTGGCTAATTAACACTGCACCACACCCCGTGTGGTGATACGTAACACTTCAGGTCACAATTTCCCAACTTGATCACATCGAGATGCCTCCGACACGTCCACAGACTAAACTACTCAATACAATGCTGTTCCCTATTAAATTCCTCCATCTACCCCCACAACCGTAACAATATTGTGTGCACCATATAAATATGCTGCCCATCCATTCTGTGTTGGCTGAACAAGGCTCAAATGGAATGGCAGTATTAGATCATGGATTTTGGATTGAGGAAGGTTGTAGTCATAATAGGAGGGCTGGGGGTGGTGGGATATTCCTCACAAAATTAAGCAACAAAGGTTTTGAAGCTTGTAATGTTGTTTTTCTTTTTTACTGGTACTTTCCATCTTGCCCATATTATGATCAAGTAGAACCAAGTCATTGGAAGCCACAGTAATGGGACAACAATGTGACTGTCTGTTTGAAATGAGTGTGTAAATTAGCAATGGCAGTCTACACATGTTCACAAACAAGTTTACATTGGCAGAAATGGCTTTAATGTGTATGACCACCATTGTTTTCCACACAAAAGTCTTGGCTCATGGAAGTCGGGTGATCGAGGGTGAAAAGGAAACGCACTGACAGTGGGGCAGTGGGACCACATTTCGATACAAGCAAGAGAGTGAAGGAATCGAAAAAAGGAAAGAGGATAGGAGGGAACACATTAAGCCAGATGGTTGTTTGAGGTAGGGTTAATGGGGTGAGAAAAGATAATCAATTGGGATGATATGATATTAGATGGTTGTGCACTGCCTGCTTTTGAAACTCTGGACGAAAGAGTGCAATTGAACCATGTACAAAACCAGGCAGTTCCACAAATGGAAGAAAAGAGGAGCAAAAGAGTTGAGGTTGGTGGAAAGCCTCAATTTTCAGAGTTTAACCAGAATGGGGTTAGTGTGAGAACATGTGTTGGAGGGTTGGAGGGCTGAGAAAGCAGAGGAAACAAGACAGGAGGAGAGGCGGTGAAACAAACATAAGCCACTGACCTGTCTGTAAAGTGAGAGCAATAGGTCTTTGTGCTTCAGCCTCATCATGGGAGATTGCAAAAATGTTGAGAGAAATCTGGGATAGACAGATGTGGTGATACGATGCCACCCCATGGGATAGACAGATGTGGTGATATGATGCCACCCCATGGGATAGACAGATGTGGTGATATGATGCCACCCCATCGGAGAGCGAAGCACTCCATTGAGTGACGGGCAAAGGCCTTGTGGGCTGTGAGTATTTCCGATTTCTCGAGGAATAATTTGTAAATATGGAGGGTGCCCAGTCTGCGGCTGGCTTAGCAGGCCAGCTTTGTTATGTGGTCGGCCGAAGAGAGGTCTTGTCTGATGGTGAGGTCTATACATTTAAAAGCATAAACCTCTTCCAGTGGCTGATCAACAAAACAGAGAGGTGGGTTTGCTTTACAATCCTTCTGGAGCGACAGTGTGAGATTGTGAGATTTACCAATATTGAAGACATTTTTCATGGATGAGACCAAATCTAATCGATTCTATGTCAGCAGAGGGTGATGTAGCTGCCAAATGCCCATCAGTGGCATGTGGTACTGTATAATGGAAGAGAAGGTTTTGCTGAGCATCTGAGACTTGACTGTGTCCACAAATTACTGGGAAATTCCACACATTTGTTGATTAATAATTCTTTAATGTCATGTGTTCCAAAGTGGGAAAACAAAGTAATCTTTTAATTATCATTTTACATCATTAGTTGTTTCAATTTGAAATGACAAGATGTTGTTTTCCACAAGTTGCATGAGGTTCCGGTCTGGATAGGACAATCTGTGAGTGTGTATTGCAGGAAAAACTGGTTGCGAGTCCATCAGATGACCAAAAGGTGCAGATAAGTTGGAGAGGTGATGGTCAATATTTTGTGGTCAGCTCAGTGTGTCCAGCCACAGGTAAATTAAACACCTTTGCACAACAGTGTAATCCTCTTTCGGATGAATGTACAGAGGTGGTAGTGGTTTTGATTATAGTTGGAGACTTTGTGAACCTGTAATTTTGCACCTCGGGAGGAAATACCGTGAGAAAATTGCATGACAAAATTACCTCCACTCTAATTTTACTTAGAAATTATTTATCTTGTAAATATTTTTGGTAAGTTGTACATGCCACACAGGGGCACGTAAGCTGCGTGTGTGGAGCAGGGAAGGTGTTCTGCAGTCTACGAGCGAGGCCATTGCGGGATTGGAGCATCCTGTGTGCTGGAAGTAGGTATTTGATACTCGGGCTGAAAGGGGATTATTTTTCTGTCAATAATCTGACAAAGTATTGCCCATTAAAAGCAACTGCTCACGCAGAGCATATCAACTCAAATTGTAGCCATATGTTTTAACCTGAATTTTCCAACGTTTTTTTAATGGGGTTAGTGTGAGATGTTAACATATGTTTTAACATTCAATTTGTTTTGTGCAATTCCCAATAAACAATCTGCATAACCTCCCCTGTTAAAAACTTTGTGGATGTTATTAGATGCAGAGCCATGTTCCCATGACATTCGTGCAATAAGTAACCACCTTCACATCTAAATGTCCTTCTTTACTGTGGGTGAATTTGATGATTCCAGTGAATAGTCACATGCTTCAAGATAGCCTCATCACTGCGTTTGACAGATGATAACATGGTAAAAGTATAATGGCACTCAGTAGAGCGCATAGTCGTGCCTCGTGTGCTTATTCTGAATAGAAATACCATCATTAACTGAACACACTGATATTATGACCCATATAACCGTATCATCCATGCACCCTATTATGTCACATACATTGCCATTATCCATAAATTTATTGATTGATTGTTAGGATATATAACAACCACGTCTATGCACATTAAGGCTAAATTGTATCAATGATGGTGAATGTGAAAAAAAATCCAAACTCTATTCCCCATTTTCACATCGATCTGTTAAGCGGTTCTGAAGAAGAATTTAATGTTTTTATATTCAATGCAATATGGCTGCCAGACCACGTGACCGATGAAGTCATAAATTCAATCCTTTACTCGCATCGGGTCGTAGATCAGATATATGAAATTTCAGATTTTTTTGGATTAGAATTTCAATTCAACCAACTATGGTTGGAATACCACTTCACCAATGACGTCATCGTTATTAGCCTATTCACTCCATGGGGAGTTGTTGACGTACGTATGCCAAATTTCAATTTTTTTTTTTCATTGAGCGGTTTCGGAGATGATGTCCAAATTTTCCCCTTTAATCCAATATTGCTGCCATACCATGTGACCTATGACGTCAGCATTGTCAATAAAATATTATCCAAGGGGAGTACCTCCGATGTTAAAAGTTTCACATTGATCGGACAAGTGGTTGCAAAGAAAATTTAAACCAAAATATGTGGACACAACACACACACACACACACAACACACACACACAACACACACACAACACACACACAACACACACACACACACACACACACACACACACACACACACACACACACACACACACACACACACACACACACAACACTGAACGGTGTTTCAATAGTCTCGCAACTCCTTCGGGGCGACACTAAAAGGGGAATGTTTTCCTTGAATTGCATGCATCACGATAGGTGCAATCAATCACCTTGAGGTCATTTGCAGGCATTCAGCAGTACATTTGATGTGTCCACTTATGGGAATGACTGTACAAACCTTTTTCAAGCCAAGCATTTGAGTTTACACTCTGGTTTCTCTTTTTGATGATGTGATGCCTATACCTCTTCAGAAGTGCATGGTAAAGGTAGTAGTGAGCCCTTTTTCAGATCATATTGACCATAGCGCCCATGCATTGACCTTGTGTGCATGAAATAGATATCACTCATATCTTCTATATTCTGTACTAGTTGAGTCCTTGTTTTTCCATGATGCGCTTCAAGAAAACAAATCAATATAAACACACCTTGGAATTCTCTATTGCCCAGAAGCCTCCCACAAATATGGCTGTGGCTCATTCTGTATTCATTACATAAGGCATGTAACTTTGTAACCAAAGAAATTGTAAAAATGAAATTTGTTTCCTTGTGTGAACAGTGATTGCTAAACAAGACAATGTTGAGTTGTTTAGAAAATATTCATTACGAGCCATAATGACGTTTTCAACTGCTCCTGCATCTACATTTTTCTTTTCTGGTGTACTCTAAAGCACTAAACAGTAAAATCAATACATAGGTTGTACTGGGGTGTGATTTGTGATCCGGAAATTAATAAATATGACATTGTAAGCCTTACTCCTTCATGGAAGGTCTTCTACATGGAGAGTTCAGTTGATCATGTGGCATGGTACTATTTTTGATCCAACTGGCTCGCTGGATACATAACTTGAGTTACGGAAAGCGTAGATCTGTGAATTGCAATTGTTTTAATTTTTTTTCCTTGGAGTTTTTAATTTTTTAGATCCTCGTGGAGGATCTCCAAGTCTTACTCACATTGTTGTTCTTGTGGACTTTTTTGTTTCACAGCCTACAGTTTTCATCGAAACTTCCTGAAACTTGGCGTATATATGTAAAAATACCCTGCGCAGACAGTAACGATCTCCGATTTTGAAAATTCCTCCTAGAAAAAAAAAGTTATGACATCAAAATATCTCCGCTAATGGAAATCGCCTAAAAATTATCTCCGAAACTAGGCAAGCTTTTTGAATTCTGTTTGCGGGAATCGAGCAGGGCATTAGCAGAGATGAATTACCACACATATGATGCATCACTATGACGTCATATCAATTTTTATGACATCATTCCTAATTTTTACATTTTTTTGCTTCACAGCCTACAGTTTTCATCGAAACCTCCTGAAACTTGACATTATATATATATATTATATATTATATATATATATATATATATATATATATATATATGTAAAATACCCTGCGCAGACAGTAACCATCTCCGATTTTGAAAATTCCTCCTAGAAAAAAAGTTATGACGTCAAAATATCTCCGTTAATGGAAATCGCCTAAAAAATTGTCTCCGAAACTAGGCAAGCTTTTGAATTCTGTTTGCGGGAATCGAACAGGGCATTAGCAGAGATGAATTACTGCACATATGATACATCACTATGACGTCATATCAATTTTTATGACGTCATTCCTATTTTTTGACATTTTTGTTTCACAACCCAGAGTTTTCATCGGATCTTCGTGAAACTTGCCATGTATATGCAGAAAGCCCACGCGCAGGCAGTAACCATCTCCGATTTTGGAAATTCTTCCTAGAAAAAAAGTTGAGTCATAATATCGCCGCTAATGGAAATCGCCTATACCATTATCTCCGAAACTAGGCAAGCTGTTTGAATTTTGTTTTGCGGGAATCAAGCCGGCATTAGCACAGATAATTTATCGCAAACCTGATACATCAAATGACGTCGTATTCGTTTTTTATGACGTCATCATTAAGAGGACGAGGATCTTAGCTCATTTGAGCTTGTTTTTGACCTTTGCAAACAGTGTGAAACTACCATCAAATGCTCCCATAAGGTCACATGACTGGATGGGGATCTGGCACTGTGCTTTTTGACAAATGAGGTCTTTGGGTTTAAACAAATTGGATAAAAATGGAATTACTGTATATTCCGGTGTATAAACCACGGGCGTGTATTTACTGCACCCATGTTTTTCACTCAAAATAAATGATTATATTGGTAATTTTATTTTCTGATCTAGATCTAAATATGTTTGTGCATTAACTTTGCATGGAACAACGTGATGGAGGTATCAACATGCTTACTCCCATGTCCGCTTAATTTTGTCGAACAGTCTCATTCTCATTTTCAAGAAGTTGAGAAGAGAGTCGAGGATACCAAGAAGTTTTTATTTTTCTTTCTTTAAAAAAAAATATTATAAAGGATTTTTTTTGTTCCTAGAAAAAGGAAGAAAAGGGATTCATACCGGTAATGTTTCTTGTGGATTTTTGGCCCTGAAAAGGGCCGTTTGGGTTTGATGAAACTTTTCAGTTTAACCCGAGGAAATCCTCATCAGTGCTTTCCTTGTTGAAGATGGCACGTAGCTCCTTGTCCAAATCCAGGGTAGAGCAAGTCCCCGTTGCTGTCACCATCATTTGCCGCCTCTTCCTCCCAAATTTTGTCGTCTTCTGTGCTGTCCATGTTATTGGAGATGCAGCATTTCAGAAATGCTCACTTGATGATGTCCGACAGTATCTTCTCCCACACCTTGATGATTCTGTTGTAATCTGCAATAAGTAGGAAGCAGGAGAAACACCACAATGCCAAGGAACATCAAGAGCGATCCGTTTAATCCATCACTCCAGCCATGAACCACTCCTCCATCCGCATGATGACTTCATGCCATCATCCGTAGCACACGTGATACAGTATATTCAATATAATGTACAATGAAGCTAAACACCACAGATCCAGCCACAGATCATCAAAAGGTCGACCTTTCTCATTCTCCCCCTTTTGGTGTATGTCTTCTCCCCATTCATTATTCAGTCGGACCAGCAGCGACCTAGCCCATTCTTGAACGGCTTGTTGATGGACACCGAGGGGCTGCAGGAGCGATGTCATCCCGCCTGGGATGATGAGATCAGTGTTGGATGCGATGGAGCAGCACTTTGGTGTCGTCGGTCTTGTGACAACTGAATGCATTCAGGTCTAGCATGCTCCCTCGTCGGAAGAGACCGCCATGCGGCCTACTACTCCCAACCGTGCGTACCCAGTCCTGGACAAGTCCCTTATCCACCCCTTCTGCTGCACACGAACAATGATGCTGGTTGGAAACTTGTCTTTTGTCATTGTCTTCCTCTTCAACATGACAAACGCGGGAAGCTTGCCACCATCTGCGGTGCAGGCGAGCATGACGGTGAATCGGTCCTTCTCGTGACCAGTAGTGTTGAGTGGCTGTTTTTGTGGGTCAGGTGACTTCCCCCAGCCTGTTGTGGGATGCACGTAAGGTTGTGTGCAAGCTTATTTGAGGTGGGTGCTCCGTTATTGGACTCTAGCCATTGTGACTATTTCTTCTTTTGATGTGAGACCAGGTGTTCTTCTTCTTCTTTTGTGTTTCATGGCGTTTTCAGAGCTGCGAAGCTCTATAGATGCCACACACCTAAACTCTGGATGTGTCCTTTTAAAAAAAATGAAATTTCTGCACATGGTTAATAAAACGCTGTACAAACTCTTAACCTGAACCAATTTTCAAAATTAAAATGGCAGAATTGGGCATAACAGCAGTTCTGACTGCTAAAAAAAAGTGTTCATTTGGAATATAATTGAAATTAAGCATTGATCATTTTTAAGACTGATTTTTTTTTCTATACCCGTGTATTAACCGCAACCCCAACTTTTACCTTTTTTTGCTGATAAAAAAGTGCAGTTTATACTTCTGACCTAATTCTTGGAATGTAAGGGACTTATCTTCATGTCCCTTGGTACCCTATGCTGTCATTCAAAACTTTCTGGCAAGAAGTTAACAAACTTTTTGTACAAGCTGTTAGTCTTCAAATTATTACCTCCACCACTGAAGGTGGACTGAGGTTGTTTTCACCCCTGTCTGTCTGTCTGTCTGTTTGTTTGTCTGTCTGTTTGCAGGATATCTCAAAAAGTTAATGATGGATTTCGATGAAACTTGGTGGACAGGTTGTGAGTGTGACAAAGATGAATCAATTAGATTTTGGTGAAGAACCAAATCCGAATACTGGAATTTTAAAAGTCATTCTTCAACATTGCGAGATAGGGCCAAAACGATTTTTATCACGATATCTCAAAATGTTATGGACACATTCGGTCAAAACTTAGTGGACAGGTTGGGAGTGTGACTCGGAGAATCGATTCCGTTTTGGTGAAGACCTGGATTCGGATCTGGATTTGGAAACGAGAATTTTTGTAAGTGATTCTGCACCATTGAGAGATATGGCCAAAAACTATACCTTGCTTGATATTTCCAGAAGTTATGGATGGGTTGTGACAAAACTTGGTGGATGATTTGGGTCGGTGACAAGAACAAGCCAGTTAGATTCTAGTTATGGTGTGGATGCAGATCCATCCTATTAGTGGGATACAAAGCGTTCAGCCAGGAGGAGGTATGCGCTCCACTGAGTGCCTTTCTCGTTCGTAACTGTCATTATCTGACTGTAGGTGAGGATGTTTTTTTTCCTATGAATTGCACTGAGCATTGTATTACCATAACAGGTTCCCATCGATCACATAGTTGTGTGATTGGTCCAAGCATTTGCAGAACATTTAAATGCTTGTGAAGATCTTGTAATGAAATATCTTCAATAGCAGTTTGATGTGATTATTTATAATGAAATATATGATGAAGGTACTTTATGGACAATATGTATCTACAAAACCCACATTTATTCCTTTCTATGTTAGGCCCTCTGGAAGCCTGATTGCCAGCACACAACGAAAACCCAATAAACATGACGTGATCTTCTTTGAACGCAATGGCCTAGCACATGGAGAGTTTACATTACCCTTTGGCAGGGACAGTGTCTTGGTAAGAGGTTCTCATTTTGTTGGGGTAAACAGAGGGCTGAATTTATGAAAGGCACTTTGCAAGCTTCTTGCCAACACATGCCTAACCCTTAAACAGTGGCAAAAACATTGTTGTATGCGCACAGCTAATCGCCTGTCTAGATAGCAATTTACAAAGGGAGATAAACAGTCGATTAGCCTGTGAAACACCGCACATATCTACAACATCCAATTGAAATGATGCACTTCCATAGAATCGCAGCGCCACGGACAATTGTTGAAGGGGATTCAGCGCATTGCTCCTCATCGCAGGATGATCCAAGTCATCTTGCACTTGATTCAGCAGCGAACAAAATGATTCCTTTTAGAGTCTGTAACTCCAGACAAATTTGACATGGTCATACTTCTTCATTGCATCTATCCTTGAAGTTTCTCAATGCATGTCGGTGAACTGCCCTATTCCCCACCTCTTCTGCCTCCCCTTGAGTGAATTCAAGCAATCCTAACATCCATATTCACCGTCCCATATAAACTAGCAATTACAAGCCGTGCAATGCTTCTTTCATGAACTTAAACATGCCCTTGCTAACGTGTAAAAGTTTATTTGTTACTTAAACGCTTGTGATTAGGTTTTTATCACGCATTAGATAATCACTCTTCAGCGATTGACGATTAACTTTGAACAGGTGATCATCGCATGATTTGCGATTCCACATGGCATCTAATTCCTAAATGCCTTTTGTAAATTTGGCCCAGAAGTTCAGGGTGGAGCTAAATTGACGGTTTATCTTGATTTCATACCTGGCGGTTGAAAGTCTCTGTCTCCTGATTGTTGTGCTCTGCTCAAGTTGTTGTCCTTTACGCAATGACTGTAAGCTATTTGCAGGTGAAAGAGATGCTTTGGAATTCCGATTCGAGCATTTTGGCACTTTGGTTGGAAGATCAGGAGCCATCTGCTGATGAACAAGCTACAGTTGAGGCACTATATTGTCACAGTGAGTATGATTGTTTTGGCGTATATTATTAGGCTGTCTCTCCCCCTCCCCCCCCAAACCCAACGCAGCAGGAGACGGGGTTTTGCAATTGCATTTGTCTGCCTGTCTGTCTGTCAAAGCCTGTCAAAGAATCGCTTTTTTTTGTTTTTTTTTACCATTTGAGCTTTCGTCATCAAACGTTTATTATGAGAATATTGAGTTTATTAGCCCTGTTGCAGTGTCAATCGTGAAATGCCCTCTTTTTAATCGCTTCCTTGTTTCTATTTTATTTTCCATTGAGATTCAGTGTGTATGTCCAAATCATACGATTTTTCCAATTTGAGCTTTTGTCATCAAATCTTCAACAAACTTTTATTATGAGAATATGGAGAACACAAATTAATAAAATATACAATTTTTTTAAACTGTCATTTTCATCAAGTTTAGTTTGAGTACAAAGGAGATGTGGGTGGGATTTGCATTTTGGGATGCTTTCTAGTTATGACTTGTAATAGCCCCCTCTTCCCCCCCCTCCCATGATTGTTTGTGTGACCTATTGCAGTCCAGCTATGGACTGTGAGTAATTACCACTGGTACCTAAAGCAGAGCTTGCGCTGGGCTAAGGGTGGGGATCGACGGGTAGCTGCTCTCTGCTGGGATCCCGAACGTGCCCGCAAGTTGCACGTGCTCCATGCGGATGGCACCTACATGGCTTTTGAGTGGCAATGGGTGACCGATGTCAGCTGTGCGGGTGGTGAAAAAGACGACAGCAGTGTTGCTGTCATTGATGGAGGTATCAGTACAAGAAGAAAAGAAAAACAAATCCTCCATTGATTTCTAATCCATCTTTGCTTAATTGGAAAGCTTTTCCTTCATTCTCAATTTACTTTTCTTGTTTTCCATTCTTGCTCAGTTTGGTGTGTAAAGTTTACTTTTCTAGCTTATCTTTTTAATCTTTGGCTCCTTAAATTTTTTTCTTTTTACTTCTGGATGATTGTAGATCGGCTACTTGTGACGCCTTTCCGTTTCCTTGTGGTGCCTCCACCAATGGCAGCCTGGCAAGCCCTGCTGCCTGCCCCTGCTATGCAAGTGGCATTCTGCCCTCAGCAAGAGAGTCCCGCAGACCTGGCTGTGTTGATCACTGATGGACGCCTTCTCATCTATCGACATGGTGAGTGGTTTTCATCAGATGTTTCCTTTCGTTGGGATGTCATTTGTTCTAGTTACATTAACAGGGCTTTCTTTTCAAATGCTGTTCAGATGTGATTCAGTGCGATTCAACTTTTGAGAATTTTTTTTCATACATGACACCGAGCTGGATTTATAAAATATTTTGCTCCAAACAGTTGAGGCAAAACTTCATGCTGAAATAGGAATTTCTCAAAGATTGCAACATAATATCCTACTATTACTTTGCAATTGGTCACTGGCTTTGATACCAATACAATTTTTTATTACGGACCATATGCATCAAAAAGCTACATATATCGAACAAACAGTTTCAAACGGATAACCGATCACCACCATTAGAGCATTTAAATTGCATCAGATGTGGCAATAAATATGAATGGTTTCTCCCTACTTGCCAGCTCCATGATGGAAGAGGCCATTTGCATTTTTGCCGCCTTCATCCCTATCCCGTTTAGAATCCCGTACGGGCACAGGTAACTTGCTAGTTGTGCAGAATAAACAAGTTGGAAGCAATTTTCCTGCAATTGGATTCACGGCTTTTTTGTCGATCATTTCTGCATCGCAGGTCAACATTTCTTCCAAAGACGTGCAGTGAGGTTTAGAATTTGGGTAATTCTCATTTGAACCAAAATTTGATCAAATACCAACATTTCTGCAAATGTAACTATGAGAAGCAAATAACGTATTGCCAGGTCTACAGTGCTTCCACTTATCATCTATTTTATTTACTTGACATATAAATAAATAAATAAGATTTTCCAAGTAATGAAATCATGTGTTCTGGTTTTAGGCCTTGACCAGATGGATCCCACAATTTGCTGCGATACAGCGAATGGCTTTCGGAAGTTGATATCCACCCCAGTGCTGGCTGGTACTTTTAGGTTGGTATAAAAAATTCCAAAATGCTTTTGTTTTCATTTATCACCCTTTGCATAGACTGGTATAGCAGTATATGCTGTATACCAATGTACACCATATGGCTGCACAACACATGTAGCTACCAGGTCTCTGTTGTGTTATTCGGGGATACTTGAGTTTGGTACTTTGGTCTCATTTGACAAGTTTTGCTGTATTTATAATTTACCTTTTCAAGTGTGTGCGTGTGCGCATTAGGCTTGAAGGCACCATGGAAGGTCGGAGGAGTGCCTCAGATCTCCATCAGCTTACCTGGTTGGGCGGAGACACCTTCCTGGCTCTTTCAACTGCTCCCTCTACCACCTCTTCGATTCTGTTACATCTTGTGGCTGAGGCATGTCACACTGGCCAGGAGCACGAAGGTTCTCTGCTTATCAGGTAAATGCAAGATGCTTATTCATGGTTCAAAGGTTTTACTTTGCATACTGTAATTTATTCACGAGTTAAACTTAAAAATATACTTCAAAATTTATGATGAGAAGGCCGGTACTCATCACTCAGTTTAAGCCAATAAGATAAATACATCCCATAAGTTTCAGTCTTATCGGGCCTGACTTTGGCACGACACATATGAACGGACACGGAGCATGAGAAGTGTGTCACCTGCATGAAATGGTGTTGACTTCAAAAGTAATACAGATTGATGTGTGAGTATCACTTGTAATGGTGTTCTGCAAAGACAAGATCATTGTAGACACAATGCTGGCTTTTTAAGAGCAGACATATGTTGCTACATATCACATGATGCTGTATGTATTGGAGAGCGGGGGGTTGTGAACGTATACAGAAGGTATCTGTGGGTTCAGAAAGCTGAAAGAAAGTGGCGCATTAAATTGCATGGTTTATATTGTTTATATTTAAAGGAAGATGATCAAAGTTTCAAGGATAAACAAAGTTGCAAAAGGTATGCAGGATATGCAAAATGTAAACTGTACCAACCACTTGTTCTCTGACTGAAAGCTGATTGGAAGCACTAATGTTTCTTGTTTGAGTTGTGGGAATTTGTTTTACAATTTCATCAATTTTTTAATGTTATTTTTCAGCAGACAAATGGTGCCTTTTTTATATCAAGAAATTTGCCTGGCCCTCTCATAAGTTCCTGTGTACAACCTAGAAATTGTCCTCAAGTGCCTTATCAGCTTGGACTTGGTCACTGGGATCCAGCTCAGAACTAATCTCAGAGCCAGAGCATGCTTACCTACCCTCTCCAAACTCTCTCGCTTCTTCCACGAAAAATCTTCTGTGTGAAAAAATAAGATTTGATGTGCAACGAACTTCATCCATATTTTGGTCATGCAATTATGTATTTTGGTTTCTTTTTTAATTGCCCCACTCTCAAAGTGCCATAATCTTCGAACATTATCTTTACGATGCAGGTCACAGATCGAGGTGGAAGGTTTCGTGATCAGCCTGACTTATGGTGCAAAAACTGGCTCGGTGCTTCTACAACTGTTGGATGGGAGACTGTTGCATTACAGTACAGGTGCTCACATATCACATTATATTTGTCATCATCATTGCCTTCCCTTTGCAACACAATCTATTTTGCTTTATCTGTTTGGTGTTCCCATCTGCAAACATAGCTCATATGCCAGGATCCCAAGTTTAAATGCTATATGACATGCGCACATATGCCAGGATCGCAAGTGTGGACAGACAGACAGAGGAATGCAAGTGCGGGTGGACGGATACACAGATAGAGGGGTGGACGCATATATCGACACAAACTGAAGAAAGACAGAAGAAAGACACAGACAGACAGACAGACAGACAGACAGACAGACAGACAGACAGACAGACAGACACACACACACACACTGCATGATGGGTCGAATAGCGTCCTTCTGCATTGGAGTTCCTCGTGAGGGAACTCATTTTATTGTGGTGTCATTTTGCAATAGCTTGTGAAGCTTCCAGGTTTGAGTACTGCATTTAAAAAAATTATTTCTTCGGAACACAAAGAAGCAAGAAAAGTTCCTTTGCGAATTATTTGAAAAAAAAAACCATTTTTTTGATAGTTTTAGAGTGTGAAATGTTGCATGCTTCTTCAGCGTGATGCACAAAGGTATTAAAACGTTTGATTAAAATTTTTAAAATGTTTAGTGAAGGGTTGCATGGTTGAAGACCAGTGTGACTAGTCTGTGGCTGACCCTTTAATGATGTAATATTTAATTACAGCGCGTGCGCTGTATACAATTGCACCGAGTTTGAAATGTCCCCGGCGTCGTCTACCCACGCTCCGGTGGGTCCGGTGTCCCCCCCCCCACGTGCCTCAAGACAGCCAATGATGGCCGTCCGTAGATGCAGTGCGTAACCTCGACGGAAATGGCGACAATTGACGGAAATACCCGAGTATTTCAATGGAAATTTGTGAAACTAATGTGTTATATATGTGAAAACCATTTAATTTATTGCTTGACGGAAAAAAACGAAGAAACGCGCCCCTCATGTACGAACGAACGAAAGACGTCACTTCCGTCCCCATCGATTCGCGCCGAAAGTCACTTCCGCCACCATCGCATTCGCGCCGATCGCCGAATGCTGAAAGCTAAGTTCTTCTTATGCTATCATTCTTTTGCGGTCCCCTGCCACGCTGTATCGAACGATTTCATTCCTTTTGTTATATATAAAGGTGCTTATCACAATAATAACAAGATTTTTACATTTCAAATATTAACTACGCTTTTTAATTGTTTTTCAACTGAAAAAGCATAAATTGCTTATTTTAACATTAGTGGTAGTCATTTGCTTCACCACACGCGCTGTATTGAAGGATTTCACTTGTTGTTGTTCAAATCCACTTCTGCACAAACCACATTGAAGAAATTGCACAAGTTAACCAACTTGGTTTTGCTTAAAAAGAACAAATGCTCAAATTTAAACAATTTTGGCCATGTCATGTGGTTTTCAACCCATTCATTGTCCAGGGTGTTTGCAATCAAATCATGAATACTCTTCTAAAATAGGCATAGCCCCATTAGTCTGCAACAAACTATGAATATGAATCCCTGTGAATTGTTCCAATAATTGGCTTTGAAGATGTCCAGAAAGTGCTTTTTTGGTGAGCATTTGTTTTGAATTATGAACGAATATGGTAGGTCACAGAAACACAATGATGCTAATGAGAATGGAATATTGTCTGATCTCATCAGATTATAATGATGTGTAACATTCATGCCATTCAGCAGATCATTGCCTTGAAATCATTTGATAATCATCAGTGTTGTCCTTCAATGCTGAACAAGGCCATTCACACATGACTTGTGAAGAAAGTGCGAATGTAAATTTGTGTTTTTTGTAGGAGCTGCTGCACCAGATAACAGCCCCACACTGAGATAACGAGCAGTGTAAACGGGTATAAAGGGGTATCCAAAAAGACCAGATTACTTGTTACCCACAGTTTTAGGTAGGGATTTGTAATTTATTCAGGCTGCTTGCGATGACTTGCCTACTCTTCACGAAAGATACCTTAGGATCTGTATGTCAACCAACAATTATTGCTGGCATATGGGTCCTCTGGCTTGACCTCCTTCCGATGGACGGCACACACATTAATTAATCACCCTGCTTGCAAAACACTGGAGTGATAGCTCAAAGGCAATTGTGCATACCTCCTAAGCTATCCTACCAACCCATTTTATAATGTTCAAGTAATATAATCATAAAAATACTCATGTATTTTATTTTTTAATCACCTATGCATGTGGGATTATTTCATCCCCCCCCCCCCCACCCTTTTATTCCATTACTCCTGCTGCGTTTCCAGCTGTATACGATAGGGACTCGTTTTTAATCCATAAGCATAAAATGGCAACTCCAAATCTGACAAATGTACTGTATACATGCATGCCTCAAAAGTTTGCTGGAGTAGTTATTTTCTATGGCAATTGCTGGAACGTCAGCAGTTGGCATTTGGGTTCGACCCATGTCCACGGGAAGTCGAAAGGAATTATTGTCAAAATGGGAGTCAGAACAATTGGTGCTGGCTTTTTGTGAATGAAATTATTGAAAGAGGAAGTGGCTGACTTGGTATTTGAACTCGCATAGCATCAGCATGAAACATTCCCTTTGTGCACACACAGCCTAGTTGTTTGAGGTGTTCGTTGTCAATTAGGTAATCTTATCTGAAGTACCATACTCTGTGTTTCAGAGTGTTGGTTCTGCTGAAGCAGTTTCTTCGCCAAGGGTCATGCTGGGCGGTTTGCCATCCCTCTCCCAGCAGTAGTTGGGGCAGAAATTTGGAATTTCTTCAGGGTGCTGGAGATCGCTCGCCTACTCTTCGCGAAGGACACCGTTGGATCCTTCATGT
>CM068956.1:136468915-136501840 GCA_035128595.1 Eptatretus atami
AAGATGAGAGTTTTAGTAATATATAGATTTAGTACAGTACTTTCCCTGTTGGCTATGTTTAACTTGATGTCTGTTCAACATGCATGTCAGCCATTTTATAACCATTATTGTTTTTAGTCAATGCTTTGGCATCTTGCCATGCTGCTTCTGCAGATGCCACGTGGAAACTTGGAAACAATCCACCCTCGTCCTTTGGTGTTGGCTCAAGTTGGTAGATGGTTGGACAAGTGAGTGTTAATACAGTTAATCCATTCTTGTGACTGTTACATGTAAACAGCATCTGTAGCACATGTTTGTAACATGGAACGCTAGTTGTTGTCATTGATTGGAAGAACCTGTAGTCCCTTTTCAAGAAAAGCTCTTTATGCTGGGCTTGAATCGAAGGAGTTTCATTCTTCATGTATTTTTTCCTGTTAAGTGGACTTTGTAAAATGTAAAGTTATCAAGAACTTGCGCTCTTACTCTGAAGAACATTGTGATTGTTGAATGAGTTGGTTTATGAATCAACTCGTAGGGGTACCCGGCGTTGCCCGGTGCTGTTCTAATCCTGTTGGTATTTTGAAGAAATCAAATTTTGTTTTTTTTTCTTCTATTTTTTTGTCGGGGCCTGAGACACTTCCCCACATCCCCTAAATAATGGGGTCAGGGATCATTTACTATTTCCTTACACATAGCTACAAAGGCTTAGGCACTGTAAATAAAAGTGATTAAAATTAAAAATAAAAAAAATTTAAAAATCCAACTTTTGCCTAAAACACTCCCTGACACTCACTGATGAACCTCTTAAAGTTTCAAGAAGATCCGTTCAGCCATCTCTGAGAAAATTGGTGACACACACACACACGGCTCTCTTATAGTAGGCTATAGATTATACTATGAAATTGCATTAATCAAGTCTGACTAACCAGTGCAAACTGATAATTCATCTTGTTTCGAGTGCTGCATGTATGCTAAAGACTCCTAATTGAGCATTACTGCATTCAAACTTTGGTAGAGTGTTTTTTTTTTTTGGCCTCTTTCTGATATGGAAAACAGCCTTGTGTTGGCTTAACAGTTAAAGTGGCTGGCTTAAGATCTTAGGGTCTTGAGTTTGAGCCCCTGTTGTGCTGTTCAATAACACCAGGTGTGTTGATTCAGCCTTGATTTTGATTCAGTTGATTGATTCAACCATCTTTCTGAGGTTGGCAAAATGAGTACCAGCTTACCCTAAACAGGGGGCACTGCATCAGCAGCACAGCTGTGCTCCCATCAATAATGCAACCAGCATCCACAGGCTGTATATGAAATACTAACAATAATAATAATGGAAAAACGTGACAAAATATCTGGATTGATCATTGAAATGAAACCCAAAATAAGGATGTCATTAAAATTCACTTTTCCGATGCATATTAGCCTGTTCTTCCATCTTGACTTGATCTTTGGCAATGGAGAGAGTCAATCACAACTGGCATGTAACAAACTACTTACTTATAACCTGCTGTTTCAGGCTCATGTTCAAGGAGGCCTTTGATTGCACACGGAAGCAGAGAGTGAACCTGAACTTTCTCTATGACTATAATCCTAAGGTGTGGGAGGAGCCTCGTCTTTCTCGAGCTTTTTGCATGCAGCATTGAACACTTTATTACTGGTTTAAACTAGTACAGTGGTGTATGCAGTTCTCGTATTCGAAAACACACTTGCATTCTTCCTTGCAGGCTTTCCTTGACAACGTGGAGAAGTTTCTGCAGCAGATTGGATCAGTGACTCAGATCAACCTGTTCCTTACAGAGCTCAGGTAGGTGTGATTCATTTAAGGTGAAGATAGTTGTGTTCAATATTGGTAAATACATTGTGGAAAGGATAAAATGCAAATTTTTGTTCCATGTTCAAAATTGTGGATGGATGTGAAATTGTAAATGATCATAATTGCAAGTCATTGGGTTTCCCTCCACCACCCCCAACATCAAAGATTTCATTTTCTCGTCTGTGAACTGATAACATTTTCATCTATGGGTATCAAGACTAATGGAATCATGGAGTAACAGAAGGAGGAGGAGGAGGATATTGGGACCATACTCTGCTTAAGTAGCACCAACACTCTGCACAGTTTCCTTGGCTATTGGGCACAATCCTGGACGGGTCGCTACTCCGACACAGTATACCAGCATGCTGGCACTCATTTTGCCGACCTCTGAAGGATGACAGGCCGAGTTAACCCCACCTGGTATTAATTCAACAGCTGAGTGGGATTTGAACTCAGGACCCTGGGATCCAAAGCTCACCAACCTAACCATTAAGCCAACCCAGGCATAGCAACAAAAGAGACATACTGTATATGAAAATATGGGACAAGCAGATGTAAGGTTGACAATACAGAGTTAAACTTGGTGTCATCATACAGCAGAGAGTTGTCACGTTGGGAAAAAAATGAATGGAAGAGCAGGACTGGATAGAAGATGGAAACTGACTCCCCATACAGGACAAAAGTGGAAGTCGATCATTCTCTAATTGGTGAAGCATGTGAGATAGCATGTGTAACCTACAGGTGCTGGAACAGGATGGATAACCGAGACAATGCCACTCTTCAGAAAGATGGTATAAAACAGAGGTGACTCAGGTGGGAAAGTGGCATTTCCTTCACCTCTGTTTCCTGTTTGGAGATGCTATTGGTCCTCAAATTATTTGACTCGGCCACTTCAAGAAATGCCAGATGGGACACCATGGCAAGCAGCTTCCCCTACTCCTTCAGCACTCTGACCCTCCTTCGCCCAAACCAGACTTTCCCGTTTTTCCAGGAAACCCCTTTCATTGTTAACCTCCCAAATTCCAGGTTTTCTGCTCATCATCACTTCTTTAATCCCCTTTTCTCTTGCCTGTTTAATTATTTCAATGTCTTTATGTTTGTAGCTCACTTCCATCTCATGGCATCTTGCATCATTGCTTCTTGTATTTACCCCTCCTGTGTATATGTGTATGCTAATCTGCCCCCCCTCTCCACTCCCTGTCCTCTTCCCCATTACTTCCTATTCCACACTCTCTCTTCTGACCTATAGGGCTCTTTTTGTGTGACTTCATCTTCCTTCATTCACTTTTTTGTCCTATGTTCATTCTTGCTCTTCTATGGGCCTTTTGTATGCTTTCATATTACAGCAATACAGAAAAATTTTATGGGTCCATCATCTTTATGTAATTTATTTTTGGAAATGCATGTTTAAGAGACTTATTTCACAACATTTTGAAAATGCTGCAACTTGAAAAGCTAAGATACACTAACATTGGTCATCTGTTACATATGCACATTTTCTCATAGTACAATGGTTATTTTACTCTCGATTGGTGTTCATAGGTGGTGGAGAAGGAACTATTTAATATGAAACAAATTTCGCTTCGTAAATTTCAAATGTGTTGACTTATAATAATTTTTTTAATTTCTTACCTTTTGCTGATGACCTCAGCTGTTAAACCGCTCACAGCTTTGGTGGGCACAGCAAACCTTGTGCTGTACTATGTGTGTACGTACACTCCGCTCAAACACCTCGGTATCCTCAATAGCTAGGGCGGCTTGGTGATGGATGTGGTGTCCCCTTGGATCAACATCTGTGATGGGGACATTGTTGCAGGAGCATTGTTACTCTATGCACTCTACACCTGGCAAACTCTCACTTAACCATCTGAGTTGGATCCTCCGTGAATAATCCTCTTGCGTTGGTTTCCATGGAGTCGTACTTGTACCAGAAGTCATACTCTGCCGTTCACTTGCTCTGTCAATCCTCTCACTTTATTCCCTGTATTCTCACTCTCCACGGGGTTGGTCCCGTTAACCTGCTTTTCCTTCAACACTTGCTCTTGGATATCAGGCCATTGTCTTTTCCCACCAAGCCAACTCGCAAAGCTCACACAAATTCTTCTCCGGTCTCTGGTACCAACTCATGATTCTTTTACTCCTGCTATTGCATTAATAGCTTCCAAGTCCCAAATCGATCACCCTGGCATGTCTTATTGACTTCCTGAAATTTCATATACAGTGTGGCTCATCACTTTTTAATTTTTTTTATCAAACAAAGCCGAGTATATAGCTCGTCACTTCCTCGCATGGAAGAGCGAGGTGACAGACAACCTACTGACAGTCTGGTAGTGGGGCCACAGTTTGGCACAATGAATGGGAATGCTTTCAGTACAATCCTTCCTTTCTTAAAACAAACAAACAAGGAGCTGCTACTCTTAGTCCCCTGCCTTTTTGGCGGTATGACGAATAGATCTGTGTAATATGAAAGCTAAATTTTTTTTAACATTTTTGAAATATCACGTACACAACCCAAGTTACCAAGATGGTTGTCATGGCAACAAAGTTCAGCCAATCACAGCCGTTATCTAATCAGGTTGAGATAATGTCATGAGAAATAGATGTATATACAATATGAAAGCAAAATGTTCAACGTTTTTTGAAATATCGCGTACACAAAAAGTACGTGGATGGATGGACAAATCAGTCGGTCGATTGGTGGTGAGGACAGAGCCTAGGGAGTCAATAATTCTGCAAGTACGAGTATAATGGGACAGTACCGTATTGCATTGGTATCGGTGCAGGATTGATCCTGTGCAAGGCAAGAACCCACCTTGATGCTTGATGCATTATATGCACAAACACATGTATGCTGTTTTGTCACAAATGTTTCCATTTTGTTTTGCAAGCATTTACACCCATGTGTTATTGTCCCCTGCTCCTCCAACAAGGTCGGAAATGGGGGAAATTAAAATGAGCTCCATCCAACCGACCAACTGAACGATCATCCGTCCATGTACTTTTGTGTACGCGATATTTCAAAAACTCTCGAACATTCAGCTTTCATTTTACAGATATCTTTTTCTCATGACATTACGTCAACCTAATTAGATCATGGCTGTGATTGGCTGAATAATGTTGCCATGGCAACTATCTCGTTAACTTCGCTTATTTACACAATATTTCAAAAACTGTTCAAGATTTAGCTTTCATATTACACAGATCTATTCCTCATACGACCCCAAAGGCAGGGAACCGAGAGTATCAGCTCCTTGTTTTTATTTACTGTCGTGGCCAAAAATATTGGCACCCTTGCACTTTTTTCAAATAACTCACAATTTTCTCCAAAAATATGTTGAAATTGACAGTATTTTGCCTCCACAATTCTTTATGTCACTGTTAATATTACAGAACCTTTGTTTTTGATTCAGAACTTAATATATCCTTTTAAATCAGAGAATAAACAGAAATGGCATTGACAAAATTATTGACACCCGAGACTTCATATTTGGTAGCACAGCCTTTGGACAAAATAACTGCAGTCAAGTGCTTCCTATAGCCATGAATGAGCTTCCTACACCTCTCTGCTGGCAGTTTTGCCCACTCTTCTTGTGCAAGCTCCTCCAGTTCTCCCAGATTTGAAGGTTGCCTTCTCCCAACTGCTGTTTTCAGATCTCCCTACATGTGTTCAATGGGATTTACATCTGCACTCATTGCTGTCCACTTCAGAACAGTCCAGTGTTTTGTCTTGAACCATTCCTGGGTGCTTTTTGAAGTGTGTTTGGGGTCATTGTCCTGCTGCAAGACCCATGACCTTTGACGGAGACCCAGCTTTCTGACACTGGGTTGAACATTGCGCTCTAAGATGCCTTGGTAATCTCCTGATCTCATGATGCCATGCACACATTCGAGGCACCCAGTGCCAGAGGCAGCACAGCAACCCCAAAACATCACTGAACCTCCTCCATGATTGACTGTCGGGAAGGTGTTCTTTTCTTTGAAGGCTTAATTTTGTTTTCTGTGAACATAGAGATGATGTGTTTTAACAAAATGCTCTAATTTAGTCTCATCTGTCCACAGCACATTCTCCAAGAAGGATTTTATCTTGTTCAGGTGTGTTTTGTCATGAATGTTGAGTCCAAACTCATGAATGTTGAGTCCAAATGTCCAAACTCCAGTCATGCCTTCATATGTCTCTCTCTCAGCAGTGGGGTCCTCTTGGGTCTTCTACCATAGAACCCCCTTTCATTGAGTTAGTTTCAACTCACACCATCTGTCACCATCATACCTTGTGTATGAAGGTCAGCTTGAATCTGTTTGGCAGTTGATCGAGGTACTTTCTCCACCATTAGAACAATCCTTCGCTGCAATCTTCAATCAAGTTTTCTCTTGCGGCCATCTTCAGGCACATTGGCTCATGCCATGGGCCTTAAACTTCCTGATAATGTGGCGTACGGTGAACACAGGAACATCAAGGTCTCTGAAGATGGACTTGTAGCCTTGAGATTGCCCATGCTTGGTAACAATGTTTTGTCTGACCTCCTCAGACAATTCTCTGGTTTTCTTTCTTTTCTCCATGCTCATTGTGGTACACACAGTGACACAAACCAGCAGACCGACTCCTTTTCTCTCTTCAAACGAGTTGAATGAGTGATTTTTATATTGCAGGCACCTGCAACTCACCACAGGTGAGTTCAATTCCAAAGTCAAGGAGAATCACCTGCTTGAAATCTAATTATTTCGAACAACTTCTAAAAGGTGCCAATAATATTGTCCGGGCCATTTTCGGATCTCTATGTGGAATAAGCTAAGATTTGGTAATTTTTTTCAGCTTTTTTTCTTTTATTCCACTGCAAACCAAAGAAATACATATGTGGAGACCAAAATATTTTTTAATTTCAACAATTTCCTGGAAGAAATTGTGCATTATTTGAAAAAAGTGCAAAGTTGCCAATATTTTTTGCCACGACTATGTCGTTTTTTTTTTTGTCCTGTTTTACATTACCCTGTCCGTTTGCTTAAACCTTTGCTGTCACTGATTTTCTCCTTTCCTGCAGGGATGAGGATGTGATGAGTACAATGTATCGCTATAGCTCTGCTGCTTGCAGCTACACCAGCAAAACGACGACGTGCAAACGAGATATTGTGTGTGATCATCTCCGCTTCTCCATGGAACGCATGGATTCCAAACGGCAAGTTAAATTTATGTTTTCTCTTTCCTGTATTTTTCCTGTTTGCCATTGCATCTGTAATTTCTGTCCTGCAGCCATTTGCTTGTGAGAGGAGGCTGAGAAGCAGTGACTTGATTATATATTTGCTTGGCCTACAGATATTTGCTTGCCATTCTGACAGCACTGGTAAAGAGAAGTCATCCAGATATTGAGGCTGCCCTCCAGCATGTACATCTGCTGCGAGGTATTTTGCTTTTCCATCCCATACAAATTAGATTAGCCTTTGTACATGTTTGTGACTGGATGATAATTGATGTTTTTCTAATACAGAACAATTGGAGCAAACTGTACAAAGTGAACAGTTGGAAGATGGACAGGGCCATGAAGGGAAAAGCGTTGGAGCGGAGGAGGCCTTGAAGTTCCTGTTGTTCTTGGTAGATGTTAATGAACTTTATGAGCATGCACTTGGTACCTATGACCTGCAACTTGTGCTCATGGTTGCTGAAAAATCACAGAAGGTAGGATTTTGGCCACATGTTTGTTGTTTTTTGTTTTTTTTCCCCATTCAAGCTTTATTTGCATTACTTGAATTTAGGGTTGTTCCCCATTTTGTGTCCTGTCAGACCCCGCTTTTCATGGATTTGCTATTCACGGACCCCACCTATTTGCGGTTCATAGAATGCGACCTGCTTCGACATTTGTGGCCCTGTGCTTTACATATTCGTGTTTCTTTTCGCGTTTTCACCGTTTTTTTGCTGGCGTTTTCGTGGTTTTTTCATGGGATTTTTGAGTTTCCCTCGTGAATCACGAACCGCCAGAAACCTATCCCTCCTTTTTCCATTGAAACAATGCCCCGCTATTGGTGGATTCGCTATTCGCGGCAATATCTAGTAACTTATCCCCCGTGAATAGCGGGGTCCGACAGTATCTTGATTTCTTTTTGACCCATCCTTCTTTTCAGTTTTCTCCTCTTTGTCATTTCTTGTTACTTTGTTTGAAGACAGTTTCCTTTTTTTTTTGTTTTTTTTAAATGAGTGGTACGTCAGCATATTTTCATTTCAGTTTTTTGTTGGTGGTGCTGGTGTTGATATTAGTGTCCCCTCCCCACATTTCTCAGTTTGTTTTGTCGTCTTGTTCTCTCCATTCCTTCAAGACAGTAGCCCTTCATTTCTGGGTTATATTCTGACCGAAGAGTCTTTCACTGTGGCTGAACCTTCCCCATCTGTCTCGCTATAGCTTCATGTAATCACTTGGATCATATTTGTCTGTATTTGTCTTGTCTGCCTGTTCCCCTCCACCCCCATCTTTAATCATATATATTAATAACTGAATGTTCCCTCACAAGGCCTTCAACGCAGGAGGCCATTCGGCCCATTTAAACTAGCACAATGATTGCCAACTTGTGGTTGTTTGTCTGTGCTATGTCCTTTTATAACCAGTGAGCATCAAGCAAGGAAGCAGCATGCACCATTGTTCGTCTTTAGTATGACTCAGCTAGGTTTGGGTTTGAACCACCGACCTCCCAGACTCAGAGAAGATGGTGTAACCATTACACCACCGAGTCTGATTACCTTCCATTGCGTTGTTCCATTGTTCATTGCGTTGTTCCTTCACATCTATATTATCTAACTCTCCCATGAGCAGTAACCTCTAGATTTTAAAATAGTCCATGACTTCAGCTTGATGAATGTTCCTATCATGTCAGATTTGTTAAGATGAGTGGAGTCAAGTCCAATAAGCGCTTCATATAGAAGATCTCAATGGAAGGCCAGCTGTCATAGTCGAAACTTTAAGGGATGGGAGGATAGCTCATTTTGTAGTGTCATTATGTCTGAGCTGTATAGTCATAGATTTGTTCTCCTGTGGAATCAAACTGAATGAAAACCAACATCCCGGTGCATCAAAAACTGGCTTGTTACTGATTAAGTGTGCATCATATTCTCTGTTATGGTAAGTTTCTCCTCCCTCACCTCCTCCCTCTCCCTTCACCACCTTTATCTTTGCCTTTTCCACCACATAGTTTTTAAATATTGATGATGAAAACGTTCGTAATAAGGGTAAGAAAACTAGTCGATTATAAATTTTATTCTTTGGTGCTGAGTTTTGAGGAAAGGGTCAAAGTTCATGTAAATTATTCGTCCTTGATTTGGAAATGGAGTCGTTTTGAACTCATCTTTGACTTGTTTTGGGAATGAGGATAACATTTTATTGCTCTGCTTGTCAACTGCCGATGACTCCACCCATTTAACTTGTAATTTTTATGCCTCCGCCGATGAAGTCACCTGAAACATTATGTTTTCGAGTTGTTCATCCTTGAGTCTGTCCGTCCATGGTAGGTTTTCGTTGCCACGATAACTTAAGAATGGCTGAAGGGAGCAAAGTCAGACTTGTTGCAAATATTATAATGATGTAAAGATAAACGGATTCGATTATTGGGTCAAAGGTCAGAGGGTTCCGTTGCATAAAAATTCTGTTACTGCACTAACTTGTGAACCAGTGATGGGATTTTGAACAAACTTGGTACAAGTATATTGTGATGAAAAGGTGAACTGATTCGAATTTGGCATCAAGGGTCAGAGGTCATGTCAGGTAAAAATGTGATACTTGAAAACAGCTGAAGGGATTTAAATCAAACTTGGTACAAGTATTATAATGATGTAATAATGTGGGCGGTGGCATATCTGTCAACGTCGTGACGTCTGAGAGTGCCGTTGTTTTGTTTATTTTTTGTTATTTTTGTTTTGCATTTTTGTTTATTTTCAGGATCCCAAGGAATACTTGCCTATTTTGAATGAGCTCAAACAGATGGACAAACATTATCGATGCTACACAATAGACCATCATCTTGGCCGGCATGGAAAGGCTCTTGTTCACCTGAGCAAGTGTGGTGAGTTTTAATTGGTGTTTCTTTCATAAAAATTCCTCATTATTATCTTTAAACTGTACATGATAGTACAACAAATTGAAGACAATTTTTCAATTCTCATCGCCAAGCCTCCTCCTATTTTCCCCCAAATTATCGATCTAGGGAGGAGGTCTGGTCTGGCACACTGCCCTGCTCACCAAACTCTCTTCGTATGGTATCCAAGGATATCTCCACTCATGGCTCGCAGACTTCCTCCATTGCCGCAGCCATCATGTGGCCCTTAATGGAGTTCTCTCATCCCCTCTTCCTGTCCAGGCTGGAGTTCCTCAAGGCAGTTTTCTGGGCCCTGTTCTTTTTCTGGTTTTCATCAATGATCTCTCTGACTCTCTGGAAAATCCTCTTTATCTCTTTGCTGATGACTCCACCCTCTGCAGTACCATCTGTCATCCCTCAGATCGGCAAGCAGCAGCCTCTTCACTCTGCAGATCTGGATAGAATCACAAGCTGATCCAACACGTGGAACATGTTCTTCAACCCTGACAAATCTCACACTCTCACTAGGTCTCTTTGAAAGGGCCGTCTGGAAACCGCACCTCCCCCCCCCATCTACTTTCTCAACAATCCTCTTGAAGAAGTCCTTTCATTCAAGCTTCTGGGTCTCACTATCTGCCATGATCTTTCCTGGGAAAGCCACATTTCCAAGCTGCCCTCCAAAGCCAGTCCCCGACTGGGTATCCTCTGTCGCGCAAATTCCTTCCTTGGCACACCTGAGCTCCTAACCACCTACAAAGCTTTCTTCCACAGCCTGATGGAGTACTGCTCTCCCCTCTGGGCTGGTGCTCCTGCCTCTCAGCCTTTCTTGGCTTCACGCTGTGGAAACCAAGGCATTTTGGATCATTGGTATTCTCCGCGATGAGGCTGTCATTGGGTCTCTCACTCTCTCACCACAGGCAGGTCGGTGGTCTTTCTGTCTTCTACAGTCTCCTCTCTGATCTCGCCCCCCCCCCTCCTGCTCTGTCTGAGACATGTTCCCCCATATTTCTGCAGGTAGCTCAAGGTCCGCCAGCAACCTCTTCTGGTAAAACTACCAAAATCAAGAATCGCTGATCACCTTCACTCTCTCATTCCTCTTTTTTTCCCACCTTTGGAACAAACTCCCACACCTCTTTCAATTCCACTCTTCCTTCCAGGTCTTCAAAACAGCTGTTCACCACCATCTCTTATCTTCCCCCATCCAAAACCATGATCTTTTCTACCCCGTTAATCCACCCCAACCCACCTCCTCCAAATTCCCTGCCTTCCCTGCCTTCCTTCCCGAAAGTTCCCTGTCGTATAAGGTCCTGAAAGTCCCTGTAGTGTCCATTTTGTTTACCATGTGATCCCCTTCCCATCCCTCTCCCTTCCTCATATCTCCTCATGTCTGTTCCACACTTTTTCTCCTCTTCTCCCCCCCCCCCCCCCCGGCCTTTATGTTTCACCAACCACTTGGTACTTGTCATTTGAATTTGATAGCATTCATCCATCGACAGCAATTTTGTCATCTAGTGCTGATTCTAAGTTGGAGATCCAAAGTCTTTTGTTTGTGCAGTCAAGGTTTGCTTCTCATCATTGGTAGCCAAATATATGAGCAAGGGCAGCTATTCTCCCTTTTGGTCTCTACCAACAGAAAGGACTCTTCAACAATTTTATACTAGAAAAATTAACTCGGTTGACTTGATAGCATTCCCATCGAAACCCCTGGCTCGTGATGTTGACATCCCAAATAGAGCGTTGATTTGTCATTATAAGTCATATATAATTAAACTGATGTCAACTAATGTTTTTCCTCCTGCTAATCTACATGGCAGCTCCACCATGAGCCTTCTGATCAATGTAAATAAATAAATAAATGTTTAAAATACCATTTCATTAGCAGTACTAATGAATGCCTTTTGAAATGCAAAACAAACCACAATGAGAACTTACTACCATCATGTAGTCTTAAAACGACTGGTGTTGTTTCACACAGGGCCGGGGAGGTTTCCCATGATGCTCAACTTGGCACGTGAGAAAAATCTTTTTCGAGAGGCTCTCAAGTTTTACCCACATGACAGCTCTGAGTACCAGGTGATGGCAATACAAGCTCTGAGAACAGAACATCAAATGCTAAAACTGGGAGAAGGGTGGCAGGAGTAGATGTTATTTGGTTCCATGCCATGTACAGCTCTAATTACTCCATAATGTTATTTTAAGGCCGAAGGTCAGTGTTATTCAAATTCATGAGTGTTTGGTTACACCTTTCAGGTGTGAATGTGAGATGTAGCTTGAGGTGTAACTATATCCTCCTCTTCTCTCTGAATAAAAACCTTGACCACGTGAAGTCTAACAGCTCGGTTTCCTGAGCTAAACAGTAAATGCAAACCATTTCGCTGTTTTTGCTTCTTATCTTTTGTCTTTACCCAGGAGCTGAGCAAAGGATATGCAGAGAAACTTGGGGAGCAGGGTCATCTCGAGGAGGCTGGGTTGGTGCTCGCCCGCTGCGGCCTTTGGCATTCAGCCCTTGAAGCCTTTCAGTCGGCTGGGAGTTGGCAGCTAGCTCTAAGTGCTGCAGCACGATTGAGCTTTTCTTCTGATTGTCTTGCACGACTGGCCCGGTCTCTGGCGGGTGAGCAGCCTTTTTCAGAGGGATTGTTTCAGAATAAACTTTTTCCTCGGTTCATTGTGGTTTCTATACGAATATACGGGAATATTCCAAAATGCAGAAGGCTGTTTGGCCCATCTCTATGGAATATTTACACTCCCATTTTAATCAGTACAACTTTACTTTGTTGACTCGTTAATTTTTTCCATTCAAAAGTGGATGTACACAAAACAACAGGCTTTGTTTCCTTCCATTGGGGCTAAATGCTCAACAATGCTTTAACCTGATAATGCCTCAAAATGGTTATTCTAAAGTCATGATTTTGCTGTGCAGATGACCACACAATTAATTATTTTATTTTGCTTTGTGTTGCTTTTAAGGTTGTTTTCTGTTTATTTGTTTTTTCTTTCATTGGAGTAATATTCCCTTTTGTGTTTTAGTGAAGCTAAAGGAACAGCGGAGGTTCACCGATGCTGCCTGTGTACTGGACCAATATGCAGAGGTAAGCAAGCATGACTGGCCTTGTGTACCTTTGTGATATAAGCAAGAGGGTGAGTTTTGTTGCTTTATAAACACAAACTGTTGTGTAAGCCACATAGTCTGATTGTAAAAAAATAAACTCGCCTTATTCTACCTGTTTATTGATATTTTTTTTTTTTTTGCAATAAGCAACTAAGTTTCATGATGAAGATTGATGTTGTTGTGCTAGGATTATGAAGCAGCAGTGGTGGTGCTGATTGAAGGTCATGCCTGGGAAGAGGCCTTGCGGCTGGTAAGATCTTAGCGTTGTCACGTTTGGCCTGGTGGGGCGATTGACAAGCTTGTGGTTGAATATCGAGGCAATAAATTAAGCGTGACTTTTATTTTTATTTTCAGTTGAAAAGCTTAAATTGTTAAATGAATAAATTGGTTTGCATTGTTGTCGATAACATTTATTGGAAATACCGTATTCTTTGGCTTATATATTTAAGTCGAATTGGCTAATTTTCCCATTTTTCTTTCCTTCATTCATAGGTAAATTTATTTGGAGTATAAGGCGAAGTTAGATCAAATATGGTTGTTGGCAAAACTGTCAGTCACTCAGAACAACAGAGGTGTTAATTCCTCCCTGATACTGCCGCAACACATCGCTGCGTACGATACTTCCAGGGTCATGAATATTAGTGAGCTGTTTAGTGCGTATTATTTGAACTACTTTGTGGGACAACCTTTTGGATAAATTAGGAATCTAAATAGATTTTTAACGTGTTTGTTGTCACATGGAGGTACAACACTTCAAACAAGATACATTTCTTGCTGACACCGTATTTCCTGTGCATGGCCATATTCCCACCATTTTCCTCAGCTAACTTAACAACTTCCAACTTAAAAGCTGCTGTGTATGACTTTATGGGAGGAATTTTGATATGACTTAGTGAGGATGGACACGTATGATTGATTGAAAGGGATGGATCAAATGTAATTAGTGAATGTGCGCTCATTATTTATTGGGTAAGTTTGCACGCGTAGGTGAGCAGATAAACGTTTAATTACTCACCCAATCGGCAAACGTTCCGGGAAATGATTTCTGTCTTGTGTTTTGAAATTGACAATTATGCAATTTATTTCAGAAAAATAACACTTTGCATTAAAAAATTTTTTTTTAATGCAATTCGATATGTTAAACCATAGATAAGTCGATTCTGAGTACACGTCGAGATGCGGACTTCTGGAAAAAAGTATTGACTTTTACACCGAAAAATAAAGTAACTGCTTTCTAATTTTCCTTTTACATTTCGGTTCATTGGCTTGCTGATGACCCAATGACTAATCTTCTCAATCTGTGTTGATTCAACTCACTTTACTTACTTGGCTTTGATGCTACTTATCCTTGGTAACTGTTTATTCCCATCTGTTGAGCAAATTCTAAAATCCCTGTAAAGTTTAACCATATGAGTAAGATTCTGTCTAAGCGCTGCATGTGGAATCTCTTTACACACCCCAAAAACGTTTCCAACAGAAAATCAGACTGGATCGAATATAGAGAAGTTGAAGTCTTTTATTATTTATTCTTTAATATTGAAACATTAAAATCTAACGCTGCTGAGGAATTAACTGTTTCCATTGTACTTTGGTGGAATTGAGGAGCAGAAACGGCAAACTGTAAGGTGATTACACAGAATATATTAACGTGCAGATCTCAAACAGAAGTATTTAGCAAAGAAAAGGAAACTCTCGTGTTTTTGTTTACCTAGAGAAAGCCTCTGATTGAGTACCAAGATCAGTTGTTGAATGGGTTCTCAGAAGGCAACTCTTGCCTGAAGAAATGGTAAAAGTAGTCACGGGATTGTATTAAAGAAAGCAAGAACTATGGTAAAAATCAACTTGGAATACACTGAAATGTTTGAAGTCAAGGTAGTATTTATTACACCTGGGATCAGTTTTAACTCCTCCACTCTACTATTTGCAAGAGTAAAAGAAGAATTGATAGAGGATAAAAGGTTGCGATTCCCACGAGAGTTGATGTACGCTGACGACTTAGTATTGAATGCTGAAAGTGAATAAAGAAAAACAAACAAACAAAAAAACCAGATGATTCAAAAATGGAAAAGTGTGATGGAGAATAAAGGGGTGTACACGTCAGCATGTCACCAAATGAGGTTTATACTGAGTGGTGAAAAATGAGAAAGGAAAGAAAGAAGACAAATGGCCTTGTTCAATATATGGAAAATAACTTGGATGGAATTCAATTAAATGTAGACAGTGTTCGTGATGATGTCACAAGAGGTGCAGTGGTATCACTGGAAATTTGGTCACAAAAGCTGGGATTAAAAATTTAATGATTGTGGAATAAATTATTTTAAGGAAAAGAGGGAGAACCAAAAGAAATGCTCCTGAGCTCATAATTCAATTCAGAAAAAGGTCAAAGTTTCTGTTACCTTGGAGACATGATATATGCATCAGGAAGAACAGAATTCGCCATTAGATCAAGAATGAAGTCAGCCTGGAATAAATGGAGATGACTAGATGTATCATGATGTGCACAAATATTTCACTATCTGTCGATTTATAGTTTTTATAAAGCCTGTATCAACTGGTATTGATGTGTGGAAGTAAAACGTGGGCACTGCGGATTGAAGAGGTGTAATGAGAATGGAACGAACAGAGATGAGAATGATACGAGACCCCAAGGTGAGTCTGGCAGAATAGAGCCTTTATGGGGCTTCCAAGTGTTACTTTAGAAGCCCCCATCCCTCCTCCCCATTGAGCTCACCCTCTTTCAAGAGTCTGACATGCTCATTCTGGGGTACCGTCCACCCACGGGACCCCAGTGAATGACAGCAGCCAATCATGCCCGTCATGGATGTGTCCACTGGGGAAGCCACCCTGCATGCATCCTCGGGTCCAATGGAGGTCGACCATGCAAAGCTGCTCCCTTCCACCAATCACAAGGTGGGCACCAGTGTACGCCGGATGACCAATCACTGACCACAATGCAGCCACCAGGGTGCACATAGCACATGTGTACTGGCCATTTTAGAAAACTGCCTTGCTCCTATCGACTTCAGATTGAGAGGACCATCGGACGAGATAGCCTTACCATGTCTGAGTTTGCATTTGGACCATGTCCATCCTCCTAAGGAGGCTATGCACCAGCCAACTTGATTCCAAACGTAGATTAATACAACAAATAACGCTAAACCCTACACAAGTAGATGGGCCATACTAAAGCCTTACTTCTGTCGCTGACCTCCATCCCTCCTCCCTCCTCCCCCCCTCCCTCCCATAGCCCCCTCCTGACTAAATAATTCTGGCTGGGACGGTAAAATAATTGCAGGGTGGGGTAGTTTGGGTTAGGGTCACCATCCATCAGACAGACAGAAAGATAAACAGTCACACTCCATCAGACAGACAGAAAGGCCACACTCCATCAGACTGACAGCCACACTCCATCAGACAGACAGCCACACTCCATCAGACAAACAGCCACACCCCATCAGACAAACAGACAGCCACAGTCCATCAGACAATCACATTCTCTCAGACCGTCACATTCCATGTGACAGACAATCACAACCCGTCAGAGAAACGGTCACAGTCTGTCACACAGTGTCACATTCACAGTCAGACAGACAGTCACAGTTTATCAGACAAACAATCCACTCAGAGTCGGTAGTCCGTTCACACAATGCACATCACACACCCTCAAACACAAACATACCACCTCCTTCACAAACACCACAACCCCCACCCTCCACCTCTTTGACCACCCCGTGTGGTTGTGGTGTGTGCAAGGTGTGTTGGGTAGGATGTGGTCCAGTACAGTGGGTTGAATCCAATGGCCATTTTTCTAACATAAGTGACATGTTGTGTCTTCAATCAGATCACTTTCCTTCACCAACACTTTTGATTGCTTGCTGGTTGCAAGAAGCGCTTGCAAAGCGATTGATACGGAACGATAAGCTTAGCAAGCGATAGCGAATCGTTTGCTCATGGAACACACCTGTTTTTTTAATAGTTCAAGGTAAAGAGTGAAAGGTGAGGTCGCTACCCACTAATTACCTCCAGGAGGCACAGATTCGTACAGGGAGAGATGGGGGAAGGGATGTTTTAGCGTCTCGGAGAACGCACTCACTGTTTCACCTGCATGGCAGATGTTTATTTATTTTGCCGTGGGGATAAAGTAATTTCAAAAGAAGTGTAATCTTTATAATTATTGTATAAAAAAATGTAGTTATCACAATTTGTAGCGCGGGTGAAGAAGGCATTGTGCTCCTTCCGTTTGAGGTGTATGATTGTGTAAGTTCGGCGTTGTGTGGTTCCTTTTTTTTTTTTTTTTTTTTTAAAATAAATTATTATTTTTAAAAGGTTTTAACCACAAGAGTTTATCATATATTATATTTAAATTATCGCAACGATTAACACCGGCCTCGTCGAGTGAAATTTACAAAATGTGCTGACGAGAGGTGGAAGCTTCGAGACGATGCGTGTGACGTAAGCGATGTGATCACGTGATTCCTTCATGTTCAGTCCGCCATATTGAATATATTTCCTTGGTGTGAAGACGCTTTTTTTCGAGCTCTTATCTTTGGAATTTTTGTTCGATAACTTTGGCACAAACAGGTGTTACCTTATCCAGAGCGGATTGTTTGAATATCAGGTAAATCTGACGTTTGTAGTCCAAGTGCTTGTCGAGTTTTTACATGTAATATAATGCGTTTGCAGTGACATAGCTTTTTTTTTTTTAATTTGTGCGAGGCCGCAACTGTTTTACCTCAATAAATCGATGTCGATTAATTTCTCAAACAAATTGTGAAATTCATCGCGTACCTAACATGTTAAATCAAAAGATTCAGTTTTGATTTTTAATGGATGGCATTTAATATCGATTTTTTTTTATTCGCCCGTAGCATTTTAATTATTATATATTTGTGTAATGCTCCGTGTGCTCTTTTGAGCTGGATTAAAATTCGTGGAGTATATTATATATATATATTTCCCTCCCCCCCCCCCCCCCCCACCCTTGATGACATTTTGTATGATCGGAAGCGTTGCTTAACATTCGACGAAAACAAATTCGATTACAATCGGAAGATTATTAAAACAAAAGTCCCTGAAGGAGAGTTTCGGGACGGCGTGTGTGTGTGTGCAGCACGTGTGTGTGTGTGTGCAGTCACATTCATTTTAATCTATAACTGGGAATTTTATTCCACATAGGAATATGGTTTCGGGGTCATTTTTTACCTCAGACATCGTTTTCGGGAGTTTACCTCAGACACGTTGGATCGAAAGATGATGAAAATTGGAGAATTATATTTTTTTTGTTAAATTTCTCTCGTGGTATTTGTGTTGTCTGAGGTAAATGAACGTTAAATTTGCAATCTCACCAAATCGGATAAAAATCATTAATTATTTATGAGTTGGGCTTTACTGAGATGTGTGGATTAAGGTTTTATAGTCAGTTGTGTGAATATAAAGAGGTAAAATGGCTTCCTTTCTCGAAATGAATAAATCTGCTGGTTTACGATCCTTGTGTGTTAATGGTATAATCCGGAATGTGTTATATCGTAAAATCCGATCTTCTATTTGGAGGTCAGTTCATGAGGTACCCCTTCAAGCAAACAGTAGTTTTCAATGGTTAATTATGCCAGACTCGGTGTTTGCGTGGTTTAAATAAATTGTGAAAGGCGTCCATTTTGTTTCACACAGAACCCAGCACCACTTCATTGGAAGGAGTGCTTTGTGTTCGTACTTCATTTACCCTGAAGGTACGACTTTGTTATTTAACATTATAATTATGGTTATATAAAGTGTCTTGCAAGCTCTTGGGACAAGCCCCACCTGTTATAAGCTGACATTAATTTCGTCAGGTGAGCTGATGCGATGGAGCAGTGTCTGTCGGTGATTGAGTCAGTGAGTGAGTCCGTAACACTTCAGTCATTATGAAATGGAACAACCCTCGATTTTTGCTGAAAATTGGCCACAGGCTTTATAGCGGATGCCGAAGGAAGGTGTATTGACTGCATCAAAATCTGCGCTCCTTTATCCCTCCCCCAAAATATGTATGTACTCTTATCCAAATGTACACACATGACTTCGATGAAACTTGACCACAACCATCATCACCCATGGTGTATAAAGCTTGTCTGTACAAAAATCTGCCCTCAAGTGGATCTATGGGGTGGGTTGGTTGGGTGGGGGCGGTGGGTTGGTTGGGTTGGGGGATGGGTTGGTGGGGGGGGGGTTGGTTGGTGGGGTGGGGGGTTGGTTGGTGGGGTGGGGGGGTTGGTTGGTTGTTGGGGGGGGGGGGGGGGTTGGTGGGGTGGGGGGGGTGGTTGGTGGGTGGCAGGGGGGTTGATTGGTGGGGTGCAGGGGGGGGTTGGTTGGTGGGTGCAGGGGGGGGGGTTGGTGGTGGGGTGGCAGGGGGGGGGTTGGTTGGTGGGTGCAGGGGGGGTTGGTTGGTGGGTGCAGGGGGGATTGGTTGGTGGGTGCAGGGGGGGATTGGTTGGTGGGGTGCAGGGGGGATTGGTTGGTGGGGTGCAGGGGGGATTGGTTTGGTGGGGTGCAGGGGGGATTGGTTGGTGGGTTGCAGGGGATTGTTGGTGGGGTGCAGGGGGGATTGGTTGGTGGGGTGGCAGGGGGGGATTGGTTGGTGGGGTGCAGGGGGGATTGGTTGGTGGGTGCAGGGGGGGATTGGTTGGTGGGGTGCAGGGGGGGATTGGTTGGTGGGGTGCAGGGGGGATTGGTTGGTGGGGTGCAGGGGGGGATTGGTTGGTGGGGTGCGGGGATTGGTTGGTGGGGTGCTGGGGGATTGGTTGGTGGGGTGCAGGGGGATTGTTTGGGTGGGGGGTTGGTTGGTTGGGTGGTTGGGGGGGGTTGGTTGGGTGGTGGGGGGGTTGGTTGGTGGGGGGGGGGTTGGTTGGTTGGGGGGGGTTTGTGGGGGGGGTGGGTTGTGGATGGGTTGGTTGGGTGGGGGGGGTTGGTTGGTTGGGGGGGGGTGGGTTGTGGATGGGTTGGTTGGGTGGGGGGTTGGTTGGTTGGGGGGGGGGGGGTGGGGTGGGATGGGTTGGTTGGTGGGGGGGGGGGGTTGGTTGGTTGGTTGGGGGGTTTGTGGGGGGGTGGGTTGTGGATGGTTGGTTGGTTGGGGGGGTTGGTGGGTGGGGGAGTTGACCCTCCAAAATAGTATTTCCGCGCTCCTGGAACAGCACACACAATTTTGATAAAACTTGAACAACATTCCTCACTGTGAAGTCACATTCCATTGATATACCGATGCTATTTGTTATGGAGGCATGACCAGCACCACGCAAAAATTATTTTGGGGGATATGTGTATATTTGTGAAATGTTATCAAATAAGTAAGGCACGTGAAGCATATTTCTATTTTTCTTGACCATTTATTCAATGTAATGAATAATTTTCACCTCCGCCACAGAAGGTGTTCCCCCCCCCCAGCATGAGAAATCAGGGCAAAAAAGATATATAGCACGCTATCTCAAAATGTTGTGGATGGATTCTGTTGAAACTTCGTGGGCATTATGGATGTGTGACAGAGGAAGAATCCATTAATTTTGTTGTGAGATCTGAGGCTATTTATTTATTTTTAAAAAGATTCCAAAACCATTGAGAGATGGGCCAAAAATGATATAGTACTGGATAACATGATATTTGAAAAAAACAATGGGCCTGATATGTTTCGTGGATCAGCATTGAATGGCAGAGGTATGCACCTTCTACTTGTTCATTAATATGGTACGTTATCTCAACTTTGTGCAACCACTTATTGGAGGAAATGCCAAATGATGGACAAACACTGCATCCTGTTATAAAGATACAACACGCTGGTTTGTGATTTATCTGCTTGCTCCACTCTTATCCTCAATACCACCTGCTCATCCCACCAGCAGTGAATTTAACTTGGTAAACTGATTGATTGTAATAATGGGGTACCAATATAGCACAGCATTGATGGGCCAAATGGCTTCCACCTGTATCCAGTTGTTTGTGAATGTATTGAATAGGTATGCAACAAACGTTTTTGCATGCAGAAAAGGAATGGCTCTCAATTTTCACAAATTTTCACAACTATCCAATTACCTTTGTGCTTTTAAATTTTCATTCTACACATTATATGTACTATTGACTGAATTTTTCCTTCTCTTATTTTGGTTAACATATCAGTGTGGTGCTGTGGTGTAAATTATGTCTGCATGTGGTTGTCAACGCTCATCATTGTAATTTAATTTTGTGTGGCAAATATTTTTATTTTGATATAGATGCCGCCAGGACAAAGTACTGGAAAAAGGGACAGCATAAAAGGTCATCATGCTGCACCCACTGGGCAAATGTCCTCATCAACACTGGGACAGATGTTCCCACCCATTGGTGCTGCAATGATTGACAAGGCTGCCCAAAGGTCTGTACAAAACGTTGCACAAAGATGCAATGAAACTCCTCGACAAATGACTCTCAAATGGCTGCAAATATAGAAGGTCGACAAGTCCCAATTGAAGAGCCTCCCAAAATATTGCTTTTGCCAAATTTTGCTGCCTGCATCCGAGGTAGTTTTCATCAAGGTGATGGCCAAATTTTTAGAAAATAAAACGGTAAACAATGTGTTTGCAAATAAGCTGTGCTTCATATTGTTTGACAAAATTAAAAATGCTTCTCTTGGATACCTATTGATGTAAGACTTTGTTCTTGAGACTGGTAATGAATTGTATGGATTGGTGCAAAGGTCTTTAACACATAATAATCTCTGCTTTTGTGTTGTCTGAATTGCCGCATACTGTACGTTATTAGACCAAACTTTTTGATCACTCTTGGGACTCTCTGGTTGGAATTTTTATCCAATGGTACAGATATTACCGTGGGTTTTTTAATGTCTTTGAACGAAGCTTTGACAAGAACTCTAACACTGTACAATCACTGCTTCATAACATTTGGAGCTTCAACTTTTGCAGTTATGAAAGAAAGTCTGTTTTGTGTTTTTTGATTCTCATTCAAGAGGTAGGGGATGGAACTCAAGTACCTAATGGAAGATCTGTACTAATCAATACAGAAGTGTCTCGGAGGTATACGAACACTGTCTGAGGCTAGCAGCATCCATGAATCTGAGATGTGAGGTAACTCAGTTTGAAGTCACTGGCGTGAATGTCGATGTTATGAATGACCAGAGCATAGCTTGTCAAACAACAGTTGCACACACTCAAATAAGTGACGCAGAGATTGTTCTATATCCAATCACGCACAGTACCCCTCATATCCGCTCGGTAGAGACTTGGCACAAATGCTGTATTCGGCACGAAAGATTGTTCTGTGCTTTATGGACTGCAGACAATCCTCCCCATTTGCAGACTTCGTCAGCAAGCGTAGCAGGATCTGTTATGGCAAGTGTCTCACATAAACGAAAGACTACCTCCTCACATAGATCAGTATCGGACGGACAAGAGACAAAGGGAGAGTCAGAAAAGCAGACCACTCAAGTGAGCTGAGGCAAACGAGGGCAAAGACCGAAAGACATGACCAGAACATGGTGCTGATGAATTCATGTCCAAACAAAGGAAAATTGATGTGTAGAAAAAGTTATAACAAAGATGAACATTACAAGCAAAGCAAAAAATTAATATGCAGTAAAAAAATACAAGTCGCAATTGAAACCCATAGAGAATAAGTAAAAAGTAAATGTATTGAAAGGTACAACAGGATTGAAAACACAGAGCAGCTATGATAGAACAGAGCAAATAAGTATGCCACCAGAATCTAAACAAGAACAGCTTATGATAAAACAGAGCAAAAATAAGTATGCACAGAATCATTAAACACAGAAACGCTATGATAGAACAGAGCAAAAATAAGTTATGCACAGAATCCTAAACACAGAACAGCTATGATAGAACGAGTAAAATCACTATGGCCCGGGATCCAAAAAAAGAGCAGCTTGATAGGAATGGAATAAAAATAAGGTATTTACAAGAATTCCGAAACATGAGAGCAGGCTATGGTGGAACGGAGGGTAAAAATAAGTATGCACGGAATCCGAAACATAGAGAGCTCTGCGTGGAACGGAGTAAAAATAAATATCACGGATCCGAACATAGAGCAGATATGATTGGAACGGACGTAAATAAGTATGCACGGAAATCCGAAACATAGAGCAGATATGATGCGAACGGAAGTAAAAAGAAGTATGCACACATCCTAAGCATAGAGCAGCGGTGAAAGCTAGAATGTGCTTGCATACATAAGAAGTGAGGTGCACCGAGAGACTTAAAAAGACAATTGCTTGCTTGTAGGTTAGAGAAAAGAAAGAGAAAGGTGAGATGGTATCGGGTAAATACCTGCTTTCAATGAAATGATGGTAAATCATGGATTACACTACATCTGTTCAGCCTGCAATAGACTAATTTTTTTGAGAGAATCCAAGTTGTTTGTTGTAGGAAAGAATCCATAAACACGCAGAAAGGGTTAGCTGTTCAGCATTTTGCTGAAAAGGTATTACAGAGAACATGTCTCACAAATGCTCAGAGAATTGTGGTTTCACATGTATGTTTGGCGAAATTAGTCCGGCATTCAAAACTCTGGATTTGTTTCACATGTCACCGAGCCATCTGTCTGCTAAAATTGGCCAGCTGCAAGCTGCTGCAAACAATCTATATTTAGAGCCCATTCCTGAGGAATTAAAAGTGTCTCAACTCCCTGGAGCAACCATTTGATCGCTTTACATCTTCCCTTTGCAAAAATACTGCACTTCCCAAAGGAGGAAACGTGGTGTACATGGACCTGTAGTAGTGTGTTCCTTCCAATGTGCAGAAAGCTGCAAACTGTTTTAACCAAGATGTGGATCAGATGATCAAATGAATCAGGGTTCAACTGAAAGACGTCTTGCTTACAAAAGGTATTACAGTACCAATTTTGTGCGACAAAGCTCACATAAAAAATGCTCTTCAACTATTGTTGGGAATAACAAATGGTATGCGGGAGTATACTTTCAACAAATGAATGGGGTTATCCTTTGCCAAATTGTTTTTTGGAGGGAACGAACAAGAAATTAGTGATGATGAGAGCATCGGACGTATCCCGACAGACTGATAAAGGATCACGAAATGCACATGGAAGTGTTCTTCAACCTGTGGACATTGGGCAGGAAATCCTTGATCAACATTTTGACCACATAATGTGTATAGCACCACCTGCTGAAGGTAATGATCCAGTTAAAATCTTAATAGATGAAAAGCAATGAAGCGAAAATCATTCACAGTGCTATTTCCATCAGGCAGCCCACACATATCATTGATTATCGGGAAGTAAAATAACGTCGGTGCACGTATTTAAAATCACGTATATGCACGCAGATGGTAATTTTGACAAAGAAACACAGAATATATATTTTTTTGCTCAATATCTCTCTGAGTGTATCAGTGTTGAGCAGTGTATCCATTGCTTTAAGGAAAAGTCATCACAAGGATTTTTGATGGAAAGTTTCCTCTGAAAACCTGATGCGGACCAGAACTCGTTGAGGAAAATTCTCAAATGTGATGATGCTAACAAATTTTTAAAACCTATAAGAGGAACTCCAGCATATTGGGAGACTGCCCAGAAAGAATTTGCTTGCAATGTTGAGACAACTGCGAAATGCAACATGGTTCTGCTCATTTTCTGGCAGGTGATATGAGATGGCCAAGGATCGTTGAAAATATTTTGAAAGCGGAGGGAGACTCACGAAGTGCCGACTTTCTTTTATTCCTCTGAAAAATGTGCATGCTCAGAAGAAACCGTAACAGTCGCAAGAATGTTTGATCATCGATTTCATTTGTTTCCTAAAAAAAAGGTCATCATGTCACCAGCCAACCCAATTGGTAAGATCAAAGATTATTTCTACAGAGTGGAATTCCAACAGCGTGGTTTCCTCACACACACTGTTGTTTTGGGGTTGAAGATGCTCTAAACTTGACGAAGCCTCAGGATGAAGTATGTGGTATCTTTTCATTGATCAATATGTCACCCATGTGAAGTGCCAGCTTCAGCTGATGATGAGTTCCATGAAAGTTGTGAACAGGTTCAGAAACACATACAAAAACACCAAAGAGCTGCAGGAAGAAAGGTACCACATGTCGCTAATTTCCAAGGCCACCATCGAACGTACATTTATTTCTCGTCCTGGAGAAAAGGTGACTGAAGGATAACACCACAGGAAACAGTCACAGAGTGTTACTGAAGTACAGAAACGGCAATGAAAAAGGAGCGATGCTAAAGATGTGTTGAAGAAAATATGGAATGCATTTGCAGATGGCCGGAACAAAAACTTTGAAACAATTGGATGAGCTTTTCACAAAGATTGACATAACACAAGACTCATTTGAACTCGCATATGAAACTCACAAATAAAGCTTGGTGTTGTTTTACAACGAAACACCAAGATGTTTGGATAAACAGTACAATGCTGATCTCCCTTCGCTGCTTGGAATGCAAATATGGATATCCAGTATGTTGTAGAATGATATGTCATGTAATATTCTACAATCATTTTCCTACATATCAAAGACAGGAAGAAATGGGTTATTGTTGAATCAATGCTCAAAAAGAAAGCCACTGAATGGGAAATGAAAATGCAGAAACAAGCCATGAACAAAGTTAGGAGGTGTCTATCTTCACAATAGAGAAGTTTAGTGCACAAGAACGCTGTCTACAGAGTGTGCAACCTCAGACTGAAAAGAATCATCCAGAAAGTGCAGTTTGTTCCCACGGAGATGATATTGTCAATAATGAGAAGTCTACCCCTTCACGTTCTGCAGAACAAAAGCTAAAGGTGGCGACTTGAACTGTTGACCCGATTATGGATGACAGCCTCGTCGATAGATACAAGAACAGACCGAATACAAACAGAGTTTGAAGTGGTTTGCCTCGCCACTTTCTGTTCAGAGTTCAGAGTTCTGTACACAATCTCAGATGCGTATGTTAAAAGTGGAAAACGTCAAATACAGTGCCACGAGCTTCAAAATGGATTGGGTTTCGTTTGGCAGAAAACGATCCCGAACAGATCCAGCAGTGATCACACGATATGCCAAGATTTTCACCATGAAAGATCCTGGAAGTACATATCGAGGTATTTTGCAGCTTTTTCTACTCACCGGTGTAATGGTCAGGTGAAAAACCCTGGAAAATGCTTTGAAACTATGCAAACTTCCTACGAAGATGGAGCTGTGAAATGTGGCAAGCCACCCTGTACCACATTCGTTCAGAGACATTCGTTAAAAGACAAAAACTGTTTGAAAAGGCAGCTGTTGAAATTGATAAGAGCGAAGAGCTGCTTGAAAAGCTTGGTCACCTTGAGGATGCGTGGCTCGATATGTCCAGAAACCGAAGCAGAAAGGTTGAGCTGTTTAAAATGTGGCAAGAAAGATGCAACACAGACCCACAGTGGATTCCTATATCCCTGCTTAGCTTCACGCGTGAAAAGGAGACTATAACATTGAAATTCGTCGATGTGTTATATCTTAGATGAAGCTCCAAACTCTAATTGAGGTCATTGAATGAGAAACAGCGAGGTAAGTATTCTACAGGTACGACAGTGGTGTCCTGAATAAAAGTAATGGGAATGCCCTGAACCCATTTCATTTTGTTTGTTATTCTGGGGGGCTGGTACAGGCAAGAGTCACTGATCAAAACGATTGTATTACGAGCAACCAGAATTCTTGCTGGGCATTGCAAATCCTGATGATGGTGTCTGTATTACTCACTGCTCCTACCTGGTGTTGCAGCATTAACATCACGCAGCCCCACAATACACAGCACTTCTGTATCGCTTGTTCGATGCAAAATTACCATTTTTTACCCAATGGGCCTCTTGGCGAGGAAAAAATCAACTACCCTTCGAGCAAGTTAAGCAGTTTGCAGATTTTGATCATTGATCTGAGATTTCCATGTGGATCACAAGCTTTTTAGCATATAGTTCATGCGGAGACTGAGACAGATCAAGCAATGTCAGGATTTTTCTCCATTTGGAAAAATGTTTCAATCATTGCTGGTTGGTACTTCATCAGTCTCATGTGAAAGGAATGCTTCACATGCAGAAAATATGTTGTTGTAAACCTTTGGGCTTGATTCATTTCCTTATTGCTGAACTTGACAGAGAAATGAGACAGAAACAGGAGACATTTGCAGAGATTCTGAATCGCTTGAGAACACGAAAGAAATCTGAAAAACTTGCAAGCTGAGGATGTACATGCGTTATGCAAACGTGAACTCGGTGAAGAGATTGATGCAATCCACATTTTTTGCCACAAATCAAACAAGTAGACCAGTATAATATCGATAAACTTCATTCATCCTGCTGCAACATTCTTTCTATTGATGCAGAAGACTTCTTCAGAGATGCCAAATCTGGAAAACTGGTAAAAGAGCAAACGCAGTACATCAAAGTGTTCACACAATCTAGCAAGAAGAGCACACTTGCTGTAGATGCACGTGTCATGTTGATAAAGTAAACTAGATGTATCGGATGGGCTGGTAAATGGGTGTCTTTGGTACTGTGTTCTCATATATCACAAACAACTGGTGATTCCTTTCCTTTCAGTCGTTTATGTTGTATTGACAATCCAACAGTGGGACAGTTGCCCGAAAAGAAAAATGCAACCACCAATCATTACCAAGTCAGAGCACTCCAATCAGTCCTCAGGAAGACAGAGCAACAAACAATGGTGTGTAAGCGTCAATTTCTTTGAAATCTCAGCTATGCCTGCACGCATACATTAAAATTCAAGGAATAACATTAAAAGAAGCCTGTTGTCTCGCTTAATAAAAATATTCTCCTGCTGGGCAAGCCTATGTAGCTTTAAGTCGAGTCACAACACTTGAAGGACTTGTCATCCAGGACTTAAAAGATTCTGCACATCTTTCTGCAATAAAACGATCGCAGCAGCAATGGACAGCATGGTTCCATTTCCCACCAAATAATGACTTATCCTGAAGTTGTAACTTCACGTAGTTAACTCTACACAATGTCAGGGTCTCAAGTCACACATCGAAAAAGACTTTTGGAAAAAAAGGGTCTGACAGACATTTCCTGGAAGGAACTTTCATTTGTCTCACAGAAACATGGCTAACCAGTGTGATGCCACAAGAAATGCCAGAGCTGGATGGATTTCTCTTCATACACAAACCGAGGGACAATGCTATGATTCTCTGAAGACCTCTTTGCAAACTTTGAAGCAACAATCTTCATGGTGGAGTCGGTTATACTACACACGACGACTCGCTGTTTGAAATTGTGAATCTACCTGCAACAAACTGGAATGTTCGTATTCAAAATGTTGATCGTAATGTTTATTTGCATGATTTTATTAGACATCATCTTACAAAATGAACCTTTTCAAGAAAGAACATGATTTTGCTGGTTTAAACAATCTTGATACTTTCAAGGTGGCTGCCTTGGTGATTGGTGATTTCAATGAGGAAGTTTTCTATAAATCCTCCTCTGTGCCAGATGAATGGCAGAAAAGGTTTTCTTCATGTGTGAGAGAATCACCACAGAAAATGGCACTTAATTGATCATGTATATCGTCAGGGGTGGCAGACAATGTGAAAGTACAATGTTCTTCCAACATATTTAAGTTACCCACGAAGCCTGTCACTATGAGTTTGAGTATCTGTCTGAAGCCTGGCAGTCTGCAACCTAGAAAGGCTGAACACTTTGGTGCATTTCCTCAATCCTCATGCGATGTAAACGCCCTTCTTTTTAATTATTCAATCTTTCAGAAAGATCTTTAAGGTGTTGTGCAATGAGGGGTAAAAATATGTACTTGTGATTCAATATCCATTGTGCTCACCACGGATATGTCCTGTGCCTTTCATTCCTTGCATACCCTGATTGCACAGTCTTCCCTCTGTTTTAATATCCTTTACACACAACTGTTGATGTTTTTCCCGCCCCGCACTCGTGGTCCCTTTGCTCTGTTGTGTCCTGATCTGTTCAGTATTCTCCTTCTTCGATGAACCTTCACTTTTTGGACAAAAAGTGTGTTCTGTCTCTGTCTTTCTGTTGTCTCGTTCTCTGCGTCTGTCTGTCTCGTTCTCTGTCTCTTTCTAAACCTGTCTTTATCGTTTTCTGACCCTTAAGGACGGCAAACGGTTAAGCTCAAGTGCCCAAATGCTCGAGTGCTTGTGATTATGTTTTCTGGCTGGGCTCGCCCCTTAAATTGCTAGAGAACAGCACAGCACCGAGGTTTTGGGATGGCTGTGGGGGTTATTCGGGGGCACTGTGGGTTGACTATTATTTGAGTGTGTTCCAAAAAACCCAGAGTGCTAGAAAACTGGTAGGTACAAACCATGCTGATAGGACACAAACATGCAGGATAGGTAGGGTACAAACGCATGCAGGCAGGTTTGAGGGATAGGAAACAGACAAAGTAAGTCAGAAAAATAATCTATGGCAGCAGGTAGAATGAGGCATGAATTAGCAACTGCGAATCACTTGCAGAACAGTAGGAAGTGCACTCTGCTTAGGGGGGAGACCAGTTCAAGCGAACACCGGCGATCTACAATAGGTTGTCTGACAAAAAGTGTCTGTCTCCTCTCTTGTCTGTCTGTCTCTTTTCTATCTATCCTTTCTCTCAGTTTCTACCCCCTGAACATGGAACAGTACAACTACACGCCAACCATTGCAACGATCTTGACAATAGAAAAACTGCTCTTCATTTACATTGTCAACCTTTTTTTTTTTTTTTCCACTTGAGGCAATCAGCGGGGGAAGGGGTTTTGGGGAGGGCATTATATGTCCCCCCACTCCCATTCTCACATCCTTTCTCCCTCTCCCCCCCTCTCTCTCCGCCTTCCTCTCCTTGGTCTCTCGTTCTCTACGTCTGTCCTGTCTGTTCTCTCTGGCTCTTTTCTACTGTCTCAGTTTCTAGACCCCTTAACATGGAGCAGTACACTGCACTGCAACGCATTGTAACGATTTGACTGAATTGAAAAATGGCTCATTTACAATTGAGACTTTTAATATTTGTTTGCCACTGAAGTAGCAGTTGGGGGAAGGGGTTTTGGGGAGGGACATTCTATGTCCTCCCCCCCTCCATCTCCCCCTCCCATCCTCCCCATCTACCCCTCCCTCTTCTCCATCTCCCCTCCCCTCCTCCTCTCTCTCCCTCCCCTCTCTCCTCTCACCCTCCCCCATCTCCCCTCCCTCTCCCTTTCTTTCCCTCCCCTGTCTCCCTCCCCCTCCCTTCCTCTCTCTCTCTTCCATCGTCTTTTTCTAAGAGATCATCAAGTCCAAGGTATGCTTTAATGTTTCATCTGACTCACAAACTGTTTTATACTTGTCAGGAACACAATGTTATTGAATTGTTTTAAGATTGTCTTTCTCTTGTGTCCATACTGCACTGTCTCTGCTCTGTCTGTTGCATTAACTTTTTAGATTCAATAATGTTGAGCGGACACATTTCTGCCTAGTTTGGATTTTAAAAGAGAAGAGATTGAAATGCTAGCATGTACCCATTATAATCAAATGGGTGATGGAATGCGTCGGTGTAGGGAGAGGAGCCGACTATAATATTATAAATTTGTTTCGTTTGAAAGGTCAGAGGCGAATTTTACGCAACACAGTCAGGGATTTCATTTTGGGATTGAGTGGGACCTGATAAGTGGTGCGATGACGTAAAGTCTTTTCTGTTGCTAAATCGGAGGTGTCCATAGTACCATTCATTTTTGGGTACATGTTTGCCACATTGTACACATTTCACACGCAATCAACTCTTTCTTGAGAATATTCTCAATTAACCGTTTCAAATGTTCGACATGTCTCGCCCAAACCTATCTCTCCTGGAAATATTTTTTTGTTAGGGGGCAAAGTTGGCATGAGGGCAAGATAGATTGCGACAGAACTCTAAGCTTCGATTTTTCGATTTCTTTTTGATTTTTTTAGATTTTTGACCACTTTAAAGGGCCGTTGCTATGCTGTGCTAGGCCTGGGTCCCATATTCGAAATCACACGATCCCAGAAATATTGGTCCAACCTACCAAATTTTGGAATCGTTTGAGTGGTCCTAGCCGAGGCTTGACCAAAGTTTTGTGGACAGACATGAATGTCCAGAATAACGTTGCTGTAAGAACAGCCAATATGCGCTTACCCAATGTTTGCATTGGATCCCAAGTAGGGTTCAGAATTTGAACACAAATGATGAATGACAGTTGCTCGTCATGTTCCTTATGGCAAACACCGGAAAAAATCCATCTGTGTGTTCTCTTATCGCATATTTCAAATCGCCTTAGTCCAGCGACACCCATGTCGCCTACCAGTTCTCTATCTGTCTGTCTCTCGTTCTCCAGCTCAGTCTGTCTGTTGGCTGCTTGGGCACCCTTATTCTGGACATTTCATCTGTCTGTCGCGGAAAATGGTCAAGCCTATGGGCTAAACACTCAACGATTCCTATGAAATTTGGTAGGAGGACCAATATTTCTTGGGAATCGTGTGCTTTCGAAAATGGGACTCGGCCTAGCACGGCATAGCACGGCCCTTAAAGTGGTCAAAAAAATCTAAAAAAATCAAAAAATAATAAATGAAAACGAAGCTTAGAGTTATGTGCGCAATCTATGTAGCTCCTTCATGCATTTTGCAACCTAACAAAAAATATTGTAGGAGGAGATTAGTTTTGGCGAGTACTGTTCGAACATTTCAAGACGGTTAATTGCGAATATCTCAAGAGAAATAGTTCTGATTTTGATGAAACTTGGGTGAATGTGTACAATGTGCAGCATGTACACAAAAATGAATGGTTGCTATGCACACTCCGTTGCTTAGCAACAGCTAAATACTTTATATACATCGTAACTTATTGTGGACTGCAAAAAAAAATCAATACTCCGAAAAGTGGACCTCAGGACTGTTTTTGTGCCAAAGGAGAATGTTTACAGCATCATATAAAAAAAATAAATCTTAGCGAATTGATAATGGAATTACCAGGCTGCATTTGTTGAGTCTCTTTGGAAACAATGCTGAATTTACAAGGCGGGTTTCGCGGCGCAAACTAAGAAGGGCTGTGATATCATATTTATTGTGCTAAATTGATTGATAGCATGTAATGAATATCGGCTCGTCGCGTCGGCAGATTCCATCTACAGCGAGCAGCCATGTCGCTACTGGCTTGTCTCTCGTTTTCTCTGCGTCTCTGTCTGTCTGTCTCTCGTTCTCTCTGGCTCTTTCTACCTGTCTTTCTAGTTTCTAGACCTTAACATGGAACAGTACACTGCACTACACGCATTGTAATGATTTTGACTGAATTGAAAAAAATGGCTCTTCATTTACATTGTTGACCTTTTTTTGCCATTGAGGTCAGCAGTGGGGGAAGGGTTTGGGGAGGGATTCTATGTCCTCCCCTCCTCTCTCCCTCTCTCTCTCTCTCTCTCTCTCTCTCTCTCTCTCTCTCTCTCTCTCTCTCTCTCTCTCTTCTCTCTCTCTTCTCTCTCTCTCTCTCTCTCTCTCTCCTCTCCTTCTCCCTCCTCCATGACTGGGCATCGTCTTCAAGAGATCCGTCAAGTCAATATGCTTTAAAGTTTCACTTGACAGTTACTCTATTGTAATTTATTTGGCAATTCCGTTTGGGTTATTAATATTTATTAAGTGCATGTAGATCAGGACAATCAATAATTATTTGATTGTTTTTAATTATGCCCAATGTGATTCAAAGTAGTCAAATGGATACGTCACTTGCGCGAAAGAAGTAAAATTTTATGACGACGAAACGATGAAGTGAAGTTCGTCGTCATAAAATTTTACTTTCGGCGTGACGTATCCATTTGACTACTTTTGAATACATTGGGCATATTTTTTTAAAAACAATCAAATAATTATTGATTGTTCCTGATCTACAATGCACTAATAAATATTAATTACCAAACGGAATTGCCAAAATAAATTACAATAGAGGGTACACCTGTCAAGTGAAACTTTAAGCATAACTTGGACTTGACGGATTCTTGAAGACGATGCCCAGTTCTGGAGGGAGGGAGAGAGGAGAGAGAGAGAGAG
>CM068956.1:136507092-136528200 GCA_035128595.1 Eptatretus atami
GCAGTTATAAAGTGGCAGTTCTAGTTATTATTATTCTCCTCCCAGTTTCAACGGAGGGGACTATAGGTTTGCACTCCATCTGTCCACATACCCTTCAATATAGTCGACTGAAACTTGGTATATTTATTGTGATAAGTTACAGAACGAGTTCGAGTTTCAGAGCGTTTCGTCATTTTTTTCACAGTTATGCCCTTTTTGGACTTAGGAAAATATCACAATCTTAGGACAACAATCTTAGGTCATGGACTGCAAAGCAATTCTCGCTGTTATTTAATATTATTCATGTACTCGTACATTGAGAACACTGTGTGTGATTGTGCTTTATTCCTTCCTAACCTTCCAGTCTTTTACCATTGAGATATTTTTAGCTTTTATTTGTGAAGAACAAAAACCAATATTCCTGCATATATCCACCTAGTTTTGTTCAATGCATTATGTCTAAATACATAATTTGGATTGCACTTGAGCTGTTAAATTTGGCATCAGATGATTTTCTCTGCATTGCATTATTGATAAAAATGACATGTGAGGAAAGTTTGATGATGTGACACCTACATTTTAACCCTTTAAATGAAATTCATTCCAAAAAAGTTCACACGTATATATGTACTGTTGTATTTTCCAACGTAGGTGCACAAGTATAGCAGGCTGGACTTGGTTGAGACACACTTGATGCCAGCACTTTTGGAAGGTGATGTATTAAGTTGCTGCATGTCGAAATAAGGAAATTAAACATCGTATTACTATATCTACCAAAATATTTCCCAACTCTTTGGTCTGCAAGTTTTTACCTCCACCACCGAATGTGGACAGATATTATGTTCTCAGCCTTGTTTGTCTGTCTGTGAACAGGGTATCTCAAAAAGTTGTCGACTGATTCGGATGAAATTTGGTGGAGAGGTTTGGTGTGTGACAAGGACGAAATGATTAGGCTTTGATTAAGATCTGTATCTGGATAATATAATTTTTTTTAAGTAATTCTTCACCATTGAGAGATATTGCTAAACCAATGTATAGCACAATATCTCAAAAAGTTGTGGACGGATTCGGATGAATTGATTGGATTTTGGTGAAGATTCGAATCTGGATCTGGATATGAGAATTATTTAATTTTTAAAGTGATTCTTCACCATTGAGAGGGCCAAAAACGATATAGTACTGTGCAGCACGATATTTCAAAAACGTATTGGGCCCGATATGTTCTCGTGGATCAGGCATGACATGGCGTAGGTATGCGCTCTACCGAGTGCCCTTCTAGTTTTTTTTTAAGTGATTCTTCACCACTGAGTGATGGGCTAAAAACAATATATAGCACGTTACATCAAAAAGTTATGGACGGATTCGGACGAAACTTGATGGACAGTTTGGGTGTGTGACAAGGACAAATTGATTCAATTTTGATGAATATCCGGATCCGGATATGAGAATTTAATTTTTTAAGTGATGCTTCACCATCAAGAGATTGGGCCAAAACCATATTATGTAGCATGATGCTTCAAAAAAGTTGTGGATGACTCGTGACAAAACTTGGTGAATGAGTTGGTTGGGTGACAAGGACAAGTCAATTTGATTTTGGTTCAGGTCCGGATCCAGATCAGGCCTATCAGTGGGATACAAAATGTAAACTGTTCAACCTGGCGGAGGTGCACTCTACGGTGCACAAATGCACTCTATGGAGTACCGTTTTGGTTTCTTTGTGTTATAGCCACATCTGTTTCATGATCATTATATATATTTTTTAAATTCAAAATTGAAGCTCATGAAAGAGCAAGGTGACAGTGGATAAAGGCAATGCAGTGACAGAGGAGCAGTGACGCAATGAGCAGGGGACTAAACAAACAGGAAAAGAGGAAGTGGAGGGAATGCAATAACAGACCTGAGCAAGGCCCACAAGAGCACGTGACCTGGACAAGAACACACAACTCAGGCACAAAGCAATTGTGAAGGCACTCGATGAGATGTGCAATTACATTGTATCGGAAAATTAACACCGATAATGAACAAAAAAAATATGGTAAGCAAAACCATTCCACAACAGGTATACTCAGCTTTTGAAGACAGGCTCTCAGAGTAGAGAAGATTGTGTTTGGCCATGAAGGAACTTGCAAGTGAAAAATACAGTTTGGCATAAACTTAATTCTTGGAAGGATGTATGTGCACGCACTTTTTATGCCCCCATCGCCGAAGGCCGGTCTGAGGCACTGTTTTGGGGTTGCTCATCCGGCTGTTTGTCCGTCTGTCCGTTATCAGGTTGTTGTTTTTTATTCCCATGATAACTCGTGAACCACGGAAGAGATTTCAACCAAATTTTGTCAAAGTATGGACTGTAATACAAGATAAATTGATTATATTTTGGGTTCAAAAGGTCAAAGGTCATTTGACCTTAAATTTAAAATCTTTATTACCGTGATAACTTGTTTCTTTTAATTGGTGCATGCGTGACAAATTTTGACCTGGTGTTTTATATTCTATTGCCTTATTTATATAATCAAGCAAACAGTGGACAATAAATCTGCCTTTTGGATGCAGTGTAATTGAGGAGATTTGTGGCAGTGAAATTGCTGGCTGACTGTTTATTGAGGTTTCATATCTTGACATTTTTTGGTGGTGCGTGTGGATTTAATGTGGTTGTATTTTTATATGGTTGGTTTTCATGTATAAGAAATGCAAACGTGCAAAATAGTTTTTCTGATCTGGGTACTGTTCGCGCACAGCATGTGCAGAGCAGCTCCTTGTGCTGCAGGCTTGGCGAGAGCAGTTTGAGCGACATCGACGGCGTCTTACTGTTGTGCGGGAGAAACGGGAGCAAGTAGACCTTGATACTCCAGGTATGTACTTTTTACAAACCCTAGACTTGCAGATTACATAGAGAATTCAAAAATGTATTCAAACAAGATATTCACAAAATACTAAGTTGCAACAAAATGTGGAATGAGGTGTATGCACGCACGCGCACACACACACATTGTTTTGTAGCCACATGGGTCATCACACTGACTTGGTGTGAATCTTGTCAGGCCGCATCAACTGCTGCTGCAACGGCCAGCTGGTTCGTCTGTCCCGTGCCGGATCATAGTTCTTTCCACTCTGATACCATGCCAGTGGGACAGTTTTCGGCTCGTGTGTTGCTCTCTCTTTGCCGCATGCCTAATCACTAATTACTGGGCGAATGAAGCCAGTGAGGTGCACGACATGAACCGAATATACGACATTGGTTGAAGTTCCCAATTAGCCCTTAAATGGACCTAATTGTGTGAACTATCACGGCAATTCAAATTCGCCCCTAGACCAGGTTGGTTTAATGGTACACGGGGGAGGGGCACCCACAAAATTTTACAAAACCCTTATCCACTACTGATATGGATGCACCCACAAACCAATGACAAATGGAAGAATCTTAATTATTCGAATATTTATAGGCCTTGAATCATCCCACACAAGATAGATAACAGCAAGGGATCCTCAAGACAGAAATACCGGGTGATGCCCTGCATTCCCGCAGGACAGGAGGAGGCAGGAGCAGAAATTATTATTGTTGGCAAATGGAATTGGCCTTTCCAGCAGATGTGGTCTGGATGCCCTCAGACCTGTGAGGAGGCGGAGAGGCGTGGCTGTCTGAGTGGGGATGTGGCTCTGGTGCATAGCTCTGCAAAACCGACGGAGGTTCTCCGCAGGCAGAGTCCGGGCATCTCCTGGGCTTTTGTCTGGCACATCTGCCGCCTTTATGGCTTCCGGCCCCTACCTCACGCGTGACGCACCACGCCCCTCCCCTATCACTCACCATTGGATCTGGTGCTTCCCACCCTGAATGGACGAGGGGACCCCCTGACTTATCACCTGGGTGTCCACCCTGGTGTCTCTCCCCCTTTCTTTGTACATGACCAGCAGATGCTTTCCCACCTAAAGTAGTGTTTCAAGGCCTATTGGAATGCTTAAGAAGGACATAAAGGACAGATTCCAGAGGGTAAAACATTTAGGGAAAGCCCAGATGGTTGGCGGTGTTTTGGCACACTAGCAGGGTCCCAATCTATGATGGGTTCATAGATGTCTCATCTCAAATGAGCAATTTTTTGGAGTGTGTATTGGTGCAAGCGGGAATTTAATGTAAAGTGATGTGGACCGTGACATGTGGTACATGTTTACCTTGTAGGCAATGGCGGTCCACTCAGAAGAACTATCATTTGTCATCAAAAATATGCATAATATGCAAAACACAATACTTGCGAAATCCAATAAACAATCGTTTCCTTGGAAACAGCAATTTGGTAATTTCGAAAATTGACCAATCAAGTGTTTTACTTGTTGGAATGTTATGCATAACAAATGTGGTTGATACATTTTTTAATTGTGGCCGAATAGGTGCTTTACATGTTTTGAATGGCTGGACTTGACCTTTGACAAATTTTGACCAGATTTTATACACATACACTACACGTGTGTACAAATAAGCGGTATAAGTTTCAATCTGATATGTTGAAAAACTCTTGAGGTTTGGCAATAATACGTATCATCACAAAAATCCCATTTGATCATAATGGGGTGAAATTGTTGTCATGGACACCTTTTTCTCTTTGCCGCGTGGGACCTTTCCCTTTGCCACGTGGGACTTTTCATTTTTCTGCATGGGACTTTTCCCTTTTCCGCGCGGGGCGTTTTCCCTTTTCCGCGCGGCGCGTTTCCCTTTTCTGCGCGGCACGTTTCCCCTTTTCCGTGCGGCACGTTTCCCTTTCCGCGCGCGCCGTTTCCCCTTTCCGCGCGGCGCGTTTCCCTTTTCCGCGTGGCGCGTTTCCCCTTTCCACGCGGCGCGTTTCCCTTTTCCGCGTGGTGCGTTTCCCTTTCCAGGCGGGCGTTTCCCTTTTCCAGGCGGCGCATTTCCCTTTTCCAGCGGGGCGTTTCCTTTTCCGCGCGGGGTGTTTCCCTTTTCCAGGCGGTGCATTTCCCTTTTCCACACAGGGCATTTCCCTTTCCGCACGGGTGTTTCCCTTTTCCGCGCGGGGCGTTTCCCTTTTCCGTGCGGCGTGTTTCCCTTTTCCACATGCGCGTTTCCCTTCCCGCCGGGACTTTTTCATGCCACTAACCAACATGTGCAGAACCTGAAGAAAAATACACAGAAAATTAGTTAACTCATAATATATTGCACCCTCTTAACTCAGTACCAGTCCTTGGTGCAATCCAACTTTAACTTCAAAACTCTCACACTCTCTCACACTGCTTCTTACTCTTCTCTGGCACTCCTTATCCATGTCTTGTTAGAGTCGTACATACTTCTCAGAGACTCCACAAATTCTTGCACATCTCCAGACTTCCTCCCGAAGCGCCCGGTCATTCAGAGATATGTCAGAAAATATCAATGAATACAAACTCTATGTTGCTTTGACCTTCCCGGTATTTCTCCATCGCTTGTCTCAAAACAAAAAGGACATCCGTGGTGCCTCTTCTTGTCATGAATCCAAATTGACCTTGGATTTCCACTATTTTTCTCAATCTCTGATCTAACACTCTCTCCCTTATCTTAAAGGTATGTGGTAGGAGTTTACTCAGTCATTTTTGCATTCTTGAATGTCTCGCTATCCTTTAAATACTGGTACCAGAATGCTTTGCCTCCATGTGCCCTTGTAATTTAACTTTTTCCTCATGTACTGCTGGCCAAAAATCTAAGATGGGCTGTAGGGACATATGGTTTTTCTCCACAGTGGACAGATTCCTGTGGGCTCTGGCATGTTTGTGCAGGGTCCACGGATGGGTGGTCATGATGCTGGGCGGTTTTCTATGGGTGTGTTCCCAGGTGTTCTCCTGGTTCATGTAGGCCACACAATTATTTTTCTCTACTTCTGCAGTTTACTCAAATATGATTTATTTTGCAGCACATCTTGAGACTGGACCAAGCTGTGACCAGTACTCGGATGTTGAGAGCAATCTAAGCTCCCTGAAGTCCCATTACTCTCGAAGCAATTCCCGTATTTCAGGGTGAGTGTGTCACATTGAATGGCCCATTGCACCTTATCAGTTCACGTTAAGAGGTGCATGCTTTGTGTACTGGCTTCTGATAAAGTCACTCTGAGCAAACGATAGCTCGAATTTCACCAGTGAATAAACCATTATACCAAGAAATGTCACATTCAGGCACAGAAATGGGGTCTTGTAACTGCCTCCTTTAATACAACAGTAACTGTGAAAACAAAACAAACAAACCACAAAATGTTTGCCAAACCGCAGAGAGAAAACAGAGAGAGAAAAAAGGGGCCTTTATGATGTTAAACAAATAAATGAGGCTATTTGGCTTGTCATTGCCAATTTGCACTCTCAAGTTATTTTTTGTGCAGGTGTAAAAATATCGATTGATGGACTCAAAGTTTGTTTGGGTTTTTTTTTTTTGTCATTTATTCTTCTCGCCTATTCGTCTTCCAACTCCCCTGTTGTTTGTGTGTTTCCCTCCTTTCCATTGTTTTCATATCTTTCTGGTTTTGCTTATTTTTGACAATCTCGGCTAACAGCAATCTCTTGATGCTTACATGCATAAAATTACCCGATTTTGATGGGTGACCCAACTTGTAGTTAATTGTCCTTGTTGTTGATGTGCCCATTTCCCACTAATGTACTTGTAATTCATGTAACAGTATACTGATGTTTCCTAATGGTCTTGTCCTACTTGTGATACCGTAAAAGATTCTCCATGAGTATTTGGATTGCTGCAATTTTATTTACTTTCACTTTTGTTGAGTGTTCATCATGCCCTTTGCTTCATTTGCAGCCGATCCTCCAAAAACCGACGTAAGGCAGAACGGAAGAAGCTCAGCTTAAAGAAGGTTCAGCAAATGAGGAGCTGGCATTACTCAATGCTCTTTCCACCCTCGCTTGGACACTGACAAGGCTACAGTATGCAACCTTAACATGAGCTGTTAATTTTTATTGCTGATGACTATGTCATTGATTTTTGATTTGTTGTTACCTGCACTTGTGTATTTTAATTGTTTTGGTAATTGGTGTAGTTGTTTGTGTGGGACAATATTATATTATATTATATATATATATATATATATATATATATATATAATATATATATATGTGTGGTGTGTGTGTATGTATTTTTTTTTTTCCGACCATATCAATCCTGTATCCCTCTCTAGATGAGATTGGCCCTCTCTTAAAGATGCTGGTGCTTTTTGCCCAGGAGGGAGAAGCCTGTGAACTTCAAGAAAGTTTATCTGATATGCTTGGATTCATGGAGACCTCTGTGGCTGACATCTGGTCCACCAATAATCTTGCCTCCCATAGACCTGTGAGTGATTGAGGTTTCGACAATGATAAAAATTTGGCAGGGTGTATAATTATAGAAACTCAATTTTATGCCAAGCATTTCACAACTGCAACTGCAAATAACATAGTTCGCAAGTTGCTCAAGATGAACAGCGAACCCTCAAATATCGCGGGTTCTAATATCGCATGTTTCCCCCAATCGCGGGTAACCTATTGTGTTCCGATTTCATTATCGTGGGATTTCATTTTGACCAATCGCGGTTTTTGAGCTGAGATGAGTCATCGTTTGCGCCCTGTGCATGTATGATTATCTCTCATTACGAGCCTTTTGTTTCTCGTGCACCGCTTTTAATCTGGTGCACCGCAAACGTAAAGTAATGGACAGTTAGTTTTGCCAAAAGGCAGAGAAAGGTGATGACATTGGGTGAAAAGATCCAGTTGTTAGATCGGTTGGCTCGAGATGAAAGTGTGGCATTACAGAATCAATGAATCGACTGCGCGGTATATCCGTGAAAATGAGTTGCATATTCATTCAAGTGTTGCCGCCAGTGCTCCGCAAAATGGAAAAGTCTCATTCCAGTCCCGTGAACTGTGATCCTCATATTGAAAGGATGGAAAAAAACGCTTTATGTTTGGATCGGGGACCAAACAGAAAATAGTGCTTTTTTGAGTGGATTGGTGATATGGGAGAAATCATTTTGGATTGACTAATGCTTCCATGGGGCAGCCTTGGCTGAAAGCTCTAGTTCAAACATGGATACCCACAAGTTCCATGCCAGCAAGAGCTGGTTTGAGAAATTCAAGAGGATTTGGCCTCCATCATGTAGAATTAGTCAGAGAAGCAGCATTGGCCAACCATGATGCTGCTAAAAACTACCCATCACAGCTCATGGAACTAATCGAGGCGAAGGGATTTATGCTGGAGCAGGATTTTAATACCGACGAGATGGGATTATTCTGGAAGAGGATGCCATCTGATACCTTCCTCTCCAAGCAGGAAAGATCTGCTCCACGGTTCAAGGTAAAATGGTTAAGGATTGTCTTGCCCTTCTCCATTGTTGATGCTGCAGGCAACTTCGTCGTAAAGCTAATGCTGCTCTTCCGATCACTGAGTCCCGCTCTCTGCTCCCTTTTCCCCTGTTCCCCTTCCCCCACCTCCGTTCCCCACTCTTATAGCATCATCATCCTGAGCTAAGTCTTGCGTTTTCTATTTACAGCAGAGTACAGTACAAGTACGTAATGTTTTTACCCTCACCCACCTTGCTGTTTTGTAAAAACCACCTCACTGCTTTGGAATAACTTAAAAATGTAAAACTCTTATGTTTTTGTTTATTAGCCCCCATTGAACTTGGTCCGAAACAGGGGCTGATTGATTGGGTCTTGTCCATCCATGCATCCACCTGCAGCTACATATCGGATATGTATGGACTGATTTTGTTCAAACTTGGCAAAAAGACAATAGATGATAGTATACATATGCTCATCATTTTGTTTCATGATTCGATCAAAGATGGCCGACTGGTGACCATTTTAGTAGCAAAATCCCGGTGTTGAACACGTCCTCAACCATTTCTCCGGCATGCATTTACGGATCTAGTTCAAACTTGGCACATAGATAAAGAATGAAGGCTTGCATAAGCTTGTCATTTTCTTTTGAGATCAGATGAAAGATGGCCGACTGGTAGCCATTTTGTTACTTAAACTTGTCCCAAACCATTTCTCAGACTTGCATAGTCCAATTTTGTTCAAACTTGGCACAAGCACAGGAGGTGATGGCACACACGTGAACCTCACTTAATTTTGCGATGTGATCAAAGATGGCCAACTGGTAGACTGGCAGCCATTTTGGTTGTAAACTAGAAGGGCACTCAGTGGAGCGCATACCTCCGCCATGTAATGCCTGATCCATGATAACATATCGGGCCAAATACATTTTTGAGATTATGCTGTATAATCGTTTTTGGCCTCATCTCACAATGAAGAATCACTTTAAATTTTTTAAAAAAATTCTCATATCCACATCTGGATCTTCACCAAAATCAACCAATTCCTCCTTGTCACACACCCAACCTGTCCACCAAGTTCATCCGAATCCGTCCAAACTTTTTGAGATATCGTGCTCTATATCGGTTTCACCCTCTCAATGTGAAGAATCACTGAAAAAATTATCCGATCCGGATCCGGATCTTCACCAAAACCGAATCCATTCTTCCCTTTCACACACCCAACCTGTCCACCAAGTTCCATCCGAATCTGTCTACAACCTTTTTGAGATATTTTACTATGTATCGTTTTGGCCCCATCTCTCATTGGTGAAGAATCACTTAAAAAATTCTGTAGTCGGATCGGATCGATCCATATCTTCAGCAAAATCGAATCAGTTTGTCTGTGTCACCACACCCAACTTCCACAAAATTTCATCCGGATCCGTCCACAACTTTTTGAGATATCCTGTACACAAACAGACAGAAATGTGTGAAAACATAACCTCCTTCACCTTCGGTGGCAGAGGTAATAAATATGGGATTGCCCTTTAACTCCATCCAGCAAAATTATGAAAACCATGGGGGCTATGACATTTTATTTATTTTTCTCCTTGTTTTATACTGTGTTTATTTTTGGCAACTGACATAGGTGTACAGTTCTATGGGGTGTTTAGGCAACTGTCGGCTCTGTGTAGGCAAAAAAATAATCTGAGTTACATGTATGAAGCAAAAATATACCTACTGCTTATAATTCAAAACACCTCACTGTATGGGAAAACGTGGCAACAGGAATACTGGACTGTAAATGGTGGAGACTTGTAATACCCTCCCCAACCTGGAGGCGGTGCTACACGATAACATTTACATGGAGAATTTGCGTCCTCTGCGTCTCCTCCCTATCCCCTCCCCCCTTATCCCCCCAAGACCACTGGCAAGGATAAAAATACCCTTTTACATTATTTGGGGTCATGCTGATCCTATTTAGCAAGTATGGATGTAATCTGCCCAGAACTGTAGGAGGAGTAGCGTGACAAACAAACACCCACACAAACACCGGTCTTTGAATTATAGTAAAGGATTAGTCCCCTACTAGTTTTACCAGAGGGGACTATCAGTTTGCTCTCCATCTGGCTGTGCCTGTCTGTCCATCCCACCTGTGGTTTTTCCAACTTTTTTTCTCATCCCCTTTAACATATTCAACTGAAACTTTGTACATGGCTTAATTATGATAAGTTATCGAAAAAGTTTGTGAAAAATTGAAAAAATACCCTGAAATTCAGTTATGCCCTTTTTAGACTTATAAAATATCACATATTATATTATTCATGGGTCAGTGTTCAGCTGCCCTGACTCCACCACACTGCTTTGCACCCATTGGCTGGACAGCTGGTCTGACTTCATCCCAATGAAATCATGCCCTGCCATTGCATGAAGCAGCACGGATTGGCAGGCCTCAGGCCTTAGGCCTGGCTATGTCCTCACGGCCCAGTGCAATTGGAATTATCCCAGGTATATAACCACGATCTATTATACATGCACACAAGCCGTACGCATGTTTTTGCTTCATGAATTTCATCGGATTATTTTTCATATGAACTCGGCTAAGTCTAGAAACGAACAAAACATGTTGGGGTAGAGTTTCTTCTTCTTATTTTTGGTTCCGGTATCGGCTCGAGTGTGTGTTAAAGCAAACTAATTTTATCTCCCGTTTGTAACCCTTAACTTTATTGGTTTCTAGTCTACAAAATATGTCAGAAAATGAAAATTGCTTTCCTTTTATTTTGCCAAATAGACCCAAACACTGTGGCGATAGAGGGGGGTCATTCTACCTCAGTTCACCCAAGGGTTGTAACCCGACCCCTCAGATTTGGCTAATTTTTTGCATGTATGTTACATATGATAGTGTATGTTCACATACAAAATTTTAGCTAAATTGACTAGGGGTTGACGAGATATGACCTTGAGAACTTTTGACCTTTTCGACTAATGTCGCGTTTCCACCAAAATTCAAATCCTCATATCTCACAACCCCTTGCCCTATCTCGATTATTTTGGTGTCGTTGGAAAGGTAATTGTCCATAGAATGCAAATCCATCATCGGTTCGTCGATCTAGTTAAGTTAGGGGTGGATTGTTTGTTGACCTGACATTTGACCTTGTCCTTGACCTTGAAGACCTCGTGACCTTGACCTGGCCTTGCATGAAAATGAAAGTTCATACTGTCTACTATAACATATCAAAAAACTGAGGGGTAGTATTTTTGTTCTCGAGATATTTTCGGCCAAAGTTGCAAAGGTCGTAAAAATGCAACCAAACCAAGCTTGGTTTTTCTACCCAAATTTCTTGATCTTTTCTACCCAAATCCTCCATGCGAGTTAATCCACCCCAAACTCAACTCCTTCAAATCCTGTAATGTCCATCTTGTATACCTCATGTTCCCTGCCCCATCCCTCTCCCTTCCACAGATCTCCTAATGTCGCTGTTCCCCACTGTTTGGCCTTCCCACTCCCGCCCCTCTTGTCTCATCCCCCCCCCCCTTGATGTACGTTGTGTGTTAGCTCTCATACAAGCCTCGACAAGGTATACAAAAAAAAAAAATCCGATGCACCATCTCAATTTTTCACCCTGGGCAGTCGTATTTGACATAAGCGGTCAGTTTGGTGAAACTGCTGCTGCTGGAATAAAAATGGCTGGCAAAAAAAAAAAAATTGGTTCCAGTTATACTGTTAGAATTTGGAGCCTTGTACACACCGACAGACAACCGTCCCGTAGCTTAGTTATTTCGATAAGTATGTGTTTCTAGTTAGAATCCATCCCCTAGTCTAATGGAATTACGTGTACATGCGCTGCAAGTTATTTTATAGATAGGATTTTACACTTATGACAACGCCAACAACAACACTGCTTGAGGAATTGTCCGCGCTGTTCGCGCTCCGAAGCGTTTCGTTCTGGCCTGGCGCCAAATGAGAGAATGCGTCATTTTGCGGCCAATGGGCGACGAGCGGATCAGAGCCGGGCGGTCCTTTGCAAGAAGGCGGAGCTGCGACACGCGGTCCGCCCAATGAGAGCAGGCCACGCATGAGCGGACTGTGCCCGAGAAAGACGACAAAAAAAAGGAGACAAATAATTTGTGCCCCGTCAGTCTTAGCGCGTGGTCTGGTTCTCTGATCGCATCTCAACGCTGGTCTGGTTCTCTGATCGCATCTCGACCGCTGTGTCTGGTTTCTGATCGCAGCTCGACGCTGGTCTGGTCGCATCTCTCGACGCTGGTCTGGCCTCATCTCGTCGCTGGCGCTGGTCTGCGCCTGGCTGCCCTGGTCCGTCTTTTGGCGACCGGAGTTCCGGAAGGGGTGGACGTCCAGCCGCGCGCTCGCGGCCATGTAGCCAGCCGCCCTGACTCCCAGCCGAACTATCCTCTGCGGCTGGAGAGCCGAATAAAGACCATTTGGGTCCTTCTTTTTGTGTGTGCGTGTGTGTGTCTGTGGCCCAGTCTATAAGTAGGAATTGTTTCAGTGCCTTGTACATACTTGCATTGCGTAGTCGTGATAACTCTGCTCTTCGTGTCCTTCCCCCCCTATTGTAAATAAATATACATTTGTTGAATGTTTCAGCTCGTTTCTGTCCTTTCCTTCATTGGCTTAGCACGTGCGTGTTGGAGAATTAAAAAGGCCATTGCTGCAGTAGTTGTGCATTTGGACCGACGGGACCTCGGTAACCATCCGCTCGGGTTACGCACGGGTCAGCACGGTTATGGCTCGTCCCGTTCGAGCTCGTCAATGGTGTGGATTCCTCGGTAGCTCGCCACGTGGGTCTCTAGGTATTTTGAAGATTGGCAAATAACCCTGTCCCACATGGCTGAATTATTGACGATTCGCGGTCCTGTAAGGGACCCGTACCTTCGGAGTTATCCGAGGGTAACAATCTGAATTCCGGGTGTTCGGTGGAGTCGACTCTGCTGCTCCAACTAGCGGTCGTGCTCGCAGCCGATACCCGGCCCACAACAATACGACCGACACAAATTGTTAATCGCTTGCAGAATCACAGTTTTTATATACGATACGTTTGATTTTTGGTCAGCTACCTCCCTTTGCCACTGGCGGCACGTCTAAAATGGTGACTATGACAACGGCACATTCATCGTTGGTGATAGAGTTTAGACGTCCCCTTCTGTTAAAAATACAATGGAGTCAATAACGATTTTAGAACTTTGTCACATTGTGCATGAACAATTATTCTGACCACTTCCATGTACATGGTGTGCGCCAAAACCAATCTGGATTGTTGGGGATCAACATCTACCTGGGCTAGTCTGTTCAGGTCCTTTTCTATAAATTTTCTTAAAGTTGAAGATTATTGTAGTTCACCAGAATCAGGGGAGATATCAGAAATGCAAAAATCGTTGTCGACATTTCATGTGGTAACAAATTTATCAAAAGAGAGATGAACACATTCTGCTGTCACCGAAACTTAGCAGACATGTCCGTAGCTATTAACCACATTACATTTTAAATAAATGAATACTATACACTGATCTATTAACTCCTGCAGAGCCAACTAGTGATAACCTTTTTGTTAAAATAAAAGACATATTGGTTGTATTTTGTGAGGCCAGATGGGTTCAATGTAAGTTTGTGGTTCTACGAAGCCGGCGCTCCTCCCAGGCAATGACACACAACATATAGCGCTCCCGAGACAGTTATTGCCTCCGCCACCGAAGGGGAAGGAGGTTATGTTCTCTCTGTCTGTCTGTCTGTTTATCGTTTACAGGTCACAATTTTAAACTGGTCTTCATGAAACTTCACCACATGGTAGAGTTTGTTATAAGGAAGAAGCCTAATGTATTTGAGGTCAAAAAGTCAACATAGGCCAAAGGTCAACAACTTTGGTGAGATTTCTAAAATCCTCAATTTTCATTTGATTGACTTTAAATTTGAACAGGATTTACACATTATGTCAGTCAATTGAACCACCTATCACTTTTTAGGTTGTCATAGGTCGAAAGGTCAACATAGGCCATAAGGTCAACCCAAAATAGGCCAAATTTTTTAATTGTTTCTAAAATTGTGAATTTTCATCCGATTGCCTTGAAATTTGAAGACCATTTGCATATCAGGTCACTCAATTCAATGACCTATTAATTTTTAGATCAGCATCGGCCAAATTGGGCCAAATTTTCTAAAATCCTCAATTCTCATCCGATTGACTTGAAATTTGAAGATCATTTGCATATGAGGTCGCTGAACTCAACCACCTATTAATTCTGAAGTCAACTTAGGCCAAAGGTCAACAACTTAGGTGAGATTTCTAAAATCCTCAATTTTCATCCGATTGATTTGAAATTTGAAGAGGATTTATACTTTAGGTCACTGAATTCAACTAGCCAATTATTTTTGAGGTCAACATTGACCAAAAAGTCAACATAGGCCAAAGGTCAACAACGTAGGTGAGATTTCTAAAATCCTCAATTTTTATCCGATTGACCTGAAATTTGAAGAGGATTTTCATATCAGGTCACTGAATTCAACAACCAATTATTTTTGAGGTTCACATAGGCCAAAAGGTCAACATAGGCCGCATTTCTAAAATTGACAATTTTCATCCGATTCACTTGATGCTTGAAGAAGAGTTGCATATTTGGTCATTGAATTCAACCACCAATTATTTTTGAGGTCAAATATGTTTTATGGATTTTGCAAGTATCGTGCTCTGCACAACGTCCGTTTGTTACTTGCAAAATCGAAGATTTTTCAAGTACATTGGTCAGTCGATTTTGTTATTCTGTCTGGCTGGCTGTTTGTGTGTCTGGCTGTCTGTTTGTCGCCTTCAGGTCACAATTTTAAACCAATCTCCACGAAACTTCACCACATGGGAGAGTTTGTCGAAAGGAAGAAGCCTATTGTTTTTGAGGTCAAAAGGTCAACATAGGCCAAAGGTCAACAACTTTGGTGAGATTTCTAAAATCCTCAATTTTAATCCGATTGACCTGAAATTTGAAGAGGATTTATATTTCAGGTCACTGAATTCACCCAGCCAATTACTTTTGAGTTCAACACGGACCAAAAGGTCAACAACTACAGTGGTATTTCTAAAATCCTCAATTTTCATCCGATTGACTTGAAAGTTTAAGAGGATTTATATTTCAGGTCACTGAATTCAACCAGCCAATTTTTTTTTTAAGGTCAACTTCAACCAAAAGGTCTACATAGGCCCAAGGTCAACAACTCAAGTGAAATTTCTAAAATCCTCAATTTTCATCCCATTGACTTGAAATTTGAAGAGGATTTTCAGATCAGGTCACTGAATTCAACTAGCCAATTATTTTTGAGGTCCACATCAGCTGAATTTCTAAAATTGTCAATTTTCATCCGATTCACTTGAAATTTGAAGAGGAGTTGCATATTTGGTCATTGGATTCAACCACCAATTATTTTTGAGGTCAAATTTGTTTTATGGATTTTGCAAGTATCATGCTCTGCATGACATCTTCTTGTTTGTTTGTTTGTTTGTGTGCAGGATATCTCAAAACGTTGTGGATGGATCTGGACGAAATCTTGTGGACAGGTTGGGTGTCTGACAAGGACAAACTGATTAAGTTTTGGTGAAGATCCAGATCCAGATCCAGATCCGACTACTAGAATTTTTAAAGTGATTCTTCACCATTGAAAGATCGGGCCAAAAATGATATGCAGCACAATATCTCAAAGAGTTGTGGACGGATTCGGATGAAACTTGGTGGACAGGTCGAGTGTGTGGCAAGGACGAATTGATTCGATTTTGGTGAAGGTCCGAATCCGAATCTGGATATGATAATTATTTAATTTTCAAAGTGATTCTTCACCATTGAGAGATTGGGACAAAAACGATATAGTACTGTATAGCATGTTATTGTGGCATTGTGGGCCTATGTGTTCTCGTGGGCAATGGGCCTGATATGTTCTCGTGGATCAGGCATTGTGTGGTGGTGGTATGTGCTCTACCAATTGTCCTCGTTTCATTAGTATTTGTTTTATGTAGCCCTTCCCTATTGTCTTGTGGTTTTATGGGGGGAAAATGCATTGCTCAGGCTTTTCAGCTTTATTCCCATTCTTGATTCTTTTATCAATTTTATTTTACTTCACACAGTATTCCCTCCTTTCCTTCATGCAAGCGTGCACACCACGGAAACAGATAGCTCATGAGCATACGCGTGCCATTTCCCGTTCAAACTTCGTGCCATTACCCAACCGACACTCACTTCAGACCTTCGCCATACTCGAACCCCAACACTACAACATTTCTACAACCATCGCAATTCCTTCATAATAATCTCCACATCATTGGACCCCAACTCAAGCTCACCACTATGCTCACCGCTACACCACCACTCCCATCGCTCAACCACCATCACCACCAATGCCGTCGCTGCTTTTTAGGCCCAATCGGGAGCAAGGGAGCTGCCCAGACCATCAGAGGCACTCGAGTCTGGACCTTCTGGAGTTTAGATCAGAGGGCAAGAGTGCGTCAAATTCCATTCAGCATCGTGGGGTCAGCCCAAGCGTTACGTTCAACTGCGGCCCTCGTTGGGTGTCCAGCGCGTGTTTGTGGCCGGATAGTTCCATCAGATACCCCGTCACCATGCTTTTCTCGGAGGTTCATTACGTGCTCAGGTGGAGAGCGACTCGAGCCATTTATGGTGCAAAATCCTCGTCTGGGAAGAGCTAGTACCGGGACAATGGTCTGTACACCATTGAGGGCGTGGGGAAATGCCCATCACTCTGCCTGTCCTGTTCTCAAGCACCACCCCTGCTGGGGCATAATAAAGGTGGGCTCTGTTTTCTGGTTCCCATTCTGGTCTGGCCCGCCCACCCTCTCTGATCTGGCCCGCCTGCTCTTCTCTCACATCTGGCTTTCTCCGTCTTCATCGTCATCTTCTTCATCTTCTTCTTCTTCTTCTTGGCATAACGGAATGAGCAGAGCTTAACTGACGGAATGGAACGGAGTCCACCTGCGAGCGGGAGACACCAGACGGAGTGCCACCTTAGCCCATAAACATTTACACGTGCAGACATCTTTGCACTCATGTTGAGTCTATCCTCTTACACATTCTTTGCTTCATTTCCAACTCCCCCCACCCGACCCACATCTTTACACCCTCCTTTTTGCGCCTCATTTACCAATCACCGCACTCCTCATCGCACCTCCTCCAACCATGCACCTTAGACACACTTAGTTTTCCTCCCCTCCTAACTGCCTGGGTTTGCGCTGGTCCATCGGCCTTGCCAGGTATTTAAAGAGGTCGCAACCACCTCGTGCTTTCTCTCTTTCATTGCTTTCTTATTTCTTCGGGTATGTGTCTGATGATGCCTGTCATGTTTGCATAAGATAAGATTGTAGATGCATAATATCGATTTAGCACTGCACCGTGTCCTCTTTTGCATGTACATGTATTTTATTTTGCTGCACCTCATCAATCCTTGCTTTCCCCTGCTGCACATATTGCGATGTGGTGAAACATTTTATTATTCCACATGCCTTTCCTCGTCCTTGCTTTATTTAAAAAAATTGTTTATATTATTAATGTACCCAGTTTGTTGCATCTTTTCCTCCGTTGGTAAAGCGTAGTCTGCACATTGTATTAGCCAGGAAATTTTACTCCACCGATTGGTTCTTGTTAGCCAGTGCATACTTGGCAGCTTCGCTCGACTGCACCTGATCAGGTAAGTTAATGCAAGTACGCATCGATGGCATGAGACCTCCCCCCTCTCCCCTCTCCCCCCCCCTCCCACCCAGAGTGGCCGTCCACAGGTAAGGTACCACGCGAAGTAGTGAAACCCTGCCAGGATTTGCAGTACTAATTGGCATCCGTGATTGCTTAACAACCCGTCGGAGAATGAAGTTATTTTTTCCCGGTGGCCTCAGGACCGGGTGTTCCGGAGCAACTCCAGCTCTTTTCCTCGTGGTGAAACTCGAACCTCGGATCTGTAACAACATCTTGCCTCTTCAGTTTTTATAATATACTGTAGATTCCATTTTGAAATTGGCAAATACAACTCAACGCAAATGTGTTGATGGATAAGCCTCTGCCTGCATAAATTAGAGTTCAAGGAACCCGTTACCCTGCAGTGTTTCAGTTTATACAGGAAGGCCTTGCCGTTCGCAGGGGTTACATTCTGGAAAATCCACAAACTTAGGGGGTAAGGGGAAAAATAGCGTTCGGAACTTGGTTTAAACTTTGTCCAAACTGTACCTTTAATTAATATATTGCTGTGCATTGATTTTGTGTTATTTATTTTCATGGATAAGAGTTATTAAGAACATAAAATATAGTATAATTTCCCCATATTAATGTTTTCATTGAGTGGTTGTTTTATTGTTATAATACTGTTGTGGTTCTGTAAAACCGCATTTCTCCGAGGCAATGGCATGCGACATACAGCAATCCCAAGGCAGTTATTTCTTTCGTATTTGTTTAGATAGTCCTTTCCATATGTCTAGTAGGTAAATGGGAAAGATGCGTTGCATCGGACTCTTTTAGTTCGGTCTCCAATCTTCAATCCTTGCTCTTCCACTCCTTTCCGCTTTGTCTCTTGCACGCACGCAACGCAAAGCACCAAGCAAAGTACACCAAGCGCCTCATTTGCATATGCGTGCCGTTTTCCATTCAAACCTGCGCACCAGTTTCCAATTGCCATCTCACTTCGGACCTGTCTTTGGCTGCATCCACAAATTCCTTGCTTTCCACTGCTGTACATTTGCAATAAATGCCATACTGTGCCACATACTGTACTTTTCCTTGCATTGTTGAATAAATATGCCTGTTAGAAATGTACCCAGCTCGTTTTTGTCTTTTCCTCCATTGGTCTAGCATGTTCCACACCATAGCATAGCCGAGACGTTATACCCCAAATCTGCTGAATAGCCGGTGCGTACTTGGCAGCTCCGCTCAGCTGCACCTGATACGGTAAGTTGAGCGAAGTACCCATCGAGGGCACGATTCCTCATTAAGGCGACTTAGTTAAACGGTTGTCAGACGGAGGACACCGAGTCACGTCGTGAAGTTGTTAGCATTCACGGTCGATTAGCGACCAGCCGCAACACAGTTATTTGTGTGCAATGGTCTGCGATTCTCAGTGAGTCCGGAGAGGAACCAGACACCCCCTCCCTCGTAGTTCGCCCGCGACCCCGGGGCCACGACAATACTTTTGTGAGAGGGAAGTCAGCCGATTAATGTTTGTTTTCACCCCTGTCTGCCTGGCTTGCTTTCTGTGAGCAAAATATCTCAAAAGGTTGTTGATGGATTCGGAGGAAACTTGGTGGACAGGTTGGGAGTGTAACAAGGACAAATTGATTAGATTTTGGTGAAGATCCAGATGCATGAATTTTTTTTGTTTTCAAGTGATTCTTCACCATTAAGTGATGGGACCAAAAAAGATATGTAGCATGATATTTAAAAAAGTTGTGGACGAGTTATGACAAAACTTAGTTGATGAGATGGGTGGGTGACAAGAGCAAGCCAATTAGATTTTGGTTCAGGTTTGAATCCAGATCCAGCCCATCAGTGTGATCTAAAACGTAAACTGTTTAACCTGGCAGAGGTAAGCGCTCTACTGAGTGCTGTTCTCATTTTCTTGAGTTATTACCCTCACCGAAGGGGAGGGTATTGCGTTTGGGTTTGTCTGTCTGTTTGGCCGCACAGAACTTTTGTGTTTTTCTCCGCAACTGCTTGTCGGATTGAGATGAAATTTTCACCAAAGGTGTGACTACTCATGTGGAATCATTGTCCTTATTGTGATGTCATAGGTCGCATGGTGTGGCAGCCATGTTAGAAAAATGGAGAACTTTTGGACCTCTGTATCTCTGAAACCGCACCAAGGAAAAAATTTCAAACTTGGCACACGACAAGTACTCCTCATGGGGAATGTGTGATTCTTTTTTTAATGACATCATAATTGCTCATGTTGAACTGATTGCCACTGTATAACTGCTACATCTGATCAGTAAGAAAATTTTTGAGTGTCATCTCGGGATAAAATGGTGTGCAGAAAATTTTTTTGATGACGTCATCGGTCATATGGTTTGGCAGCCATATTGGATTGAAGAAAAATATTAAATAATGTTTTCTCTGGAACCGCTTAATTAATCTACATGAAACTTCAAAATTATGATCTAGTCGTGATGGGGAATACATGTTTTAAATTTCACCTTGATCGGACACATGGTTTGGCAGCCAGAATTATTCCATTTTTTTTGATCTGGGTTCTGCTTGATTTTGAATTTGATTTTTGAAAAAGGCTCACTTGGCTGTGCCTGGATGGATTTGAGGGTTTGGAGTAGCAGCTGAAATGCGAATCCTATCCAGGTTCCTCCTGATTACCTCATCTTTTGTTTTTTGCTTGTTTGCATTCCTTCTGATTACTCCATTGCAGGACTGTACCTATTTGGTCTTCCACTTAATTTGAATTGAATTTATTTTCATCCCATTCTAAATTAAATTGAACTAGTGCGTGCCCGTACGGCGTGGTGCCATACGTGCGTGGCCGTACGTGCAAAAAAAAAAAAGAAGAATTGTGATGTCAATGTGATGTCATAGCACCGTGTCCTGTCATTGGTTTGGTAAATAAATAGCCATAACTTGGGAACCACTTGTCCGATTAATATCAAACCTTGAAAAGGCACATCCAGGGCCCCAGCATATACCTGGCAAGTTTCAATTAGATCGACAGTGGTTGTTGAGAAACAGCGGTCACAGACAGACAGACACACAGAGATTGCTGGAATTATAGATAGACTAGTATGTGCCCGTAAAACAAAACAAAACAAAACAAAACAAAATTAATAAATAAATATTCAAACCGCGAGCAAGAAACAACAACCACACAGGCCGTTTC
>CM068956.1:136528210-136543916 GCA_035128595.1 Eptatretus atami
CGAGAAATTATTAGAATACACGAAGTCATCACTCTCCGGAAGCCCGTACGTTGTAACCTGAAATGGAGACCGCGGCTGAGGTTCCCTTCCCCCATCGGCCACGCCCACGCAACAACGTGTCTTGTCATTGGTTGGTAAATAAATGGCCATAACTTGGTAGGCACTTGTCCGATTAATATCAAACCTTGAAAAGGCACATCCTCAGGTCCCCAGCAATATATCTGGCAAGTTTCAATGAGATCGGACCAGTGGTTGTCGAGAAACAGTGGTCACAGACACACACACACACACACACACACACACACACACACACACACACACACACACACATTGCTGGAATTATAGATAGATAATAATGAAAAACATCATGGGTCAGGGTCAGGTGTCCAATCAAAGCGGGGTTGCATCAAAACGGGATGTCTTGGGACCCAGTCATCACTACCAGCAGTTATAAAGTGGCAATTCTAATTATGTATCTTATTAATTACGTAACACACCAGTACACAAACGCCACACAAAATACACCACACAAAACTACACAAGCACCACACAACGCACCACACAAAACAAGTCCTGGCGAGGGTTTGCAATCTCTGATTGCTCTTTTTCTTGTTATTATTGTTGTTATTTCATATGCAGCCTGAAGCTGCTGGTTGTATAATTGCTGGGTGTGTTGCTGTGCCACTGATGCAGTGCTTCCTGTTTCCAGTAAGCTGGTACTCATTTTGCCAACCTCGGAAGGATGACAGGCTGAGGAAACCCACCTGGTGTTACTTAATGGCACGACAGGGTCTTAAGCCGTTAAGGCAACACTGGGCTTATTTTCCTGTATGAAGAACATAAAATATAGTTTATTTTCTTGAGTTATTAAGATCATGAAACTTACCTTTAATAGTAATAATGTTGACAAACTTGATCTAATATGGCGATGGCGATGTTGATAAAGATGAGTTGATGGAGCTGATGTTACTTTGCCATTATGGTGGAATCTTCTTTACCCCCGACACAGATGCCACACCCTCTAATGCTAGATATCGATACACTGCACGGTTCTTGGAAGTATTATGAAGGTGATTTGTTTTATACAGTCTTCATATATATAATTTTATTTAAATAGAGGTTTAAAGGCACATAAATAAATTCATTTCAGGTTTCACCTCTGTTTTACTCAGCGTCTATTGCACCACCCTATCTAACACGTTACATTTGTAATTAGTGCCTGTTGTACATGTCCATTATGACATCCTTAAAATCAGTAAGTTTCCTGTTTGGAATGATTTTAAATTTTGTTTGACCGCCAAGCAGGCAGACGGAGTAAAAAGATTATCTCACTCCTATCTGTGCATGCACAATCGGGATGAATGCAAAGACAAAGTACTACATTAAAACTAAAGACTTGTCTTCATATTCATGTTTTGATTCGTGTTCAAAATATAACGTTCGAGTTAAATAAGTTGTTACTCGACCATAAACTGACAATCATATACTGATAAGAAGGATGGACTGACAAACATTAACCTATTGTTTAACCCTGCCTTTTGCTTCACATGTGCAGGGTAACAACAGCTCATTGAAATGTAGTGGTTGTTTTACGGTTATAATACTTTTGTTAGAGGGAAGGATCCCTGGGAAAATATTTAAATTTAAGAATTCCCCATCTTCTGACCTTATATTTTTGTGGCTTGTAGCTGAAAACGGACATTTATTTAAAAAAATTTTTTAGCCATATGATGATTTCAATATAGGTTTTCTTCAAGGGAAAAACTCATCTTTATAAGGATAAAAACCAGTTTGTCTATGGAAAAATAGGGACAGTAAATTTTCTCAGTGAAATGTTGACAGAGTTTTGCTTAATGCTGTGAGGGGGAAAAAAAAAAGTGAATAAACCATTCCTACATGAGCCCGGCAAAACAAAATGAGGGTTGTTTTTTTAAATTATTTTTTCTTTGAAAGATCAGGGCTCATGGAAGGGTGATGTGATCATGGAAGGTATGAGCTGACAGTGGGGGCAGTCTGGCATCAGTTGGATTCAAGCAAGGGAATGGATGGATAACAAAATGGAAGAGAATGGGTGTTTGTCTAGGCTAGGGTGTAAGAAAGGGTGTGAGAATGGGTGTAAGAGTGTTTGGCTAGGCAGTGTTAATGGGGATAACAAACGATTGTGGGAAAGGGTGAGGATGACATGAAATAGAGAGTGGTGCACCACTTGCTTTTGAAGCCTTGGAAGGAAGAGTGGGATAGAACCGCTTCAAAAGGCAGTTCCACAGATGGTAAAACCGAGGAATAAAAGAGTTGAGGTGTGCAGTCAGCCTGAATTTTGGAAGTTTAACCAGGAGGCGAGAGAGGTCATCACTGATGGTGAGCTTAGAAGTCCAAGTGGTGTGAACCTCTTCCATTGGCTAACCATGGAAATAGATGGGTAGGTTAGTTTGATGATTCTTCTGGAGTTATGTTTTAATGAGTTATCATCTTCAGACAGAGTAAAATGAAGAAACTTTATGAATAATTGCTATTAAATGGTGTCTCTGCAGATTATTGGTCCAGACTCCACAGCAAACAGCATTGCAGCTGCAATTCATGCTGGACAAAGCATGACAAGAAGTCAGGAGGGTAAGGTCACCCTTTTGCTCTCAAATGTTTACTTCTTGGAAAAAATTTCAAAAACTAGGGCCACATTCTGTTTGGTGGGTCATTTTAAACATGTATTCCATTACAAAATGCAGATCAAATTGGCTTTAGGGTAACTATTGCACTGATCAAATTGCATTATGCTTTACTTTTTGCATTGGACCTTGTTCATTTGATGGTGTTCGATGTACCTTATCTTATGTCATTTAATTAAAGTTTTAAATATTACACAGTATTTTAGCACGACCAAATGGCAGACACATGAGGTCAGGAACATTTTTATTTTTTATTTATTTATATGATGATTCTTCTGTTTTCACTTTACTTGATGGTAAGAAAATGGTCAAAATGGATGCACCTGAGATAAAACATACATACATGAGAGACAATTATGTTGTTGGGTCAACCACAAGGCAAATGTCAGCAATTTCTTCACCACTGAATTTCTTTACTGCCCTGCCAGACTATCTTTTGGCTTAGTTTTTTAAATCAAGTCCTTTTGGAGTAGTTTTTTGTTGTAGCTGGAATAGTTAGCTGGAATAGTCATACAGCAGTTATGACTCATGCCACGATTGTAGGCCAGGTGTTTGAGTATTGCGATCATCGAGTCTGTGGTTTTGTCGGCAGAATAACTGGACAACGAGGCCAGCTAGAATCGTCAAATTTGGCACACCATTGTTTTGGTGTCGCTAGTACCCAGAGTGCTCCGGGAAGTGACGGCACTCCCCCCAAGCTCAGTGGCTGTATTGTCTCATCTAACAGTGCTGTGTTGTGTCTCATGTATTCTGTATGTCCACGTGTTTGAAATCAGCATGACAACTCCACAACCAACCCGAGAGCCTGTAATTTTTTTTAAGTCTAAATGATGAGCGTTGGTACAGTTTTCCACTGTTTTCCATATTCTTCTTCCTTCCCCCTCCCTCCTCCCCCAATCCCTTCACAGAGCTGGAACTATGTGCTGCACCAAAGATGAGAAAGAATGTGAAATGGAAACTTGAAATCCTGGAAAATCAAGCAAATGGAGTGAAATAACCTTTTCTGCTTGGACTGCTTAATCTAGTTGCATTGTCCGTGCGATTTAAATTTAACAGACAAATTTCAACATCTGTAATTTTTGTTTTGGTGCAAATTCTTGGTAATAAATTACAAACCACCTTTGTTTTATGTAGAAGGAAGTTTTCTTGATTACAGAATGGAAAAATAAGCCCAAAAATGACAAAGCAGAGCGGTTGCATTAACTAATGGTGTGCATTATTATGACTTCCTGATTAATTGCTGAAATAATCAAATCCACTAATTTGGCCAAAAGAATCCACCATACCCCTCTCTCCCCTCAAAAAAGCAGGATATGAGAAAAGATGAAGGAAAACAAAAGAAAGTATATATTAGGGGAGGGTGTGGTGTCAGGGGAGGTGGGAAGAGACTGAAGGGACCAAAGTTCTCCTCTCCCCACCAACCTCAACCCTCAAGGAAGTATGGAGTTTAAAAAAAAAGTTTTTGCAGTGACTCAGTCAAAATAGCTTGTGATGAGAAAAGGCTGCAAAACGAATCATTCCTTTGGAAACAAATCATGGATTTTAAAACTTGTCTCCAGAATGCACACAGATCAGGAAAAGGAAAAAAATTCCCATGATGATTATATACTTGCAGGTTGTCGGTGAGAAAATGGTACAAGTCGATCACCGTGGTGAATTGTAATATTTTCTCACTGACAACAGTCTGTAGAACAGGGTTAATTCCCTTACAAAGTGCAAAATATATTTCAATTTAAACAGGAGACTTGAACTGCGTAAAATATTTATTCGTCAATTTAACTCTTTAAAAGTCATGTTCACCTGCAACAGGTCAATTACACCATTGTCTTCAGGATTGAAGACATCACTGACAACGAAATTCAACATAATGCGTACTGGAAGAATTATTTTCTCACATAATTTCTTTCATCAGTAAATATTAATAGATCTTCGGTGTAAGTAGTGTCAAAAGGGAGAGTTGGACGCAGTAATGTATCCCATTTCTCAGTCACAATATTCGCTCGCTTACTCACTCATATTTCTCCTTTTCAAAGTGGAACACATTACTTTGTCAAACACCTCCCTTTTGACACTGCTCCCGGCAGGGGAGTAGGTCTTCGTCTTCCTTTCATTTGATCATTTGTTTAACCAAATTGAGTAGTCAAATGGAGATCCTATAAATATTTGTTTATGTTTTATTTTTGGGAATAACTTAATTTCCTTATAACACACATTACCACTGAGTATTACCTGAACTTGGTTCTTGGTTTAAGTATGTTTGTTGAGCAGAGATGAAAAATGACATACCTCTCTTAATACTCTTGTCTGAGCACGTCATTTCGGGCTAATGACAGCCTGACTCAAATTTGGAAATTTTCCCAGACAGACTTTCCCAGACCGCACCCAGTATTTCCCCGAAATACTGTCAGACTGTTTCACTTCCTCAAAATACTTTTTGTATTATAAAAAGCCACGTTTCTCCAACTTGAAAACATTTTGACCCAACGGAGATGAACGAGAACTTGCTTCATGACCATCTTTCCTCTGATGAAGACTATAACGACCCATCACAACATTGGTAAGTTTCATACACAATGAAACTGTTCATGAAAGCTTTGTATTTGATTAATTATATAACTAATTATTTATTTTCCTTTTTATTACAGTATTGTTTCATATAATATTAAACTGTTCGTGAAAGCTTTGAATATGATTAATTCCTCAACAAATTAATTCCTCAAGTGTGTGTGTGTGTGTGTGTGTGGTTAAGTTTGGCTTCCTTCTTGGAACTATGGTACAGTAAATGGTCTCCATTTTGATTGTATATGATTAATTATATAACTAATTATTTATTTTCCTTTTTATTACAGGATTGTTTCATATAATATTAAACTGTTCATGAAAGCTTTGTATATGATTAATTCCTCAACAAATTAATTCCTCAAAAGTGTGTGTGTGTGTGTGTGTGTGTGTGTGTGTGTGTGTGTGTGTGTGTGTGTGTGTTGTTCAGTCTGGCTTCCTTCTTGGAACTATGGTACAGTAAATGGTCTTCATTTTGATTGTATATGATTAATTATATAACTAATGATTTATTTTCCTTTTTATTGCAGCATTTCAATCTCACTCATATATGAGGTGGATTGTTCTGCTAACGATCTCCACAAGGAATGGAAAGCTCTGAATGAGGTCCTGACAGAAATTCAGTTCGTTTGTCAAGACTCAATATGACCTAAATATATGTATTAATAACCTACCTCCGAGATGGACATCACAGAATTTACCCAATGTTTCAACATTCCTTGAAGATTTATGTGAAAGGTATTATACATAATAAAATATGATGATGTTAAATTAGACGTCCTGTTTTCTTAAGCACACTGTCTATTCTCTTGAACCCTGTGTTTGCTGCTTTTACAGTGTAAATCACGAAGAAAGCACAGATATGTTGCCTCTTGTTCCAAACTGTCAAAAGAGACAACCCCAGGTAATTAATTATTCATCTCTCTGACTGAAACATATATATGAGAGTTAGGATTTATTTATTTATTGAAAAATACGATATACTCCGGAACCTCCTTAGGTACACACATGTCATATAATATTCATACCTGTGTGTGCTTTCACAGGAAAGAAGCTCTCAGATGATTCAAGACCCCTCACTCTCTCACTCAAACAAACATTATATAATTAAATCTGTTGTAGATATTTTAATGTGTAATATATTGTTTTAAGTACGAATTATATGTTTGGCTTATAGTTATTTAATTTTTAATTACATGAAGAGAATAAAGGGAAAAGAAAGGGGAAGTGTGCCCTCAACAATGTCCCACCCCTCCCCCATTCTACCCCCTGCCCCTCCCCTTGTGTGTGTGTGTGGGGGAGGAGGTGGGTCAAGGGTGGGGACACACAAGGGTAGTGGATCATGGGGTGCGTGGTGTGCCTTGTGTGGGTGTGACTTACATGGGCGTGGTTTGTGTGGGTGTGGTTTGTGTGGGTGTGGTTTGTGTTGGTGTGGCTTCTGTGGGTGGAGACAAGAAGGGGGCAGAGTGAATTTTTAAAATTAAATAATCATGTTGTGTGTGGAGAATTTCTAAACTAATCATTGTATGAGGGAGTATGGATGTGAATTGTGAGGGTGGAGTGAATTTATTTATTTATCATCTTTGTCTTTTGTAATTGTTGTGAATAAAATGAACCCAAGATTTCTTCTCCCTTAAAATTACATGATTTGTAAGTCCAAGGAACTTGTATCGATTACATCAACGATTTTAAATAGTTCATTTGTCCATCACTTAGTGTAACCTTTTGATTTCCACCGATATATTCTTACGTCACCAATATTAAATTTTGCATTTCTCAAATTAATCTCCCTTTCATAGTCTAATTTTGTAAATGTTTCTGGTGGTTTTGGTTTTGTTGAGGAATGAACTGCATTGTTGTAATTATCTACAATGTCCTGAATTAAACATAACCATTGTTGAGAACCGTGTTAAGTGAATTTTTTATATAGTCTCTCTTTTAAAGTGCGATTAAAATGCTCAATAACAACCACCTTTCCTTCATTAAAGGTGCTGTATAATGTAATTCCATTATCTTTAAGAAAATTCATAAATGTTTTGTTGCAGAACTCTGTTTCCTCATCACTCCACAATTTATGAGGTTTTCTCTTGCTTTTATTAAATATCTGTTGGAAGGCTAACATAAGAGTATTACCTCTTTTGTTTTTCAAAGGAACAACCCACACATATCTACTCCTCAAATCAATTACGGTTAAAGCACACTTGCACCCCTTATCCTTATTGAGTTCAATTAAGTCAGCGGACCTGATATAATCAACTTCTTTGGAATAACCCTTCCTTCTTTTCAACTATGTGATTATTGGTTTATATAATTCATCAGTTAATTGCTCTTCAATCTTAATGACATCATCAGAGCTCAATAGGTTTTTTGATAACCAAGTTTCAATTTAGCACTTATCTTCTTCATGATAGGTTCATCAACTTTTTATCTCAAGGTTGGATTTTGTATCGGACAAATTGGGCTACATTTCTCGATCCGCTTCATGATTTTTCTTCCAACATCGTGTTATTTTCATAATATCGTGCTACATACACACTTCATCAACCCTATGCAGAGGTTTAGACCAAGGTTTAGGATTGTTAGCCTCATCTAATCTTTTATCCAAGTTTGTTCCTGGACCACAGAAAGAATACTCTGGTGGATGTAATTCCCCTGGTATTCCAGTTGTAAATTTTCTCCGCGATAAAAACTAGTGTATATCTCCACCACGTTTTTGTTTGGAGATGAATTTACTGTTTATGAGCCACACACACCGAACACATCCCTTTTTGTATAACCCTATTATTTTTACTTTTAACACATGAGATATTTTTTGTATTGGTTTTCTTTTTACATTTGAGACAATTCCTACATATTGCAGAAACATTTTTAGTTTCAAACATATACATTTGAATCTTAATTTTTAAAACAAAGAATCCTAAGAAATGCCTTCACCCTTTCCTCCATTTATTTAAGAAAAAAAAAATGTAAAACTTTAACCAAACTCAACAACACCAACATCATCAATTATATAATATTTTCCTTCTTTCTCTTCTTTATCTCCACTTTCTCATTTAAATCTACTCCCTGATATTGATGTTAATACTCGACCCATATATTTTTGATAGACTTGTTAATTCTTTGTTTACCTCCTCAGTGCGTTGAGATTGATTTATTTTCTGTAATACCTCCATTCTTTTTCTAATCTCACTGGTTTCCATGTTTTTATATTTATTCATTCCCTCTCTCCTCTCTCCTCTCTCCTCTCTCCTCTCTCCTCTCTCCTCTCTCTCTCCTCCCTCTCCTCCATCTCCTTTTTCTCCCTCTCCTCCTTCTCCCTTGCCTCATTTTCTTCAACTCCTTCCTTATCCCTTACTGTCCTTGAAGCACTTTTACCCCATAGAATATCACACATATATTCATCTGGATTTCTTACTATTCCTGTGTCCAAAATATTTTTTACAACAGGAAACCAATAAAATTTCTTCTGAATTTCTGAAAGAGCTTTGTATTTTATCAACTTTAAAATCTTTTCATTATTTAACATTTTAGTTAAATCCAAACTTGTTGGTTTATCAAACATCAGATAAAGCAATCTTCTCTGGAAGCCCTCCATTCCCATGTTGTAGAACATATCTATCTATAATGCCAGCAATCTGTGTGTGTGTGTGTGTGTGTGTGTGTGTGTGTGTGTCTGTGACCGCTGTTTCTCGACAACCACTGGTCCGATCTAATTGAAACCTGCCAGGTATATTGCTGGGTACCTGAGTATGTGCCTTTCAAGTTTTGATATTAATCGGACAAGTGGTTCCCAAGTTATGGCCATTTATTTACCAAACCAATGACAGGACACGTTGCTGTGTAGGCGTGGTCGATGGGGAAAGGGTGCCATTTAGTTACCAATGACAGGACACGTTGCTGCGTAGGCATGGCCGTTGGGGTAGAGATCCTCAGTTACCAATGACAGGACACGTTGCTTGGCATTTTGCACCCAGCGCGTTCCCCATTACGGGTTACAACGTACGGACTTCCGGATAGTGATGACTTACTGTATTCTAATAATTTCTCAATTTCTTATGCGCATTTATAGATAAACACAATGCCCCAATCCAGTCGTCGTTTACGAGAGCGAAGGAATGGCTTGTGTGTTGTTTGAAATTTTTTTGTTTTTTTGCACGTACGGCCACGCACGTACGGGCACACGAGAGCGAAGGAAGGCCTGTGTGGTTGTTGTTTCTGGCACGCGGTTTGAAAGTTTTTTTTTTGTATTTTTTTTTGCACGTAGGGCACGCACTAGTTTATTAAAATACTGAATATCCTTTTCTTGTAGGTAGGCTTGGACACAGAAATTATATTTTTCTTGAAGCCTTCTTGCTGTCATTTATGTATCTGAAATATATGATAGATTAATATGATGACATGTAATACCTCCCCATCTTCCTATTGTTAAATCAGATTGTATTCCCTTACTTACTATATATAATCCTGTTCTTTGTGTTTTCATTATATAAACTACGGCAAAAGCTGTTAATGATTTTCGCCTAATTAAATTATTTTATTTGTTCTTTGCTAATAGTGAATTCTGTATGACCTGCAGATAAAATCAACATTTCTGTATCTTTCGAAAACACAGCCGTTTTATCTAAGGAAAAATATAGTGATAAATCACTTAATCTCACCAGGTCATTTGCATCCGTGGGGCCTGGTTAATTTATTAATTTATAAGCATTTTTCATATTAATATTTTTTGTTATACTGTATTTCTGTCGTTCAGCTTGTGCCTTTGTGTAATAATTTGATAAATCAATATCCAGTTCTTGGGATACACCAAAGGTAGAACCATCTTTTCCAACATAAGTAATTTATATTAGATTAAAAATATCTTCATAAATGTTTTTATTATTGTTGAGTTGAAATAACATATACAGACATAATTGACCACAACACTTCGAATTTAATTCTTGGACTTGAAATGTTTGATAAACATCATTCTGTCAGAATTTCATCCCTTCACCAAGTGGTGTGAGACCATAACTATCAAAATATTATTTACCCTGATTATTATGAATACAAACCCAATGAGAACCGCTCCCATTATTATCCTCTCAATTCATAATATTATTTGTACTTTTTAGGCAACTTTGTGAATTCATCTCTCATACATATTAACCACATTATCAATATTTAATTTTTTACAATATTTGGCAAGTTCTATATTTCATGTTGTATTCTTTCCAAATTCTTTAAACCACTCATCAATGCTCATTTATTTATGATAAAGATATAATCCATTACCCCTTTTAGTTTTACATCAGTTTGTGCGATAGAAGAAAGCATATCTCAGACTAACAATCTCGCTTTATCAGGTAGGCTTTCAATTATTTCAGCAAAATCTACAATTGCACCGCTTCCACTAATTTGTTTCACCAACTCTTTGTTATGTCCTAACTCTTTTTGAGCTTGTATTTGAGCCTTCCTTTCATTCATAGTTTTTACCGCTGCTGAAATATCAGCCTTCAATGTTCCTGCCACAGTTAAACCAGCAAATAAAGGAATTAGAAATGGGAGAAATCCTCCACTCATCTCTCTTATTGAATATTTCTTCAACATTGGTTTTGACATTTTAAATTTAAGTGAGCCAGTATCGTTCAACATTTTCACCTGTTCTCTTGTAAGCAAAACATCAATTCTCACAGCTCCTTTTCTCTGAATTTTATTAACGTTAATCATGCAAGGCTTTCGACTTTTTAAAACAACATGATAGTTTATTAAGATTGATTTGGTTAACATATACCCCAGTCGGCACTTTACCACCCATTTATTTTTCAGAAAATTGTGTGAGACAATTCATAACACCATTATCTGTATTGATCTGTGATTCTGTTTCTTCCAAAAGAAAACAATATGTATCAACTTCTTCACTCTCTCTTCTTTCAACATATAGGGAAGTATCTGCTCTATTCGACTTTATAATTTCCTTTTGAGCACTCAGGTCAATCGCATAGATTACATATAGACTTTGAAATGCAACTGTGTCCAAAATGGGTACTTTCTTACCATGGCTTTCACACACCTTTTGCTAAGACTTGTAAGCTTCGGCATAATTATTTTTATCCCAATCAATTTCCAATCTGTCTCATGGATAAAATGTTCCATCCAGAGAAACCCGAAGTTGTTTCACCTTGGCATTATCACTCAATGCGTTATTCTTATCAGTAGCAGTACCTCCATCTGCTTTCTTAAAAATGAGCCATAGGTGCCATGGCTTTCCTTCGAGAATACCCAAATTCCACGTGTAAGTGGTTTTGTTTTGTTTAACGTCTTGGCATCTTCTTTTAAGGTATGATTTATTTCGTGGTTTCTTTGAGTTAAGTCTTCTCATCAATATCTCTTCTGTTATAAGATTAGGAGTGTATTCACAAATATACCAACTCATTTCATCAATAACAAATGTATTCTGAGCACTAAAAGCATTACTAACACCAAAAAGCAATCTGTTTTCATTATCATTTCTTTGTAGTTGATTTCTGTATGGACTTATAATTAGATCTTTATCATAATCACAAAATCCAAATATACCTTTAAGATGAACTGCCACAGCAAAACCATTACCTGCTTTTGTATCATCATTATACATTCGCTTTCTTTGACTGGTTGACATATATCACCAGGGTCTGTGTTTGCTCTCATTGCCATATTAGGAATAAAACCTTCGACAGCCCCCTTACCCATTTTATCACGAAATGAATGTAGTGTGAATTTCATCATTTCAGCTGTAACAGAGATATAATCAACCACTTCAACTTTTTGTGTTCCAATATACAAAGGAACACTATCAAACATTTTCCAGAAGAAATCATTTACGAGTGTTGTGTTTGTGTTATTCCCAGCCTAAATGAATGTAAATTTACACAAGAAACTATTGGCTAGATTCAAATAAGTTTGTTGATTGTTTATTTCAAAGCTTTTTGTTCCATTTGTATTCCAGTCTGTTCCTATTATAGCATTTACCTTGAAGTAGCCTTCTTTTTTTCGTAGAGTTGAGATGATAATGGTATCATCCAACTCAGATGCTATCAATTGCTTCCATCCTTTTATTTAGTCAGTGAAAAAAAAAAAGACATCAAAACTTTTGAAACCCTGACCCAAGTATTTGAATTCTTTTGTGTTGTTCTTGGGGAGACAACTGAGTTTTACCCTTCATTTCTTTTATTGCTTGCAATTTATGGGATTCCTTTTGGGCATCTTTTATACTCTTTATAGCACCCACTCCATTTCCCATAACAGAAGTGATTGAGCCTATTAGGTCTTTACGTTTCAGTAGTATTGAACCTATACCCATTAGAGTATCAATTATTTCATCTTTCATTTCTAAGTTGATGTCCTACACCCCATTGCCTTTTTGGTTTATAGTATCCTCTACCAAGAGACGTACCTTCACCCTTGTAGTGAAGGAAAGAAACATCCCATTCCCTGTAATTATTTTATATTTTCCTGACATTTTTATTCTAGGGAGCTTTTTTTCAACAGTATCTGCCAAAGAGATGGGTTGCTCACGAAAACTTTCATATGGATAGAACATTTTGCTCGATTGACAGAGTGGCTCAATTTTTCCAGAATTTTTTTTGTGTGGGGAAGCAATTTCAATGTGATGTATTTGTGGATTTCATCACAGGGCAAACACCAAAACTATTGAAGACATTCACTTGAAAACATTTCAGTCATTTGGAAGTCAATGATTTTTCAGTTTTTACACCCTTTTGAGGAAAATTAGCTGATGTGTTGTCCTTGTGAGTAAAGTGTTGAGTATCCCTGCTTTTCACTTAGGAGACCAGGGTTCAATTCCCTCATGCGGAGAGCTTTTGTTTTTAATTGCCGACAATTTCATTTTTGAATTCCTGATATTCAATATTTGTTCTTTTTGAGTCTTCTTCAACGACACCAACAAAAGTTTGCAGATCATCTCCTTCTTCATTCCTGAATCACTTTGAGAAATTTTTTCCAACAGTGTCCGCCAAAAAGAATGGTTTGCTCTTAAATAAAAGTTTCATTTGAAGAGATTATTTTTCTTGATTGTCAGAGTGGCTGAATTTTTCGAGAAAATTTTTGTGTGGGGAAGCAATTTCAATGTGATGTATTTGTGGATTTTAGAACAGGGCAAACACCACAACTAATGAAGACAATCTCTTCAAAACATTTCAGTCACTTGGAAATCAAGGATTTTTCAGTTTTTACAGATGGTATTCTTTTGAGGAAAACATAGAAAACTATCTGATGTGTAGTCCTCGTTAGTATAGTGGTGAGTATCCCTGCTTGTCACGCAGGAGACCAGCGTTCGATTCCCTGATGGGGAGAGCTTTTTATTTTTAATTGCCGACAATTTCATTTTTGAATTCCTTATTTTCAATATTTGATCTTTTTGATCTTCTTCAACGGCACCAACAAAGTTGCAGATCATCACCTTCTTCATTGAATCACTTTGAGATTTTTTTCAACAGTATCCACCAAAATGAATGGTTTGCTCAAAATAAAAGTTTATTTGAAGAGACATTTTGCTTGATTGTCAGAGTGGTGAATTTTTCGAGAAATTTTTTGTGTGGGAAGCAATTTCAATGTGATGTATTTGTGGATTTTATCACAGGGCAAACACCAAAACTAATGAAGACAATCACTTAAAACATTTAGTCCTTGGAATAAAGGATTTTTCAGTTTTTACAGATGGTATTCTTTTGAGGAAAACATAGAAAACTAGCTGATGTGTTGTCCTCGTTAGTATATGGTGAGTATCCCTGCTTGTCATGCAGGAGACCAGGTTCGATTCCTGAGGGAGGTTTTTATTTTTAATTGCCGACAATTTCTTTTTGAATCCTTATTTTCATATTTGATCTTTTTGAATCTTCTTCAATGGACACAACACAGTTTGCAGATCATTTATTTTTAATGCCGACAATTTATTTTTGAATTCCTTATTTCAATATTTGATCTTTTTGATCTTCTTCAGCGGCACCACAAAAATTTGCAGATCATCACCTTCTTCATTCTGAATCACTTTAAGAATTTTTTCCAACAGTATCCCCAAAAGAATGGTTTGCTCAAAAAAAAAGTTTATTTGAAGAAAACATTTGCTTGATTGTCAGAGTGGCTGAATTTTTCGAGAAAATTTTTGTGGCGGGAAGCAATTTCAATGTGATGTATTTGTGGATTTTATCACAGGGCAAACAAACTAATGAAGACAATCACTTGAAAACTTTGAGTCTGGAAATCAAGGATTTTTCAGTTTTTACAGATGGTATTTTTGAGGAAAACATAGAAAACTAGCTGATGTGTTGTTCTTAGTATAGTGGTGAGTATCCCTGCTTGTCACGCAGGAGACCAGGGTTCGATTCCCTGACGGGGAGAGTTTTATTTTAATTGCCGACAATTTCATTTTTGAATTCCTTATTTTCAATTTGATCTTTTTGATCTTCTTCAAGGCACCAACACAAGTTTGCAGATCATTTATTTTAAATGCCGACATTTTATTTTGAATTCCTGATTTTCAATGTTTATCTTTTTGAGTCTTCTTCAGCGGCACAAACAAAAGTTTGCAGATCATCACCTTTCATTCTGAATCACTTGAGAAATTTTTCAACAGTATCCACCAAAAGAATGGTTTGCTCAAAATAAAGTTATTTGAAGAAAAATTTTGCTTGATTGTCAGAGTGGCTGATTTTTCGAGAAAATTTTTGTGGGGAAGCAATTCAATGTGATGTATTTGTGGATTTTATCACAGGGCAACACAAACTAATGAAGACAATCACTTAAAACATTTCAGTCCTTGAAATCAAGGATTTTTCAGTTTTTACAGATGGATTCTTTTGAGGAAAAAATAGAAAACTGCTATGTGTTTTCCTCGTTAGTATAGTGGTGAGTATCCCTGCTTGTCACACAGGAGACCAGGGTTCGATTCCTTAGGGGGGGTTTTTTTAATTGCCGACAATTCTTTTTTGAATTCCTTATTTTCAACATTTGATCTTTTTGAGTCTTCTTCAACGGCACCACAAAAGTTTGCAGATCATACCTTCTTCATTCCTGAATCACTTTGAGAATTTTTTTCCAACAGTATCCACAAAATGAATGGTTTGCTCAAAATAAAAGTTTAATTTGAAGAGAACATTTTGCTTGATTGTCAGAGTGGTGAATTTTTCGAGAAAATTTTTGTGTGGGGAAGCAATTTCAATGTGATGTATTTGTGGATTTATCACAGGCAAACACCAAAACTAATGAAGACAATCACTTGAAAACATTTGAGTCGCTTGGAAATAAAGGATTTTTCAGTTTTTACAGATGTATTTTTTGAGGAAAACATAGAAAACTAGCGTGTGAGTTGTCCTCATTAGTATAGTGGTGAGTATCCCTACTTGTCACGCAGGCGACCAGGGTTCGATTCCCTGATGGGGAGAGTTTTTTTTTTTAAATTGCCGACAATTTCATTTTTTGAATTCCTTATTTTCAATATATTGATC
>CM068956.1:136559120-136576579 GCA_035128595.1 Eptatretus atami
TGGACATGATTTTTCGGGAGAAAATTTTTGCCTAGGGGGGACAGCGAATTTCTCAAGTGAGCTGTTTTGTGGTATTTTTATCACAGGGCAAACTACCACAACTAATGGCGATAAGACAGACTCAACTTGAATACTTTTTGTAGTCGTTGGAAAATCAAGGATTTTTCTCAGTGTCTTTACAGATGTTGTTTCTTTTGAGAAAACAGTGAACAGCTATGATGATGGTGTGTCCTCGTTAGTTATACGTTGTGGGTACTGCTTGTCTCATGCATGGACCAGGGTCGATTTCCCTGTGGGGGGTATTTTTTCTATATTGGCAATTCATTGATCATAGTGTTTGTGAATGTCCGCCCGCACACAGGTTTGCTTCATTTTTAGCACATGTTAGGTTATTTGCCGAGCTGTAGCGGATTGGCAGCGGCAAAACCAAATGGCGGTTGCATTCGATTTACTGACCCTGTGGAAATTTTCAACAATCCACCAAGAGATGGTTGCTCAAAATAAAATGATTCATTTTGAGAAACGATTTGCTTTGATGGTTCAGAGTGGCTGAATTTTTTCGCAGAAATTTTTACGTGGGGAAGCAATATCAAATTGATGTAGTATGTAGGGATTTTATCACATCGGCAATCACAAAGCTATTGAGACAATCACTTGAAACACGATTCAGTCACTTGGAATCAAGGATTTTTCAGTTTTTTTACAGATGGTATTCTTTTGGAGGAAACAGAATTTAGAAAATAACGTGCCGCTAATGTGTTGTTCCTTGTTCGTATTGTAGTGAGAGTATCCCTGCTTGCTACAGGAGACCAGGTTCGAGTCGCTTGAAATGGGAGGGGGCGTTTTTGGTTTTTAAATTGGCGCAATTTCGGTTTGGAATTCCCTTATTTTTCAACATTTAGAGATCTTTTTGGCGTCGCTTCTTCCACTCAGACGCGGCAACAGACAAAAGTTTTGCAGATCATCACCTTCTTCATTCCTGAATCACTTTTGGAATTTTTTTCTCCAACCAGTCTCCTCACCAAATGCAATGGGTTTGACTCAGTCAAATAAAAGTTTATTGGAATGAGAACATTTTGCCTTGATTGTCAGATGGTGGATGAATTTTTCAGAGAAAGGATTTTTGGTGGGGGAAGCCAAATTTCCATGGGTGATGTTATTTTGTGGATTCTATCACAGCAGCACACCAAACTTAAGTTGAAAGGACGCCTCACTTGAAAGCATATTGAGGTCGCCTTTGGAATAAAGGAATTTTTCAGTTTTTTTTTACAGATTGGATTATTTTTTAGAGGAAACATCAGAAAACTTGCTGTTGATGTGTCCTCATTTAGTAATAGTGGTGAGTATCCCTGACTTGTCCGCAGGCGACCAGGGTTCGATTTTCCCTGCATAATGGGAGAGTTTTTTTTTTTTTAACGAAGGCCCGACATTTTTCATTTTTTTGAATTCTCCTTTTATTTTTCAATTATTTATTGTATCTTTGGTTTGAATCTTCTTCAATGGGCACCAACACAAGGTTGCAGCATCATTTACTTTTTCTAAATGCCGACACTTTTATGTTTGGAAATTGCCTGATTTCTCAATGTTTGATCTATTCTGAGTGACTTGGTTCAATGGCACCCAACACAAAGTGTTGCAGATCTATCACCGTTCTCATTCATACTGAATCGACTTGAAATTTTCCATACCCAGTTGTCCACCAATATGGAAAGTCTCTGCTTCCATAGAATAAAACAGTTTTATTTGAAGAGGAGAACTTGTTTTGCTTGGATCTTGTCAGAGTGCTGAATTTTTCTGACGAAAATTTGGTGAGCGGGATCGAGGCAATTGTTACTCAAATGTGATGTCATTTTTGATTTTATCCACGGGCGATACCATCACCACAACTATATTGAAGACAATCACTGTGATAACTTTTTAGTCGCTTCGGAAATTCAAGGATTTTTCCGCATTTTTAATCAGTCGGTGATTCTTTTTAGTGGCGGAAAACTGAGAAACTACGTTAGTGATGGTTAGTTGTCCTCGTTTCGTATTAGCTTGCGTGAGTATCGCCTGCTTATCATGCCAGGATGCCAGTTGCGTTCGATTTCCATGGGATGGCGAGAGTTTTTTTTTTTCTAATTATCTTGCACAACAATTTGATTTTTGTATTCCTTATTTTCATTGTTTGATGCCTTTTATTTGAAATCTTCTTCAATGGCACCAACACAAAGTTTGCCAGATCATTTATTTATTAAATTCCGGACAATTTTAATTTTTGAATCCTCATTTTTCAACATTTGATCTTTTTGAGTCTCTTTCAATGGCACCAACAAAAGTTTGCAGATCATCTACCCTTCTTCATTCCTGCTCCACTTTGAGAACGTTATCCAACAGTATCACCAAAATGGAATGGTCTATGCTCACAAATAAAAGTTTAATTTTGAATGAGAATCTTTGCTTATTTTCAGAGTGGATGGATTTTTTTCAGAAAATTTTTGGTGAGGAAGCAATTCAGGTTGTATTTTGGTGATTTTTTACAGGGCAAACCACCACAACTAAATCGAAGACAATCACTTTTGAAAACCTTTTGAAGTCGCTTAGTGGAATCAAGATTTTTCTAGTTTTTACAGAATGTGTATTCTATTTGAGTGAAAAACATTAGAAGGGCTTTTGTTGATGTTTGGTTTGGTTCCTTTTCGTTAGGTAATTTAGTGGTGAGTATCCCTGCTTGTTCATGAGGAGACCAGGGGTCGATTCCATGATGGCGGGATGGCTGTTTTGTTTTTAATTGCCGACAATTTCAGTTTTTTTTTGAGTTCTTACTTTTCAATATTTGATATTTTTCGCAATCTTCCCTCAATGGCACCACACACAAGTTTGGCAAGATCATTTATTGCTCTTAAATTGCCGCAATTTTGATTGTGAAATTTCCTGTATTTTGCAATGTTTAATCTTGTTGAGTTTCTCGCGTTTGGCACCAACACAAGTTTGCAGATCATCACCTTCTTCTTCCTGAAATCACTTTGAGAAATTTTGTTCCAACAGATTCCACCAAATATGAATGCGGCCGTTTGCTCACAAAGAAAAGTTTAATGATTGAGAATCGAGAACATTTTTTCTTGATTTCACGATGGGGCATGAATTTCTTTCGCAGAAAAATTTTTTGGCAGCAGTGTGGGAGCACATCTCAATGTGATGTATATTGTGGATTTTTACTACAGTTCGGAGCGACATACACTCCACCCGAGACTAATTGAAGAACAATCACTTGAAAACTTTTGTGTCGCGTTGGAAATCAAGGATTTTTTCGTTTTTACAGATGGTATTCTTTTGAGGAGGACATAGAAACTAGTGATTGTTGTACCTCGTTTGTTAGTGGAATCCTGATTGACCCGCGGAACCGGGCTTCGACTTCCGTTATGGGGAGAGTTCTGATAAGTTGGCGGACGATGTGATGCTGGGGAGTGATGGTTCAGAGTGCTGGGTTTCGCCACAAGGGGCGTTTTCCAGCTTCTGCCGCCCTGGATGTGGGCCATCTTGAATTGTTAGGCTCAAAATAAAAAGTTTAATGTTTGAGAGAACATTTTTTGCTTGTTGGTCAGACTAGGATGAATTTATTCGAGAGAATTATTTGTGTTGGGAAGCAATTTTTCATGTGCATTGTTAATTTGTGGATTTCTATCAACAGTGCAACACCAAAACTACATGAAGACAATCACTTTGGAAAATTGAGTCGCTTGCCGACTTGCAAATAAATGGATTTTTCAGTTTTTACAGATTGGTTTTTCTTTCGAGGAAACATAAAAAACTAGCTGCTTTGTTGTCCTCGTGTAGTATAGTGTTGAGTATCCTGCCCTTGTATGCATGAGGACCAGGGTTCGATTCCCTGAGTGGGCTGAGGTTATTTTTATTTGTCTATTGCTCGACATTTAGCGCATTTTTTGAATTCCTTATTTTCAATATCCTTGATCTTTTTTTGAATTCAGTCTTCAATTAGAGCAGCCAACACAAGTTTCAGAGACATTTATTTTACAATTGCGACAATTTATTTTGAGTTCCTGATTTTACTGTTTAGATGCTTATTTTGCACATTCTTCAACGCTGGCACCACAACAAAGTTGAGTTATCACCTTGATTCATCCCTTGAATCACTCTTTGAGAAAATTTTTTCCAACAGTTTCACAAAAAGAATATTTTGCTCATAATAAAAGAAGAAATTTTTGCTTGAATTGTCAGAGTGGGCTAGAAATTTTTCTGAGTAAAATTTTTGTGTGGGGTATAGCCAGTATTTTTCTTCCTACCCGTTCACCTATAATGACAATTGGTTGGCCTTAATTGTGTTTTAATTTTAGAGAGTCCATTAAATTTTTTGCTTGTTGTCAGGTGGTAGTTATTTCAGAAAATTTTGTGTGGACAGCTTGTTCAATCTGTGAATGTATTGTTGGTGTTTCATCACAGCGCGCCACACCACAACAATGAGACATGCACTTGAATACCTTCTTGACCGGCTGTGGATTCAAGATTTGTTCGCAGGTGGTATTTCGTTTTTGCAGGAATAACTAACTTAAGATGATGTGTGTCCTCGTTAGTATGTACTTATGATTTACTTGCGATTGACTATCGCAGCGACCAGGTCCGATTCGCATGGGGCATTTTTATTTTTTATTGCTGAATTTAGTGGTTTATTTTGGTCCTTTGCTAGTTGCCCCGCTAGCATGCGCCTTCCTACCTTCAGTCATGAAGTCACTTTTGAGAAAATTTTTTTTTTCTTCTCAACAGTATCCACCAAAATGAAATGTCTGCTCAGCAAATCAGTTTTAATATTTGAGGAACATATTTCGCTTTGCTATTGTTCGACGGGCATGATTTTCTGATGATTGTATGTCATGGGAACTTTCATTCTTGATGTACTTGTGGTTTTATCCTCATTGTTGCATACACCAAGAATATTGAGCATCCTTTGAAATTCATCTTGGCCTCGCTTTGAATATGATTTTCCCCAGGCGCGATTGTGTTGGGCGGTTGTACTGGCTTAGGTGCACGGTTAGTGCGCTCATGTGGCAGCGCGGTTGCTTTCTGGAGGGGACATCTTCTCTTTATGAATTGCTTGAATTTTCATGTTGAAAATTCTGTATTTTCAACATTATGTTTGGTCTTCTTATCACGCTAATACCACCACAATGTCTTTGGTCAGATGAGTTTATTTTTTACAATCGACCATGACAATTTCTATTTTGATGCATTGCTTTCAGTTTTCTCATTCTTTTTGGTGCCTGGCGCTTGTTCAGCTAGGCTCAACAACTTCAAAGTTTGCTGCAGCCATCATCAATTTCTTCAATTATCTTGAGATCACCTTGAGTAAGTTTATTACTTCCAGATACAGAGATTCTCACTACGAATGGCTTTTGCTTCCAAAAATATAAGATTATTTTGAAGAAAAATTTTGCTTGGGGGCAGCGATGGCAGGAGTGGCTGAATTTTTCGAAGAAAATTTTTACGTTGCGGAAGCAATATCAGTTGATTATGTATTGTCTGGGGATTTTATCCGATGGCAATCTACAAGAAGCTATGAAGACAACACTTGCAAACATGTTTAGAGTGTCACTTGGAAATCAGATTTATTCAGTTTTTTACAGGATGAGTATTCTTTTGAGAAAAATAGAAACTGTCCTGGTGTCCTTTGGTGATAGTGATGAGCATCGGCGTGGTCGCTGGACGGGGGTTCGACAATTCGCTTATATGGGGAGGGCTCCTGTTGTTTTTACATTGGCCGACACTTTCGGTTTTTTTGGATTCCTTTTTTTTTCAATTTGATCTTTTTTTGGATCTTCTTTTCAACGCAACACCAAGCTGCATTGCATGCCTTTTCATTTCCTGAATCACTTGAGAATTTTTTTTCCGAACATGATCCACCAAACATGCTGTTGGCCTCATAAATATGAAAGTTTAATTTGAAGAACATTTTGGCGTTGATTGTCCCAGAGGGATGACATTTTTTCGAGAAATTTTTTATGTGTGGGGAAAGACTCATTTCAATGTGATGTAGTTTGTGAATTGCTATTCACGGGCCAACACCCAACACTGAATGAAGACATCACTTGAAACATTTGGAGTCGCTTGGAAATAAAGGATATTTTTAGTTTTTCTTACAGATTCTGAATTCTTGAAAAATAGAAAAACTTGCTGTGTGTGTTTTGTCCTCATTCCAGTATAGTCGGTGAGTATTCCCTACTTGATCACCAAGGCGACCAGGGTTGAGTTCCGCTGATGAGGTAGACGAGTTTTTTTTTAAATTGCCGTACAATCTTATTTTTTAGAATTCGTTATTTCTCAATGATAATTTGATCTTGTCTTGATCATCCTTTTCAAGTGGCAACCAAAGCACTAACGCTTTGCAAGATCATTTATTTTGTAGGAATTGCCTGACAAATCTTTATTTTGAGTTCCTGATTTTTTCCATTGTTGATGCTATTTGAGTCTTGTTCATGCCAAACAACACAAGTTTGCAGCAATCATCACTCTTCATTTCCTGATGGCTTTGAGACCAATTTTTCTCTCACAGCTTTCCACCAATGATAGTTTGCTCAGTAATTAACAAGTTTTATTTTAAAGAGAAAATTTTGTCATTTGATTGTGCAGAGTGTGGAGGCCCTGATATTTTTCGGAGAAATCTTTTTGTGTGCCGTGGACAGGCATATTCAATTGTGATGTATTTTTGGATTCTTATCACAGCGCCAACACACCACACACTAATGAGATCAATATACTTTGAACTTTTTGGATCGCTTGGAAATCAAGTGATTTTCCGTTTTACAAGTATTTTTTTGCTGAACAGCGACGGGGTTGGGCGTGTGGTTGGAGGCCCCCGGCGATGTGGCACGGGGCGTGGCTGGTGAGAGGTTCTTATAGAATTGTTTGGCGCCATTCATGGAGAGTGTGCGAAGCCCGGCGCAAGTTGCAGCAGTCACTCGGATCGCAATTTTCTTTTTTGAATTCTCTCAATTATCACCTTGGATCTTTTAGTTCTTCTTCATGACAGAAAGTGGAAATTCTCCGACCTTAATTTCATTCCTGAGCTCAGCTTTGAGAAGGTATTATCCAACATCGGTATCCACCTAATAAACTGGTTGCCACAAATTACGAGGTTTAATTTGAACTCGAGATAATATTTTGTCTAATTGCTTCAGTATTTTGGTGATTCATTTTAGTTCGCCGTAGAAGCTGGTTGGTGTGAGCAATTTCAACTCCGTGATGTATATGTGGTTTTTATCACAGCGACAAACACTCCACAACTACATTTGAGACAATCACTTGAAAACTTTTGTTGTCGATGAATCAAGGTCTTTTCAGTTTTTACAGATGGTATTAGTTTGGAGGAAACATAGACAAGCTAGCTGATGTGTTGGTCTCTCGTTGTATGAGTGCGTGAGTTATCTGTCGCTTGTTCATGCAGCAGACAGTGGTTTCGATTCCGTTATTGGGGGATGGCCTGTTTGGCTTTTTGAATTGCCCGGATCAGATTTCATTTTTTGAGTCTCCTTATTTTTCAATGATTCTTCGATATTTTTGGAATCTTCCTTCAATTGGCTAACCACACACAAGCTTTTTGGGCACGATCATTTTATTTTTAAAGCCGACAATTTGGTATTTTTGAAATTCCTTGAATTTTCCAATTGATCTTACATCCTTGGTTCTCGCTCACAACGTGTCAAACTTCCTGCGGCACACACGAAGGTTGCACGGATTCATCAGTCCTTCCTCATTCACCTGGAATCACTTTGAGAAATTTTTCCAACAAGCAGTTGTTCACCAACATGGATATGGGTCGTTGCTCACAACAGCAAAAAGGTTATAATTTGAACGGAGAACATTGGGTGGTGTGGCTTGATGTGTCAGAATGGGATGAATACCTGTTTTCGAGAAATTTTTGTGTGGGGAAGGCAATTTCCAACTGCTCAGCGTTCTGTTGTGGATTCTGTTATCACAGTCGCCAAACACCAAAACAATGAAGACCAATCACTTCCGAAAACATTTTGAGTCGCTTGGAAACTAAAGCGATTCTTTGCATACTTGTTTTACAGATGGTAGTTTCTTTTTGAGGAAAATGCGATAATAAACGTAGCTGATTGTCGTTGTCCTCGTAGTATTGTGGGTGCAGTCTATCCCTGCTTGTCAGTTGCGGAAAGACCAGGGTTCGACTTCCCTGATGGGAGAGTTTATTTTTATTTTCTACGCCATTTGACGATAATTTCATTTTTTTGATCTTCCTTCATTTTTTAAACCATTGGATCTTTGTAGTCTTTCTTCAACCGCGGCCCCAACAATCAGTTTGGCAGATCATTTATTTTTAAAACTGCCGTGACCCAGATTTTATTTTGAATTTCATGATTTCTCACATGCTTTAGATCATCTGAGTCTTCATTCCATACGGCGCGACCGATAGCACAGAGTTTGTCAGATCATCACCTTCTTCATCCTTGAATCACTTTTGAGAAATTTTTCTCCAATCGTTCCACAAATGAATGGTGTTTGGCTCAAATAAGTTTAATTGAAAGCAGAATATTTTGCTTGATTGCTCACGGTGGTCTGAATTTTTCAGAGAAAATTTTGTGTGCAGGAGAGCAATTTGTCAATGTGATTGTTTTTGTGGATTTATCAAGGCAAACACAACACAATCGAACAATCATTGAAAACTTCATTGAAACAGTCGTCATTGGAAAATCAGATTTTTCAGTTTTATCAGATGTATTCTTTTGGAGGAAAACATAGAAACTTAGCTCGAGTGTGTTGTCCTCGTTAGTATACTGGGTTGAGTATCCCTGGTTGTCTTGTAGCAGGAAGTACAGGGTTGATCCTGAGGGGAGAGTTTTTTTTTATTAATTGCCGACATTTATTCCTAATTTATTTACTTTTAATTTCTTCAATGCACCACACACTTTGTCCGATTTATTAATCGAAATTTTAACCTGTTTTTTTGACTCTTTCTAGTCTCTCAGCACGCAACATACAAGTTTGCAATCATTTATTTTAAATGCCGACAAGTTATTTTTGATTCCTGATTTGTCAATCTTATCTGAGCTCTGCTTCCGCACCTTTTCTTGCAGACTTCGTTATCACTTTTCATTCCTGAATCACTTTGAAAATTTTTTCAACAGTTTCCACCAAATGAATGGTTTGCTCATAAATGTTTATTATTTGACAGAGATATTTGCTTGATTGTTCAGAGTGGCTGATTTTTCGGGAGAAAATTTTTGTGTGGAGAAGCAATTTCAATGTGAATGTATTTCGTGGATTTTTATCACAGGGCAAATCACCACAACTAATTTCAATCGTACTTGAAACTTTTGAGTCGCTTGGAATCAAGGATTTTTCAGTTTTTACAGATGCGTTTATTCTTTTGAGGAAAACATAGAAAACTAGCGGTTTGTCCTGTTAGTATAGTGGTGATATTCCTGCTTGTCATGCAGGGTACAGGGTTCGATTCCTGAGATGGATGTGTTTATTCCATTTTATTGCTTATTCGTTCACACATTTGATTTTTTGAGTCTTCTTTCAACGGCAACAACAAAGTTTTGCAGATCATCACCTTCTTCATTCTTGAATCACTTGAGAATTTTTCAACAGTGAATGAATGGTTTGCTCACATAAAGTTTAATTATTTGAAGAGGAAAATCTGATCTAATTTTTCGAGAAAATTGGTGTGGGGAAGCAATTTCAATGGTGATGTATTTGTGGATTTTATACAGGTGGCAATCATAAAACTAAATTGAAGACAATCACTTGAAAACATTTCAGTCACTTGGAATCAAGGATTTTCAGTTTTTACAGATGGTATTCTTTTGAGAACAACATAGAAAACTAAGCTGTATTGTGTTGTCCTCGTTAGTATAGGTGGTGAATCATCCTTTGTTGACAGCAGGAGACAGGGTTTCGATTCCCTGATGTGGGGAGAGTTTTTTATTTTTTAATTGCCGACAATTTCATTTTTTGAATTCCTTATTTATAATTTGATCTTTTTGAGTCTTCTAACGGCACACAACAAAGTTGCAGATCTCACCTTCTTCATTCTGAATCACTTTGAGAATTTTTTTTCCAACAGATATCCACCAAAATGAATGGTTTGCTCACAAATAAAATTTAATTTGAAGAGAACATTTTGCTTGATTGTCAGAGTGGCATGATTTTTCGAGAAAATTTTTGTGGGGAAGCATTTCAATGTGATGTATTTGTGATTTTATCACATGTGCAATAACAAAAAACTAATGAGACAATCACTTGAAAACATTTAGTCGCTTGAAATACATGGATTTTTCAGGTTTTACAATGGTATTCTTTCGAGGAAACATAGAAACTCTAGCTTGTAGGTGTGTCCTCGTAGTATAGTTGGTGAGTATACCCGCCTTGACTGCAGCAGAGACAGTGGTTCGATTGCCTTATGCGGGACGAGTTTTTATTTATTCGAACTTGCCCAGACAATTTCATTTGCTTTGGCAATTACGATTCTTCATTTTCAACATTTTTCTTCTCTCTTGTGAGTCTTGCATTCCGAACACGGCACCAACACCAAGGTTTGGCAGTCATCATTTATTATTTTAAATCCCGGACCTTTTATTTTGACATCGCTTGCATTTTCAATCGTTTAATCTTTATTGAGCATTGCCTTCAGCAGCACAACAAAAGTTGCAGCATTCATCTACCTTCCATCTACTGAATCCACTTCTGAGGAAAGTTTTTTCGCAACAAGTAGTCACCCCAACACAGAATGCGTTTTCGCTTCAAAATAAAAAGTTTCACTTTGAAAAGAAAAAAGTTGTGCTTGCATGCATGGTCAGAGTGGCCTTGAATTTGTTCTCGAGAAAATTTCTTTGACGTTAGAAGCAAATCAATACAAATGTGGAGGAAAGCATTTAATTGATGTGCGATTTCTGGATTTATCCACCCCATGGACCTGCATCACCAAAACGGCTACTTGCAAGACAATTCAACCTTCGAAACATTTTCAGTCCTTTGGAAATCAAGGATTTTGTTTTTCAGTTTTTTACAGCTTTTGCGTTCATTTCTTTTTCGCAGCGAAAAAAATAGAAAATGGCTAATGATCATTTTTCCGCTTCGTTTAGTTATAGTGATGCTTCTCGAGTATCCCTGTTGTCATACAGGGAGACCAGCTTCGATCTGCTTATTGGGAGGGTGGTTTGTTTTTAAATTGGCCGACATTTCGTTTTTTGAATTCGCTTATTTCACACATCTGCAGATCTAGTTTTGCGTCTTCCTTTTCAACGCTAACAACAAAAGTTATATTCATCAGCCTTCTTCATCCTGAATCACTTTTGAGAATTTTGTTTTCGCATACAGTTATGCTACCAAGACATATATGGTGCTCCATAAATAAATAGTTTAAGTTGAACGAGAACATTTTGGCACTTGATTTCAATGGATGATTTTTTCGAGAAATTTTTGTGTGGTGAAGCAATTCTCAATGTGATGTACTTGTGGATTTCTTCATCAGGCGGCAATCATCCAAATCTATGAAGACCCAATTCCACCTTTTGAGAACACCATTTGAGGCGGCGGGAAATTCAAAGGATTTTTTTCAGTTTTTATACCAGGATGACTTTAGTTATTTTGAGGAAACATCAAGAAAACCCTTTGCTGTTGTGTTGTCCTCATATTAGTATTAGTGGTGAGTTATCCCTTACTTGTCAGGCAGGTGGCGACCAGCGGTTCGTTCGGCCTCGATGGGGAGAGTTTTTTTTTTTTAAGATTGCCCGGGCACAATTTCAATTTTTTGACTAGGAATCCTCCTCATTTTCAATATATTGTCTCTATTTTTGAATCTTCTTCAATTTGCGACACAACACAGTCTGCAGCATCATTTATTTTTTTAGATCGCAGACCAACTGTTTACTTTGAAATTCTCAATTTTCATATGCGTTTGTGATAGCCTATTTGAAGGTCTTGTCCTGCAGAAGGTGGCCGGACAACACGAAGGTTGGGCAGCATCATTCACCTTCTTCTCCTGGAATCACTTTGAGAATTTTTCTCCAAAGTTTCCACCATAATGAAATAGTTTGCTCATTAATAACAACAGTTTTGTTGAACAGAAAATTTTGCTTATGATTGTCAGAGTGGCTGAAAATCTTTTTGTTTACCTGACAGGAAAATTTTTTGTGATGGGGAAGCAATTTCATTTTGTGACTCTATTTTTGCGTCATTTTATCACACCGTGGAAACACCACAAATATGAAAGAGACCAATCACTTGAAAACATTTCTGAGTCACATTGGAATATCAAGTTTTTTCCGTTTTTTACAGATAGGTATTCATTTGAGGAACATAAGAAGAACTAGCCTGTGTTGCCTCACGTTTAGTATAGCTGCAGTATCCCTGCTTCTCAGCCAGGGAAACCAGGAGTTCCATCTCCTGTAAGGATGGCTTTTTTATTTTAATTGCCGACAATTCATTTTATTGATGCTTCTCTTATTTTTTCAATATTTGAGTATTTTTTGATCTTCTTTTCAAATGCGTACCACATCAAGTTTCCGCAGAGATCATTTATTTTTACTATGCCGACAATAATTTATTTGAATTCCTTGATTTTCACGTATTTCAATCTTTTTGAGTCTTCTTCAGCGGCCGAACCAACAAAGTTTGCCAGACTCATCACTTCTTCATTCCTGATACATCTTTGAGATAAATTCTTCCAAACAGTTTCCACCAAAATGAACTCGGATCATTGCTCCATAAATAAAAAGTTTGCTTGAAGAGAAACATTCTTGCTTGATCTAGTCAGAGGTGGTTGAATTTTTTCATCGAGAAAAATTTTGTTGTGGCCGGATAAGCAATTTCAATGTGACTGCTCATTTGTGGTTTATCACAGGGCAAAACACCAAACTAATTGAAGAAACAATCACTTGAAAACTTTGAGTCGCTTGGAAAAAATCAAGCTATATTTCAGTTTTTACAGATGGTTATTCCTTTTGAGCGGAAAACATAAAAAACATGCTGATTGTTGTTGTCTCTCAGCTTATCATGTGTCGTGAGTATTCTCTGCTTGTCATGCCAGCGAGACCAGGGTTCATTTCCCTGACTGGGCAGAGTTTTTTATTTTCTAATTATGCGTACAATTTCATTTTTTTGAATTCCTTCATTTCTCAACTATTTGATCTTTTTCGAATTTCCTCTTTTCAATGAGCACCAAACAATGTTGCATATCTATTTATTTCTTAAATGCCCATGACAATGGTTTTATTTTGAAATTCTGATTTTTTCAATAGTGGGGTTCGATCTATTTGAGTCTTCATTCAACCGGGGCACAACACAAGTTTTGACAGATCATACCGTTCTTCATCCCTGAATCACTTTGGACACGGCAGTGTCGTTAGAAGTCAGACAGTCCGAAGGACCCATCCGCGCTGGGGTGGGTTCGTAGTATCGGTGGGACTCGACCCCACGCAGGGGCGACGGAACAATCGAGAGCGATGACTCACATTGTAGGGAATAGAACGATCCGACGGTAGTAAACTTCCGCTTGGAAGCTAGCGTTATAAAGAACTGACAGAACAGTGGCCGAAGTGATATGGCAGCTGGACTTAGTCGCACGGAGGAGAATTTTTATTCCAGAACAGTTTCCACCAAAAGAAGACCTTAATAGTTTGCTCATAAACCTAAAAGATGAAAATTTTATTGCAGTTGCATTAGGTTCAGAGTGGGGCTGAATTTGTTGTCGGAAAACCGAAATTTTTGTGTGGGGAAGCAATAAATTTTTTCCACATCAGTTATCCACCCAATAAATTGATAGGTGTTTGCTCATAAATGTTTTATTGGTAAGACGAAAACTTTTCTGCCTCTGATTGGCTCATGAGTGGTGTCTAAATTTTCTTCTCGAGCAAGACATTTTCGTATGTGTGGCGGAAAGCTAATTTCAATGTGATCGTATTGCTGCGAATTCTTATCACACGGGCCATAAAACACCACAACCTATAATGAACCGACAAGAGATTCACTTGAAAACTTTGATAGTCGCTGAGAAATCCAAGGAATTTCTTCAGTTTTTTACAGATGTAGTATTCTGTTTGAGAAAAAATAGCAAACTAGCTGATTGTTGTCCTGTGTTAGCATTAGTGAGGTGATTATCCTCTGATCTGACGATCACAGGAGAGCCCAGGGTCGATCTGGATGCGGAGAGTTTTGATTTAATTTGTCGACAATTTTATTTTTGATATTCCTTATGTTCAACATTTGACTTTTTTGAGCTTCTTCACGCACTCAACACAATTTATCAAGAATCATCACCTTCTCATTCCTGGAATCACCTTTGAGGAAAAATTTTTTTTTCAACAGTTCCACCAAAGATGAATGGTTGCTCAAAATATAAAGTTATTCTGAAGAGAAAATTTTGTCTTGTGATTGCAGAGTGAATGAATTTTTCCGAAAAATTAGTTTTGTGGCGGAACGCCAATTTCAAGTGATATTTGTGGATTTGTATCACAGGGCAACACCCAAACTAATGCAGAGCAAATCACTTTGAAAACAACTTGAGTCGCTGCACAACAATGCGATTTTTCAGTTTTTATACAGATGGATTCTTTTGCGAAGGAAAACATAACAAAAGTAGACGCTGATGTGTCCTCGTTAAGGTATAGGTGTTGAGTATCCCCTGCTTGTGCATGACAGGGAGACCGGGGTCCGCGATTACCCTGATGGGCAGAGTATTTTTAGTTTTTTAAGTGGCGCTGACAAGTTTTCATTGTTGGCTGAATTCCTGTGATTCTTCAAGGCATTTGATCCTTTATTTGAGTTTCGGTCCTCAACGGGCGCGGAGAACCAACACATGAAGTTTGCAGGATCCATTTTATTCTTTTAGAATGGCGCGCGAAATTTTATTTTTGCAATTGCCTTGAGTCTTCAATGTGTGCTAATCTTTTCTCAGTCTGCGTTTCGACGCCGACAAGAGCAAAAGTTGTGCCGAGGAATCGGATCAACGGTTCTTCATTACTGAATCACTTTTTGGAGGAAAGTTGTTGGGGTGTCCAACAGGTATGCCACCCAAAAGCAATCGGTTTGCTCAAAACCGAATACAAAAGATTCAGTCTTGAAGAAAACATTTTGCTTGATGGTCGATGAGTGGTGCGAATTTTTTCGAGAAACAAATTTTTAGCGTGGGGAACGCAAATCCATCAGATGTACTGTATTTGTGGATGTTCTATAGACCATCCTCAGCGGCCATATCGACAAAGGCTGAAGTACAATCACTTTTTGAGCAACATTTCAGTCACTCTGAGAAATCAAGGATTTTTCAAGTTTTTTAACAGATGGTATTCGTTTGAGGGGAAACAAGATAGAAAACAGACGTGGGGCTAATGTGGTGTTTGCCTTGTTGAGCTATACGTGTGAGATATCCCTGGCTTGTCATACGCCTGAGAACTCGAGGGTATCCGATATCCGCTTATGGGGAGGGCTGTTTGGTGTTTTTAGTGCCGACACGTTTTCGTTTTTGATTCCGTTATTGTTCAACCATTTGATTCTTTTGGTCTTTGCTTCAACCAGCGAACAACCAAACAAGGTTTGCAGATTCTTCACCGTTCTGTCCCGATCTTCCTGAATCACTTATTGATGATTTTTGATCCAACCCGCAGATTATCCACCCCAAAAGATTGGTTTGGACTCATAATATAAAATTTTTGTGAGAGAACCATTTTGCTTGATTGTTCAAGAGTGGCCATGAATTTTCTGAGAGAAATTTGTGTTGTGGGGAAGCAATTTCCAAATGTGATTGTATTGTGATTCTATCAAAGGCAAAGACACAAAAACTAAGGTGGAGACACGTCATCTTACTGAAAACATTTGAGATCGCTGGTGGAAAATAAAGGATATTTTTCGTCTTTACATGATGAACTTAATTATTTTGAGGGAAAACTTAGGAAGGACTTGCTGTTGATTGTTTCCTCCATTAGTCATTCATCTATACGTGGTGAGCATATCCCTAGCTTGTCACCGGCAGGCGACCAGTGTTCGCGATTCCTTGATGGGGGAGAGTTTTCTTTGTTTTAAATTTGCCGACAATTTCATTTTTTTGAATTCCTTATTTTCAATACTTATTGACTCCCTTTTTTGTAAATCTTCTTCAAGTACACCAACACAAGTTTGAGCGATTATGTTTTAAGATGCCGGGACAATTTTATTTTGAAATTTTCGCCTGATTTTTCCCAAATGATGTTGGATCTATTTGAGTTATGTTGCAATGGCACGCAAGCACAAGTTTGTACAGATCATTCACCTTCTTCATTTCCTGAATTCACGTTGATGGGAAATTTTTTTTTCCAACAGTTTCCAGCCGAAAGATAAATAGTTGTTGCCATAAATAAGGAAGTTTTATTTGAAGCACGTGAACAATTCTTATGCTGATTGTTCCAGAGTGGCTTGGATTTTTTCGCAGGAAAAATTTTTGTGTGGGGAAGCAATCTTCAATGTGATGTATTTTTGGATTTTATCACAGCGGCAAACACCCACAAACTAATGAAAGAACAAAATCACTTGAAAACTTTTTGAGTCGCCTGGATAATCATTAAGGATTTCTTTCCGTTTTTTACAGATGGTATTCTTTTGACGGAAACAGTAGACAGACTATGCTGATGTCGTTGCGTTCCTCGTTTACGTATTGTGGTCAGGGATAATCCCTGTATGTATCATGCCAGGAGACCAGGGTTCGATTCTCTGAGACGGGGCGCGACGTGAGTTTTTTGTTCACTTATTAACTTGCCCACAATATTTAATTTGAGATTTCCTCTATTTTGCAAATAGTTTGCATGCTTTTTTGAATCTGTCATTCAATCGGCACCAACCACAAGTTTGCAGATCATTGTATTTTATAAATTCGACAATTTTATTTTCTGCATTCTCATTTTCAAACATTTGATCTTTTTGAGCTTCTCTCAATGCCACCAAGCAAAAGTTTGCAGTTCATCACCTTCTTCATTTCCTGCACCTCACATTAGAGCACGGTTTATTACCAACAGCTATCCCACCAAAGACATGATCCATGGCTTTGACTCACAAATAAAAAGTTAATTTTGAGAGAGACATTTTTCTTAGTTTTTCAGGATGGACACAATGAATTTTTTCCGAGAAATTTTTTGTGGAGGAAGCAATTCAATTGATGTCATTTTGCTGGGATTTTATCACCAGGGCACAACACACCCGACAAACTAATGAAGACAAATCCACTTCGGAAAACTTTTTGAGTTCGCTTTTGGGAAATCAAAGGATTTTTTTCAGTTTTTACAGAGTGGTCATTCTTTTTTGAAGTAAACATTAAACATAGAAAACTAGCTGATGTGTTGTCCTCGTTAGTATAGTGTTGAGTATCCCTGCTTGTCATGCAGGCGACCCGGGTTCGATTCACTGATGGGGAGAGTTGTTTTTTTTTAATTGCCGACAATTTCATATTTTGAATTCCTTATTTTCAATATATTGATCTT
>CM068956.1:136589455-136608088 GCA_035128595.1 Eptatretus atami
CATTTTTTGAATTCCTTATTTTCAATATTTGATGTTTTTGAATCCTCTTCAATGGCACCAACACCAGTTTGCAGATCATTTATTTTTAAATGCCGACAATTTTATTTTGAAATTCCTGATTTTCAACGTTTGATCTATTTGAGTCTTCTTCAACGGCACCAACACAAGTTTGCAGATCATCACCTTCTTCATTCCTTACTCACTTTGAGAATTTTTCCAACAGTTTCCACCAAAATGAATGGTTTGCTCACAAATAAAAGTTTAATTAAGAGAACATTTTGCTTGATTGTCAGAGTGGTGAATTTTTCGAGAAAATTTTTGTGTGGGGAAGCAATTTCAATGTGATGTATTTGTGGATTTTATCACAGGGCAAACACCAAAACTATGAAGACATCACTTGAAAACATTTGAGTCGCTTGGAAATAAAGGATTTTTCAGTTTTTACAGATGGTATTCTTTTGAGGAAAACATAGAAAACTAGCTGTGTGTTGTCTCCTTAGTATAGTGGTGAGTATCCCTGCTTGTCAGCAGGAGACCAGGGTTCGATTCCCTGATGGGGAGAGTTTTTTTATTTTTAATTGCGACAATTTCATTTTTGAATTCCTTATTTTCATATTTGATCTTTTTGAATCTCTTCAATGGCACCAACACAAGTTTGCAATCATTTATTTTTAAATGCCGACAATTTTATTTTGAATTCCTGATTTTCAATTATCTATTGAGTCTTCTTCAGCGGCACCAACACAAGATTGCAGATCATCACTTCTTCATCCTGAATCACTTTGAGAATTTTTTCCAACAGTTTCACCAAAATGAATGGTTTCTCATAAATGTTTTATCATCGAAAATGTTTGAACATTTATTTGAATAATTTATTTTGACAACTAAATGAATAAATTTATTTTGAACTAATGATCAATATTCATTTAGTTTTGAATATGTTTGACAACATTATTCTTCATATGTTGAAGAAAAATTTTGCTTTTTAATCTGAATTTGCAGAAAATTTTTTGAACATAATTTTTCCAACAGTTTCCACCAAAATGAATGGTTTGCTCATAAATGTTTTATTTGAAGAGAAATTTTGCTTGATTTCAGAGTGGCTGAATTTTTCGAGAAAATTTTGTGTGGGGAAGCAATTTAATGTGATGTATTTGTGGATTTTATCACAGGGCAAACACACAACTAATGAAGACAATCACTTGAAAACTTTTGAGTCGCTTGGAAATCAAGGATTTTTCAGTTTTTACAGATGGTATTCTTTTGAGGAAACAATAGAAAACTAGCTGATGTGTTGTCCTCGTTAGTATAAGTGGTGAGTATCCCTGCTTGTCACGCAGGAGACCAGGTTCGATTCCCTGACGGGGAGAGTTTTTTTTATTTTAATTGCCGACAATTTCATTTTTGAATTCCTTATTTCAACATTTGATCTTTTTGAGTCTTCTTCACGGCACCAACAAAAGTTTGCAGATCATCACCTTCTTCATCTCTGAATCACTTTGAGAAATTTTTTTCCAACAGTATCCACCAAAATGAATGGTTGCTCACAAATAAAAGTTTAATTTGAAGAGAACATTTTGCTTGATTGTCAGAGTGGATGAATTTTTCGAGAAATTTTTGTGTGGGGAAGCAATTTCAATGTGAGTATTTGTGGATTTTATCACAGGCAAACACCAAAACTAATGAAGACAATCACTTGAAAACATTTGAGTCGCTTGGAAATAAAGGATTTTTCAGTTTTTACAGATGGTATTCTTTGAGGAAAACATAGAAAAACTAGCTGATGTGTTGTCCTCGTTAGTATAGTGGTGAGTATCCCTGCTTGTCATGCAGAGACCAGGTTTCGATTCCCTGAGGGGAGAGTTTTTTATTTTTAATTGCGACAATTTCATTTTTTGAATTCCTTATTTTCAATATTTGATCTTTTTAATCCTCTTCAATGGCACCAACACAAGTTTGCAGATCATTTATTTTAAATGCCGACAATTTTATTTTGAATTCCTGATTTTCAATGTTTATCTTTTGAGTCTTCTTCACGGCACCAACACAAGTTTGCAGATCATCCATTCTTCATTCCTGAATCACTTTGAGAAATTTTTTCCAACAGTTTCCACCAAAATGAATGGTTTGCTCATAAATAACAGTTTATTTGAAGAGAAAATTTTACTTGATTGTAAGAGTGGCTGAATTTTTCGAGAAAATTTTTGTGTGGGGAAGCAACTTCAATGTGATGTATTTGTGGATTTTATCACAGGGCAAACACCACAACTAATGAAGACAATCACTTGAAAGACATTTTGAGTCGCTTGGAAATAAAGGATTTTTCAGTTTTTACAGATGTATTCTTTTGAGGAAAACATAGAAAACTAGCTGTTGTGTTGTCTTGCCTTAGTATAGTGGTGAGTATCCCTGCTTGTCATGCAGGAGACCAGGGTTCGATTCCCTGATGGGGAGAGTTTTTTTTAAATTTTTAATTGCTGAACAATTTCATTTTTGAATTCCTTATTTTCAATATTTGATCTTTTGAATCCTCTTCAATGGCACCAACACAAGTTTGCATATCATTTATTTTTAAATGCCGACAATTTTATTTTGAAATTCCTGATTTTCAATGCTTGATCTATCTGAGTCTTCTTCAAGCGGCACCAACACAATGATTGCAGATCATCACCTTCTTCACTCCTGAATCACTTTGAGAATTTTTTCCAACAGTTTCACCAAAATGAATGGTTTGCTCATAAATGTTTTATCATCGAAAATTTTGAAGCATTTATTTTGAATAATTTATTTTGACAACTAAATGAATAAATTTATTTTGAACTAAATGAATCAATAAATTCATATTAGTTTTGAATAAATGTTTGAACAAACATTATTCTCATAAATGTTGAGAAAATTTGCTTTAATCTGATTTGAGAATTTTGTGTCTTTTTTCCAACAGTTTCCACCAAAATGAATGGTTTGCTCATAAATGTTTTATTTGAAGAGAAATTTTGCTTGATTTCAGAGTGGCTGAATTTTTCGAGAAAATTTTGTGTGGGGAAGCAATTTAATGTGATGTATTTGTGGATTTTATCACAGGGCAAACACACAACTAATGAAGACAATCACTTGAAAACTTTTGAGTCGCTTGGAAATCAAGGATTTTTCAGTTTTTACAGATGGTATTCTTTTGAGGAAACAATAGAAAACTAGCTGATGTGTTGTCCTCGTTAGATAAGTGGTGAGTATCCCTGCTTGTCACGCAGGAGACCAGGTTCGATTCCCTGACGGGGAGAGTTTTTTTTATTTTAATTGCCGACAATTTCATTTTTGAATTCCTTATTTCAACATTTGATCTTTTTGAGTCTTCTTCACGGCACCAACAAAAGTTTGCAGATCATCACCTTCTTCATTCTGAATCACTTTGAGAAATTTTTTTCCAACAGTATCCACCAAAATGAATGGTTGCTCACAAATAAAAGTTTAATTTGAAGAGAACATTTTGCTTGATTGTCAGAGTGGTGAATTTTTCGAGAAATTTTTGTGTGGGGAAGCAATTTCAATGTGAGTATTTGTGGATTTTATCACAGTGCAAACACCAAACTAATGAAGACAATCACTTGAAAACATTTGAGTCGCTTGGAAATAAAGGATTTTTCAGTTTTTACAGATGGTATTCTTTGAGGAAAACATAGAAAACTAGCTGATGTTGTCCTCGTTAGTATAGTGGTGAGTATCCCTGCTTGTCAGCAGAGACCAGGTTTCGATCCCTGAGGGGAGAGTTTTTTATTTTTAATTGCGACAATTTCATTTTTTAATTCCTTATTTTCAATATTTGATCTTTTTAATCTCTTCAATGGCACCAACACAAGTTTGCAGATCATTTATTTTAAATGCCGACAATTTTATTTTGAATTCCTGATTTTCAATGTTTGATCTATTTGAGTCTTCTTCAACGGCACCAACACAAGTTTGCAGATCATCCATTCTTCATTCCTGAATCACTTTGAGAAATTTTTTCCAACAGTTTCCACCAAAATGAATGGTTTGCTCATAAATAAAGTTTATTTGAAGAGAAAATTTTGCTTGATTGTCAGAGTGGCTGAATTTTCGAGAAAATTTTGTGTGGGGAAGCAATTTCAATGTGATGTATTTGTGGATTTTATCACAGGGCAAACACCACACTAATGAAGACAATCACTTGAAAACTTTTGATTGCTTGGAAATCAGAGATTTTTCAGTTTTTACAGAGGTATTCTTTTGAGGAAAAACATAGAAAACTAGCTGATGTGTTGTCCTCGTTAGTATAGTGGTGAGTTCCTGCTTGTCACCAGGAGACCAGGGTTCGATTCCTTAGGGAGGTTTTTTTTTAATTGCCGACAATTTCATTTTTGAATTCCTTATTTTCAACATTTGATCTTTTTGAGTCTTCTTCACGGCACCAACAAATGTTGCAGATCATCACCTTCTTCATTCTAATCACTTTGAGAAATTTTTTCCAACAGTATCCACCAAAATGAATGGTTTGCTCACAATAAAAGTTTAATTTGAAGAGAACATTTTGCTTGATTGTCAGAGTGGATGAATTTTTCGAGAAATTTTTGTGTGGGGAAGCAATTTCAATGTGATGTATTGTGGATTTTATCACAGGGCAAACACCAAAACTATGAAGACAATCACTTGAAAACATTTGAGTCGCTTGGAAATAAAGGATTTTTCAGTTTTTACAGATGGTATTCTTTTGAGGAAAACATAAAAAACTAGTCTGATGTGTTGTCCTGTTAGATAGTGGGTGAGTACCTGCTTGTCATGACAGGAGACCAGGGTTGATTCCCTGAGGGGAGAGTTTTTATTTTTAATTGCGACAATTTCATTTTTTGAATTCCTTATTTTCAATATTTGATCTTTTTAATCTCTTCAATGGCACCAACACAAGTTTGCAGATCATTTATTTTTAAATGCCGACAATTTATTTTGAATTCCTGATTTTCAATGTTATTCTTTTTGAGTCTTCTCAGCGCACAAACAAAAGTTTGCAGATCATCACCTTCATTACTGAATCACTTTGAGAACGTTTTTCACAGTATCTGCCAAAAGAATGGTTTGCTCAAAATAAAAGTTTATTTGAGAAAACATTTTGCTTGATTGTCAGAGTGGCTGAATTTTTCGAGAAAATTTTTGTGTGGGGAAGCAATTTCAATGTGATGTATTTGTGGATTTTATCACAGGGCAAACACACAAAACTAATGAAGACAATCACTTGAAAACATTTGAGTCGCTTGGAAATAAAGGATTTTTCAGTTTTTACAGATGGTTTCTTTTGGGAAAACATAGAAAACTAGCTGATGTGTGTCCTTTTAGTATAGTGTTGAGTATCCTGCTGTCATCAGGAGACCAGGGTTCGATTCCCTGACGGGAGAGTTTTTTTTATTTTAATTGCACAATTTCATTTTTTGAATTCCTTATTTTCAATATTTGATCTTTTTGATCTTCTTCAAGGCACCAACACAAGTTTGAGATCATTTTTTTAAATGCCGCATTTTTATTTGAATTCCTATTTTCAATGTTTTCTTTGAGTCTTCTCACGGCACCAAACAAAGTTTGCAGATCTCACCTTCTTCATTCTGAATCACTTGAGAATTTTTTCAACAGTATCCACCAAAATGAATGGTTTGCTCACAATAAAAGTTTAATTGAAGAGAACATTTTGCTTGATTGTCAGAGTGAGAATTTTTCGAGAAAATTTTTGTGTGGAAAGCAATTTCAATGTGAGTTTTTGTGGATTTTATAACATGCAATCACAAAACTATTGAAGACAATCATTTGAAAACATTAGTCGCTTGGAAATCAAGGATTTTTCAGTTTTACAGATGGTATTCTTTTGAGGAAAACATAGAAAATAGCTGTGTGTTTTCCTCGTTAGTATAGTGGGAGTATCCCTGCTGTCATCAGGAGAGACCAGTTTCGATCTTGAGGGGAGAGTTTTTTTTTTTTAATTGCCGACAATTTCATTTTTGAATTCCTATTTTCAATTTTGATCTTTTTGATCTTCTTCAGGCACCAACAAGTTGCAGATCATTATTTTAAATCGACAATTATTTTTGAATTCCTGATTTTCAATGTTTACTTTTTGAGTCTTCTTCAGCGCACAAACAAAAGTTTGCAGATCATCACCTTCTTCATTCTGAATCACTTTGAGAATTTTTCCAACAGTATTACCAAAATGAATGGTTTGTCAAAAATAAAAGTTTATTTGAAGAAAACATTTTGCTTGATCGTCAGAGTGGCTGAATTTTTCGAGAAATTTTTGTGTGGGGAAGCAATTTCAATGTGATGTATTTGTGGATTTTATCACATGGCAATCACAAAACTATTGAAGACAATCACTTGAAAACATTTCAGTCGCTTGGAAATCAAGGATTTTTCAGTTTTTACAGATGGTATTCTTTTGAGGAAAAAATAGAAACTAGCTGTGTTTTCCTGTTAGTATAGTGGTGAGTATCCCTGCTTGTCATGCAGGAGACCAGGTTCGATTCTTGAGGGGAGAGTTTTTTTATTTTTAATTGCCGACAATTTCATTTTTTGAATTCCTTATTTTCAATATTTGATCTTTTTGAATCTTCTTCAATGGCACCAACACAAGTTTGCAGATCATTTATTTTTAAATGCGACAATTTATTTTGAATTCTGATTTTCATGTTTATCTTTTGAGTCTTCTTCAACGGCACCAAACAAGTTGCAGATCATCACCTTCTTCATTCCTGAATCACTTTGAGAAATTTTTTCCAACAGTTTCCACCAAAATGAATGGTTTGCTCATAAATAAAAGTTTATTTGAAGAGAAAATTTTGCTTGATTGTCAGAGTGGCTGAATTTTTCGAGAAAATTTTTGTGTGGGAAGCAATTTCAATGTGATGTATTTGTGGATTTTATCACAGGGAAACACACAACTAATGAAGACAATCACTTGAAAACTTTGAGTCGCTTAAAAATCAAGGATTTTCAGTTTTTACAGATGGTATTCTTTTGAGGAAAACATAGAAAACTAGCTATGTGTTGTCCTCGTTAGTATAGTGGTGAGTATCCCTGCTTGTCATCCAGGAGACCAGGTTTTCGATTCCCTGACGGAGAGTTTTTTTATTTTTAATTGCCGACAATTTCATTTTTTGAATTCCTTATTTTCAATATTTGATCTTTTTGATCTTCTTCATGGCACACACAAAGTTTGCAGATCATTTATTTTTAAATGCCAACAATTTTATTTTTGAATTCTGATTTTCAATGTTTAATCTTTTTGAGTCTTCTTCAATGGCACCAACACAAGTTTGCAGATCATTTATTTAAATGCCGACAATTTATTTTGAATTCCTGATTTTCAATGTTTGATCTATTTGAGTCTTCTTCAACGGCACCAAACAAGTTGCAGATCATCACCTTCTTCATTCTGAATCACTTTGAGAAATTTTTTCCAACAGTTTCCACCAAAATGAATGGTTTGCTCACTAAATAAGTTTTATTTGAAGGAAAATTTTGCTTGATTGTCAGAGTGGCTGAATTTTTCGAGAAAATTTTGTGTGGGGAAGCAATTTCAATGTGATGTATTTGTGGATTTTATCACAGGGCAAACACAAAACTAATGAAGACAATCACTTGAAAACATTTGAGTCGCTTAAATCAAGGATTTTTCAGTTTTACAGATGGTATTCTTTTGAGGAAAACATAGAAAACTAGCTGATGTGTTTCGTTAGTATAGTGGTGAGTATCCTGCTTGTCATGCAGGAGACCAGGTTTGATTCCCTGACGGAGAGTTTTTTATTTTTTATGCCGACAATTTCATTTTTTGAATTCCTTATTTTCAATATTTGATCTTTTTGATCTTCTTCAATGGCACAACACAAGTTTGCAGATCATTTATTTTTAAATGCGACAATTTATTTTTGAATTCTGATTTTCAATATTGATCTTTTGAGTCTTCTTCAACGGCACCAACAAAGTTTGCAGATCATCACCTTCTTCATTCCTGAATCACTTTGAGAAATTTTTTCCAACAGTATCCACCAAAATGAATGGTTGCTCAAATAAAAGTTTATTTGAAGAGAAAATTTTGCTTATTGTCAGAGTGGCTGAATTTTTCGAGAAAATTTTGTGTGGGGAAGCAATTTCAATGTGATGTATTTGTGGATTTTATCACATGGCAAACACAAAAACTATTGAAGACAATCACTTGAAAACATTATCGCTTGGAAATCAAGGTTTTTCAGTTTTTACAGATGGTATTCTTTGTGGAAAAAATAGAAACTACTGATGTGTGTCTGTTAGTATAGTGGTGAGTTCCTTGCTTGTCATGCAGGAGACCAGGGTTCAATTCCCTGAGGGAGAGTTTTTTTTTTAATTGCCGACAATTTCATTTTTTAATTCCTTATTTCAATATTTGATCTTTTTGAATCTTCTTCAATGGCACCAACACAAGTTTGCAGATCATTTATTTTAAATGCCAACAATTTTATTTTGAATTCCTGATTTTCAATGTTTAATCTTTTGAGTCTTCTTCAACGGCACACAACAAAAGTTTGCAGATCATCACCTTCTTCATTCTGAATCACTTGAGAATTTTTCCAACAGTACTACAAAAGATTGGTTGTCAAAATAAAAGTTTCATTTGAAGAAAACATTTTGCTTGATGTCAGAGTGGCTGAATTTTTCGAGAAATTTTTGTGTGGGGAAGCAATTTCAATGTGATGTATTTGTGGATTTATCACATGGCAATCACAAAAAACATTGAAGACAATCACTTGAAACATTTCAGTCGCTTGGAAATCAAGGATTTTTCAGTTTTTACAGATGGTATTCTTTTGAGGAAAAAATAGAAAACTAGCTGATGTGTTGTCCTGTTAGTTAGTGGTGAGTATCCCTGCTTGTCATGCAGGAGACCAGGGTTCGATTCTGTGATGGGAGGGTTTTTTTTAATTGCCGACAATTTCATTTTTGAATTCCTTATTTTCAACATTTGATCTTTTTGAGTCTTCTTCAACGGCACCAACAAAGTTTGCAAGATCATCACTTCTTCATTCCTGAATCACTTTGAGAAATTTTTTCCAACAGTTTCCACCAAAATGAATGGTTTGCTCATAAATAAAAGTTTATTTGAAGAGAAAATTTTGCTTGATTGTCAGAGTGGTGAATTTTTCGAGAAATTTTTGTGTGGGGAAGCAATTTCAATGTGAGTATTTGTGGATTTATCACAGGCAACACCAAAACTAATGAAGACAATCACTTGAAAACTTTGAGTCGCTTGGAAATCAAGGATTTTTCAGTTTTTACAGATGGTATTCTTTTGAGGAAAACATAGAAAATTACTGATGTGTTTTCCTCGTATATTATGTGGTGAGATCCCGCTTGTCATGCACGAACCAGGGTTCGATTCCCTGACGGGAGAGTTTTTTTTTTATTATTAATTGCCGACAATTTCATTTTTTGAATTCCTTATTTCAACATTTGATCTTTTTGGTCTTCTTCAAGGCACAACAAAAGTTTGCAGATCATCACCTTCTTCATTCTGAATCACTTTGAGAATTTTTTTCCAACAGTCCACCAAAATGAATGGTTTGTCAAAATAAGTTTATTTGAAGAGAACATTTGCTTGATTGTCAGAGTGGCTGAATTTTTCGAGAAAATTTTTGTGTGGGGAAGCAATTTCAATTGTGATGTATTTGTGGATTTTCATGGGCAAACCCAAAACATGAAGAAATCACTTGAAAACATTTCAGTCGCTTGGAAATAAAGGATTTTTCAGTTTTTACATGAAGTATTCTTTTGAGGAAAACATGGAAAACTTGCTTGTTGTCCTCGTATAAGTGGTGAGTATCCTTGCTTGTCATGCAGGAAGCTGGTTTGATTTCCTGATGGGGAGAGCTTTTTATTTTTAGTTGCCAACAATTTCATATTTGAATTTCGGATTTTCAATATTTGATCTTTTTGAGTCTTCTTCAACGGCACCAAAACAAGTTTGCAGGTCATCAACTTCTTCATTCTGGAATCTCTTTGAGGGAGCTTTTTTTTTAACAGTATCCGCAAAAAGAATGGTTTGCTCATAAATAAAATTTCATTTGAAGAGAACATTTTGCTTGATTTTTAGAGTGGCTGAATTTTTCCACAAAATTTTTGTGTGGGGAAGCAATTTCAATGTGATGTATTTGTGGATTTTATCACAGGGCAAACACCAAAACTAATGAAGACAATCACTTGAAAACATTTCAGTCATTTGGACATCAAGGATTTTTCAGTTTTTACACTCCTTTGAGGAAAATTAGCTGATGTGTTGTCCTTGTTTGTAAAGTGGTGAGTATCCCTGCTTTTCGCGTCGGAGACCAGGGTCCGCAAAGAACTTTCGTGTTTTTCTCCACAACCGTTTTTCGGATTGAGACAAAATTTTCACCAATGGTGCGACGACTCATGTAGAATGTTTCAATGATAATTATGATGTCATAGGTCACGTGGTGTGCAGCCATGTTGGAAAAATGAAAAAACTTTGGAGCTCTATATTGCTGAAACCGCATTAAGGAAAAAATTGAAACTTGGCACATACATCACAAGTACTCCTCATGGGGAATGAGTGTTTTTTTTAATGATGTCATAGTTGCCTTCGTTATGACGACTTCATTGCATATGTAGAATGCTACATCCACTCAGTATGAAAATTTTTGAGGGTCATCTTGGGATAAAATGGTCCACAAATTTTTTTTGATGACATCATCGGTCTCCTGATTCGGGAGCCACATTTAATTTTTTTTTTTCATCAACCTTCAAAAATCTTCTCTGAAATGGCTGAACTGGTCATCACTGCCAGCAGTTATAAAGTGGCAGTTCTAATTATGTCTCTTATTAATTACGTAACACATCAGTGCACAAACGCCACATAAAATACACCAAACAAATTACACAAATACTACACAACACACCACACAAAACAAGTTCTGGTGAGGGTTTGCAATCTCTGATTGCCCTTTTTCTTGTTAGTATATTGTTGAATATTGTTGCCTGTCATGCAGGACACTGGAGTGCAATTCTCTGATGGGGAGAACATGTAATTTTTAAATGCATTTTCATTTGTGAATTCCCCATTTACAAGATTTGATTCTTTTGAGTCTTCTTCAACCGCACCAAGACATATTTGCAGATCATCGCCTTCTTCATTCCTGAATCACTTTTAGATAACTTTTTTTTCCAACAGTATCCGCAATGATTGAATGGTTTGCTTAGAAAAGGAATTTTGTTTGAAAAGAACATTTTCTTCGATTGTCAGAGTGGCTCAATTCTTCCAGAAAATTATTGTGCAGAGAAGCAATTTTAAGGTGATGTATTTGTGGATTTTATCACATGGCAATCATCAAAACTGATGAGGATAAACGTTTGAAAATATTCCAGTTGTTTGGAAATGAAGGATTTTTCATTTCTTTTATAGAAGGCACTCCTTTGACGAAAACAGAGAAATTTGGTTGTTGTGTCATTTGTTTAAATAGTGGTGAGTGTTCCTGCTTGTCAGTCAAGATATTGGGGTTCAATGCCCTGGTGAGAAATTTTAATTTTTGTCATGATACAAGCAGGGGTGTGTTCAGTAACCAAGTTTCTTGTCGGGAGTTCGCCAAGTGGCTTAAGCACTCCAGCAAGCACTCTATTCGAAACTGTTGATAAGGAACGGCTGGCTTGGCAAGCGCTAGCTAGCTGCTTGGTAAAACAACATCCCAGTGGCTTGCACAGCAGCCATCGGCTGCAGACGAAATGAATGAATGAATCATGTATTAGTGTTTACATCGTATTTATATTCCGGTTTTGCATTGCTTTCCGTCCCTCACATTTTTAGAGTAATTTTCGCCGAGTCATTACGGTCACTTTTTCCAATACGCGTGCACTTTTGTAGGAGGTGTGTCAACAATATTGTTCAGCTCAGCCGGTACTTTCTTCCCTCTGCCATTTTTCAACATCTCTGTGCAGTTCAAGACGGCGCTTTATAAGTTATGTTCAGTGAAAACATAAAGTAAGGTTTCTGCAATATTTTATCTCAGATATGTCATTAAATTGAATGCCAAGGAAGGAAAATAATAACATCGTAAAAACAACCCCCAAAAAAATATAAAGTACGCAGCCCGGAAGTAGAAACGTAATGTCCATTTTTCGGCTTGTCGCAGATCTTTCATCATTGCCAGTGTGGTAGCGTATCAGGTACCATTATTACAAGTAACTCAGCGCGGCGTCATCAGTATTTGACGACGATAGAGGTTCGTACTCGTCACACCTGACTTGTCGTGCCGTCGTGAATCTCCTGTAAATGATTCAAGTGAACTCTCCTTCGTACGTTGTTGCGTCTTCTAACGAAAGGAACAAAGATATATTTGAATAAGTATTTTGTTGTAGATTGATTTCTGGATCGACATTTTGTGTGTAAAACACCTTCTATGTGGAAAAATATTTCGTGGTTAACACGTGCTCTTTCTTTTCACAAAACAACTGATTTTTTTTTTCCGCATATCCTCCAATTTTCTCTTCAGTGGTTGACTGCAGTTGCTGCCAAGCGGTGGTCCCAGGAGTCATGGAGATAGATGATTCACTTTACAGGTGAAGTTCAGGATTTTGACGTCACATCCTGTTATCCATCACCCTCCACGACATATTTATTTATTTGTTCCAATTTATCTCGTAATGTGATGTTTTTACCCTGTCTGTCTGTCTGTCTGTCTGTCTGTCTGTCTGTCTGTCTGTCTGTCTGTCTGTCTGTCTGTCTGGTGTTGGCTTCATGGTTAGGGTGCTTGGGATCCTGAGTTCAAATCCTGCTCGGCTGTTGAATTAATACCAGGTGGGGTTGACTCAGCTTGTCATCCTTCTGAGGTCGGCAAAAATGAGTGCCCACTTGCTGGTATCCTGTGTCGGAATGGTGACCCGTCCAGGATTGTTCCCAATAGCCAAGGAGACCGCTTAGGCATCACCAACGCTCTGCACAGAGTATGGTCCCAGTGGATGGTTGGATGGATGGATGGATGTCTGTGAACAGGATATCTCAAAAGGTTGTGGACGGATTCAACCGCAACTTGGCGGACAGGTTGTAGGTGTAACGAGGAAGAATTGATTCGATTTTGGTGAATATCCGCATTCGGATCTGAGAATGTTTTAAGTGATTCTTTATCATCGAGTGATGGAGCGAAAACGATATATCGCACAATATCTCAAAAAGTTGTGGAGGGATTATGACAACTTGGTGGATAAGTTGGTTAGGTGACGAGAAGGAGCCAATTCGATTTTGCTGAAGATCCGGATCCAGATCTCGCCCATCAGTGGGATACAAAACGTAAACAATTCAGCCTGGCGAGGGTATCCGCTTTTCCGAGTCCTTTATCGTTATGAACTGTTTTGTTCAAATGAAGGAAGTCCATGAAAATAGTTTGTGGATTCTGGTTATCGTGCCCATTTAAATATTTACTGTTTATTTGTTCTTTATTGTTTTGTACAGCCGGCAGCGTTACGTGTTGGGAGACGCAGCAATGCTTCACATGGCCAAGTCGAGTGTCTTCTTGAGTGGCCTGGGTGGGCTGGGAGTTGAAATAGGTATGTGGAAGGCATGATGGGGGGAGGGTTCTGCACTCCTGGAGGTCGTTCTTATTTTGGCTTGTATGTGTGGGGCTTACAGTCTGTGTTTCAGTAATTCTGCCATAACACTATGCCTGTCTTTGCAGCTAAAAACATCGTTTTGGCCGGAGTGAAGGTAAATTTGTCGGTCTCTATATCATGCTTACCTGAGTTATACAGCAAGTGTTAATATGCTTTGTGTTGCATCTTGCAACTTCTTGCTTTTAAAATTGCCTTTTTATTCTGAAATATATGATCAAATAATTGCTAGACCATGTTAACACTGTGCGTGCTGCATGTTTTCATCAAACTTATGAGAAAATGGAGAAGACTAATAATTGTGGCAAAGTCACAGTAAATACAATTAGTCCGTCCACAGCTGTACAGCACAAGATGGCCAGATTTTGTGATCACTTCCGTTTTCTTTAATTTGTCCATTTACATTTTGAGATATGCCTTGTGTTGGCTTAACGGTTAGGGTGGGGGGTTTGGGATCCTCAGGTCCTGAGTTCAAATCCTGCTTGGCTGTTGAATTAATAACAGGTGGGGTTGACTCAGCCTGTCATCCTTCTGATGTCAGCAAAATGAGTACCAGCTTGCCGGGATGATCGAGCTATTCGAGTATCCTGTGTCGGAGTGGTGACCCGTCCAGGATAGTGCCCAATAGCCCAGGAGACTGCTTCGGCAGCACTGACACTGTACAGACTATGGTCGCAATGGATGGATGGATTTTGAGATGTTTTCTAGTTTACCATTTCAGCTTTTGTCCTCAACTTTTGAACAAACCTATATTATGAGAAGAGGGAGAACACTAATTTATACATTTTCCTTAAAAAAAAAAATTGCTGTATTTTTCGTGAAGTTTAGTTTGAGTACAAAGCGGACATGGACGTGTTTTGCATTTTTGGATGCTTTCTAGTTTTTACTTTTTATTAGCACTTCTGTCTCACGTTGATGATTGATTAAATGGGATAAGTATTACTCTAAGCCTGGTGTTAGCTCAACGGTTAAGGTGGCTGGCTTAAGACCTTGTTAAATAACACCAGGTAGTTTGACTCGGGCTGTCATCCTTCCGAGGGCAGCAAAATGAGTATCATCTTACTGGAAAAATGAGCCATTTGAGTGTCCTGCGTTGGAGTGGCAAACTGTCCAGGAGTGTGCCACCTAGCCAATGGAAAACTGCCTCGGCAACCCTATCCGTCTGAAGATCCGAAAAGAGTGCTTCTTCTTCTTACTCTTGTTTGGAGGAACAGAATGTATGCAAGATTGCCATCCGCACATCAGCCTTACCTGAAAAAAACAATAATACGAGTTCCTTTACAAGGAAACTCAATGTAGAAGGAGGCCATTAGGCCCATGAAAGTTTCTGCTGGTGTTGCCTACTTGTAGTTGGTTGTCCGTACTCTCCTCTTATCTTTTTAATGCTGAACGTAAAACAAGGAAGCAGCACATCCCATTTTTAGGTCATCTCTACCGAGATGACCTAATAAAGCCGCACCAAATGTAACGTCCGTACGTGCGTCAAACATTTTCTTTCCGATCTTGATGAAACTTAGTATGTGGGTAGAGGTCGATGAGTGTTGCACAACGATATAACTTTTGTCCGGGTTCAAGGTCAGGGACGAGGTCACGAGTCACGTAAGTTATAAAAATCGCCATTTTCAAAACCTATCTAGTCTGCCATTCTACAAGATATTCGGCAACTGTTTATTGATTATGATAGTAAAAAATATTATCTTGTATCTAACGGGACAGATTTTTGAATTTCCTTCCCGTTTGGCCGCCACGTAACCTGGAAGATGGTCAAAAACACCTCCCGGTACAAAGAAAACTTTTTACTTCCGATCTTGATGAAATTTGGTATGTGGGTAGAGGTCGATGAGTGATACCAACGACATTTTTTTTTCCCGGATTCAGGTCAGGGTCAAGGTCACGAAAGTTGTGAAAGTCGCCATTTTCAAAACCTATCTCGTCTGTCATTTTAGGAGATATCTGGCAACGGTTCATCGATTATGATAGTAAAAAACATTATAGAGATGACCGTCACCCCACACGGGGTAATTTTTGTCTTTGGTGACTGATGGGCTGGGGTTCAAACCACTGACCTCCCATATTCAGAGCAATTGCTCCACTTATCAATGCAGAGGTAATTGAGCACTATGATAACCAAACTCTTTTAAGGCATGCTTACCTGGTGAGAAGGTAAAGTAGGTGCATAAAAGCATCTCGGAAAAAGATTTTTCCATTTGTGGCTAAGAAAGCAATAATGTTCCCTTTATATTGTTTAACATCCCAGATGTGTTGTCATATAACTATCAGGTAAATTAAAACCTCACATTCAATGAATAAAATAAAAATGCTTGTAACAATTTTGCTTTCGTATTTGCTCCCATTGGACGGCTAGTTAACCTGCGCCATCGAAGATCGGAGGTTACTGTTTTCACCCCTTTCTGTTTGTTTGTCACTTACAAAATCTAAAGATTTTTAAGTATATTGATGACTTCCGTTTCTGTTTGTTTGTTACTTTCGAAATCTAAAGATTTCGTAAGTATATTGATGACTACCGTTTCTGTTTGTTACTTACGAAATCTAAAGATTTCGTCAGTATATTGATGACTTCCGTTTCTGTTTGTTACTTACGAAATCTAAAGATTTCGTAAGTATATTGATGACTTCCGTTTCTGTTTGTTTGTGTGTTTGTTTGTTTGTAGGCACGATAACTCGAGAACGGAGAAGCTACCAATGTCAAATTACACCACGTGATTCAGGAGGGTGATGGCTAGTGCTGATTAGATTTTGGTCAAAATCGGTCAAAGGTCAAGGTCACAGGGAGGTCAAATATTCGATTTTTGATGGTTTGGTACAGATAACTCGAGAACGGAAAAAGCTACCAATGTCAAATTACACCACGTGATTCAGGAGGGTGATGGCTAGTGCTGATTAGATTTTGGTCAAAATCGGTCAAAGGTCAAGGTCACAGTGAGGTCAAACATCAAAATGATAACTCGAGAACGGAAGAAGCTACCAATGTCAAATTACACCACGTGATTCAGGAGGGTGGTGGCACGCTGATTAGATTTTGGTCAAAATCGGTCAAAGGTCAAGGTCACATTGAGGTCAACATCCAAAACATTCGATTTTTGATGGTTTGGTACAGAATCATCGTATAAACTTCTGGTTTGCGTCGCTACCTTCTCTAGAGACAGCTTTTATTAGACAAGGTCAGAGGTCAAGTTGACGATTTCGTAAGTACCAGTCTATGACTGCTTGTTTGTGTGTTTTGTTTGTTTGTAGGCACGATAACTCGAGAACGGAAGAAGCTACCAATGTCAAATTACACCACGTGATTCAGGAGGGTGATGACTCGTGCTGATTAGATTTTGGTCAAAATCGGTCAACGGTCAAGGTCACGGTGAGGTCAACCATTCGATTTTTGATGGTTTGGTACAGAATCATCGTAGAAACTTCTGGTTTGCGTCGCTACCTTCTCTAGAGACAGCTTTTATTAGACAAGGTCAGAGGTCAAGTTGACGATTTCGTAAGTACCAGTCTATGATGCTTGTTTGTGTGTTTGTTTGTTTGTAGGCACGATAACTCGAAACGGAAGAAGCAACCAATGTCATATTACACCACGTGATTCAGGAGGGTGATGGCTAGTGCTGATTAGATTTTGGTCAAAATCGGTCAAAGGTCAAGGTCCAGTGAGGTCAAATATTCGATTTTTGATGGGTCGTCCATGATGCAGTGCGCCGAGCAGACGCTTCGTTGAGTGACGTTAAGGTTTAATTGCGTGGAGAAATGGAGTATTTTTGCTTCGCTCGACGTTACGAGTTCGTTTTAACTTCGATTTTAATTTTGTCTTCGGTTTTTGCGATCGCTTCGGATGCTTAAAACTCGGTTGTCGAAATTCTGGTAAAAATCGGATGTTTTGGAGACGTTTTAAGATTGTAATAAAAAATATTTCACTCGAACCGTCACGGGTCGTCCCATGATGCAGTGCGCTCGAGCAGACGTCATGGGTCGTCCCATGATGCAGTGCGCTCGAGCAGACGCGTCGTTGAGTCACGTTAAGGTTTTCGTGTGCGCGGTGACGGTTTTTTCAATAAAGTTGGTGTTTAAAAGTCATTTTTTATCCCAATAAAGGTTATCGTCGCATGCCTGACTCGCTGAGCCGTCGGATTATGTAAAGATTGTTGGTGGATGGCCGAATATTACGGTTTTGTGACTTTGATAAAATAATATTAAATAATTGCGTGTAGAATGCCGATTTTTGCTTTGCTCGACGTTACGAGTTCATTTTAACTTCGATTTTAATTTTGTCTTCGGTTTTTGCGATCGCTTAGGACGCTTAAAACTCGGTTGTCGAAATTCTGGTAAAAATCGGATGTTTTATGAGATTTATGTCGGGTGTCGTATCTGAGGTATTATGCACTGAAGATTATGCTAATGAGGGGGATTGTAACACACAGCATTACGCGCTCGTTTGCGTCGCTACCTTGTCTAGAGACAGCTTTTATTAGACAAGGTCAGAGGTCAAGTTGACGATTTCGTAAGTACCAGTCTATGACTGCTTGTTACTTACGAAATCTTTAGATTTCTGTTTGTTTGTATGTTTGTTTGTTACTTACGAAATCTAAAGATTTCGTAAGTATATTGATGACTTCCGTTTCTATTTGTTTGTTTGTTTTGTTTTGTTTGTTTGTAGGCACGATAACTCGAGAACGGAAGAAGCTACCAATGTCAAATTACACCACGTGATTCAGGAGGGTGATGGCAAGTGCTGATTAGATTTTGGTCGAAATCGGTCAACGGTCAAGGTCACAGTGAGGTCAAATATTCGATTTTTGATGGTTTGGTACAGATAACTCGAGAACGGAAGAAGCTACCAAGTCAAATTACCATTGATTCAGGAGGGTGATGGCTAGTGCTGATTAGATTTTGGTCAAAATCGGTCAAAGGTCAAGGTCACAGTGAGGTCAAACATCCAAAACATTCGATTTTTGATGGTTTGGTAACAGAATCAATCGTGAAAAC
>CM068956.1:136610495-136627074 GCA_035128595.1 Eptatretus atami
AAATTGTTTATCAAACATTTCAAGTCCAAAATTAAATTCTAAGTGTTGTGGTCAATTATGTCTATATGTGTATTTCAACTCAACAAAAATAAAAAAATTATGATATTATTTTTAATCTAATATAAATGACTTATGTTGGTAAAGATGGTTCTATCTTTGGTGTATCTCAAGAACTGGATATTGATTTATCAAATTATTACACAAAGGCACAGACTGAACGACATAAATATAATATAACCAAAAATATTAACATGAAAAATGCTTATAAATTAAAAAATTATCCAAGCCGACTGACACGAATGACTTGGTGAGATTAAGTGATTTATCACAATATATATCCTTAAATAAAACGGCTGTGTATTCCAAAGATACAGAAGTGTGATATTATCTCCAGGTCATACAGATTCACAGTTCGAATTAAAATAAATTTATAAAGAAGGGCGTATCATTTGTATGAGAATAGAACAATGGGGGTATGATATGAATGATTTAGGGTATAATTGGTCATTTAAAATTAACCTCGAAGACCTGGAACAATTAAATCAGTCTCGTAAGGAAGAATATTATCCACTTGGTATCGAGAATGAGTTTTGTGGGTCCACGATTAGTAAACAACAAATAAAAGAATTTAATAAGGGTAATATAATAATGGTTTTGCTCTTGTTTTATCATGAAAACAGAAAAAACAGGATTATATGTAATAAGTAGGGAAATACAAAATGATTTAACTATGGGAAATGGGGAGGTGTTTCGTGTCATAATATTATTCTAACATATATTTCTAATACATAAATGACGGCAAGAAGGCTTCAAGAAATTATCATTTCTGTGTCCAAGCATACCTTCAAGAAAAGGGTATTCGGTATTTTAATAAAATATTCTACAACATAAGAATGATGTATTTTCAATAAAGATTGGCTTTATGCTGATGTTGATAAACGACAACTTTGGAATTAACTAAAATGTTAAATAATGAAAAAATTATAAAGTTAAGAAAAAGTAAGGCTCTTTTAGAAATTCAAAAGAAATTTTATTGGTTTCCTGTTGTAAAAAAATTATTTTGGATACAGGAATAACAAGAAATCCTGATGAATATATGTATGATATTCTATGGGGTGTAAGCGATTCAAGTATAGTAAGGGACGAGGAAGGATTGAAGAGAGAGAAGAGAGAGGAGAAGAGAAAGAGAGAAGAAAGAGAGGGAGGAGAGGAGAAGAAAGAGAGGAGGAAGGGAGAAGAGAGAGAAGAGAGAGAGAGAGAGGAGAAGAGAGAGAAGAGAGAGAAAGAGGAGAGGGAGGAAAGAGCGAGACAAAATAAATATCAAAATATGGAAACCAGTGAGATTCAAAAAAGATGGTGGTATTACAGAAAAATAACTCAACCCACCGAGGAGGAAAACAAAGAATTGACAAGTCTATTTGCAATATTTTCTTCAAGACTATTGACATCGTCAAGCTATTCATTTTAATTCAATTTTTTCTTAAATAAATGCAGGAGAGAGTGAAGCATTTCTAAGGATCTTTATGTTTAAAAATTAAGATTCAAATGTGCATGTTGGAAACTAAAAAGGTTTTTGCACTCTGTAGGAATTTTTCTCATAAATAAATGAGTTATTGTCTCAAATGTAAAAGAAAACTAATACTAAAAATATTTCATATATTAAAAGTAAAAATAACAGGGTTATACAAAAAGGTATATGTTCGGTGTGTGGTTCAAAAAAAAAATCAATTTATCTCCAAACACAAACTCGGAGGAGATATACAAAAGTTTTTATCAGGAAGTAAATTTACAACGACTGGAATACCGGGGGAATTACATCTACCAGGGTATTCTTTCTGTGGTCCAGGCACAAACTTGGATAAAAGATTAGATGAGGCAGACAATCCAAACCATGGAGTAAACCTATCAATAGGTTGATGAAGTGTGCATGAGGCACGATATTGATTATGGGAATACCACAACTTAGAAGAAAAGCATGAAGCCGATAAGAGAAATGTTGTATAATTTGTCTCTGATACAAAATCCAACCTTGAGAGAAAAGTTGATCGGTTCATCGTGAAGAAGATGATCAGTGCTAAATTGAAACTTGGACTTGAAAATTCAAAAAAAGTATAGGCTCTAATGATGTCATTAAGACTGAAGAGCAATTAGCTGATGAATTACATAAACCAATTATCACAAGTTTCAGAGAAGGAAAGTTTATTCCAAGGAAGTTGATTATATCTGGTCTGCTGATTTGATTGAACTCAATAATGATAAGGGGTACAAGTATGCTTTAACCGTTATTGATTTGAGGAGTAGATACGCATGGGTTGCCCCTTTAAAAAACAAAACAGGTAATACTCTTATGTTAGCCTTTCAACAGATATTTAATAAAAGTAAGAGAAAACCTAAAAAATTGTGGACTGATGAGGGTAGAGAGTTTTATAACAAGACATTTTGAATTTTCTAAAGAATAACAGTATTACATTATACAGTACCTTTAATGAAGGGAAGGCTGTTGTGTCGAACGTTTTAATCGTACCTTAAAAGAGAGACTATATAAAAAATTCACACAACTCGTTCACAACAATGGTTATCTTTTATTCAGGATATTGTGGATAAGTATAATAACACGATTCATACGTCAACAAATATGAAACCATCAGAAACATTTACAAAATTAAAATATGAAAAAGAGATTAATGTCAGAAAACCTAGTTCAAAGTTGGTGATATCGTAGAATATACAGGTGGAAATCTCATTTTGAAAAAGGTTTTCGTAAACGATGGACTAACGAACTTTTTAAAATTGTTGATGTAATAGATACGGTTCCTTGGACTTATAAGATATATGATTTGAAGGGGAAGAGATTTTAGGTTCATTTTATTCACAGGAATTACAAAAGACAAAACTAAGCAGATAATACCCATGGGAGCAATGGGTTGCCCTTCACTCCCTCCTACTATACACCTTTGTGGACACTAGAGGGCCAAGTCCGAGGTGTATAACAGTATATAATGTGTGTCAAGGGGGGACGTTCTTAGATCGTGAACCCCAAACACAGAATCCTCACTGAATCGTCAAGGCTTAACATTTGTTTGTTGATGTGTGTGTGTGTGTGTGTGTGTGTGTGTGTGTGCGTGTGTGTGCGTATGTATGTATGTGTGCGTGTGTGTGTGTGTGCGTGTGTGTGTGTGTGTGCGTGTGTGTATGCGGTGTGTGTGCATGCGTGTGTGTGTGTGTGCGTGTGTGTGGTGTGCGTGTGTGTGTGTGCGTGTGTGCATGTGTGTGTGTGTAGCGTGTGTGTGCGCGTGTGGTGTGCGTGTGTGTGTGTGTGCAATGGGAGCAATGGGTTGGCGCTTCACTCCCTCCTGCTATACACCATTGTGGACACTCGAGGCCAAGTCCGAGATGTATAACAGATATTAATGTGGGTGCAATGGGAGCAATGGGTTGGCGCTTCACTCCCTCCTGCTATACACCATTGTGGACACTCGAGGGCCAAGTCGAGATGTATAACAGTATATAATGTGTGTGCAATGGGAGCAATGGGTTGGCGCTTCACTCCCTCCTGCTATACACCATTGTGGACACTCGAGGGCAAGTCCGAGTGTATAACAGAATATAATGTGTCAAGGGGGACGTTCTTAGATCTGTGAACCCCAAACACAGAATCCTCAACTGAATAGTCAAGGCTTAACTTGTTTGTTGATGTGCGTGTGCGTGTGCGTGTGCGTGTGTGTGTATGCGTGTGTATGCGTGTGCGTGTGTGTGTGTCGTGCGTGTGCGTGCGTGTGTGTGCGTGCATGCGTGTGTGTGTGTGTGCGTGCGTGTGTGCGTGTGTGTATGCGTGTGTGTGTGTGTGCGTGTGTGTGTATGCGTGTGTGTGTGCGTGTGTGTGTATGCATTTGTGTGTGTGTGTGTGTGTGGCGTGTGTGTGTGTGTGTGTGTGTGTGTGTCCCAACCCTCACATTCAAAATCTCAACCCCAACTCAATCCTCGCCCAACACAATGTCTTTTTCAAAATGAGATTTCCACCTATATATATTTTTTACGTTTTTTTTTTTTTCTCTCTTCCAATTCTGTCTTTTAAGGCTTTCAGGTTTGATGATGTAGAAAGGGGAGTAAGTCTGCACTTTCTTCCCAGAACTAACAATATATATTTTTTATGTTTTTTTCTCTTCTTCCAATTCTGTCTTTTCAGGCTTTCAGGTTTGATGATGTAGAAAGGGGAGTCAGAACTTTCTTGATAGGTTTAGATCCCAAAGAGTGGTAGCATTTCAAGTCTCCAAAATAAACCCAACTTTCCAAGTCTCCAAGGTATAACTCTTTGGGGGTCATCAAGACGAACTCGTTCTGTGGGTCTTGGTCGCTCATGAGGTCTTCAACCAAGCCAACAATTTCGCCCCAAGTTGTGGCAAAATCGGTATTTTGTATTGCATTTCAGATACAATTTCCTGTGAGAGAAAATAATAATGTATTAATTAAGTTTTTAATTATTAAATGAGTCGATGTTTAAAAGGAACTGAAAATAGGAAAATAAAAATCTTACCTCAACAGATAATAGGTTTGAATCCAGTACATCAAGTTGTAAGTTTAGTTCCATACAAATATTCGAACTGCAAGGAACCCCAAAGTCATCCCACTCAAGGTCTCGCTCGTTCTGTGGGTCTTGGTCGCTCATGAGGTCTCCAACGTATAACTCTTTGGTTGGGTCATCAAGGACGAGCTCGTTCTGTGGGTCTTGGTCGCTACTGAGGTTCCAACGTATAACTCTTTGGTTGGGTCATCAAGGACGAGCTCGTTCTGTGGGTCTGGTCGCTCATAAGGTCTTCAACCAAGCCAACAATTTCGCCCCAAGTTGTGGCAAAATCGGTATTTTGATATTGCATTCAGATACAATTTCCTGTGAGAGAAAATAATAATGTATTAATTAAGTTATTTAATTATTAAATGAGTCGATGTTTAAAAGGAACTGAAAATAGGAAAATAAAAATCTTACCTCAACAGATAATAGGTTTGAATCCAGTACATCAAGTTGTAAGTTTAGTTCCATACAAATATTCGAACTGCAAGGAACCCAAAGTCATCCCACTCAAGGCTCGCTCGTTCTGTGGGTCTTGGTCGCTCACAAGGTCTTCAACCAAGTCATCAATTTCGCCCAAAGTGTGACAATCGGTATTTCAGATACAATTTCCTGTGAGAGAAAATAATATGTATAATTAAGTTATTTAATTATTAAATGAGTCGATGTTTAAAAGGAACTGAAAATAGGGAAATTAGATCTTACCTCAACAGTAATAGGTTTGAATCCAATTCTTCAACTTGTAAGTTTAGTTCCATACAAGTCATAGAGTTCCAGGCAAGCTCAGCACAGTAGTCCATTCTCAGTAAAAGTAAAAATATGTTTAAAATGGAGCCTGGCCTGAGGCTTTTATAGAGAAGACTGGTGGGCGTGGTTTCCTGTGGAAATTCCCTGGGCAAGCCCAGGCATGCCTTCGTTCGAAAATTTCAAAACCATAACATTGTAGAATTTTCTAGTGATTTCTTTGTGAGTCAGAGATGAACTGGAAATGATGTAAGAGTAGGCGGGGCTAAGAAAAGTGGGCGGGCTTAGGGAAAGTGGGCGTGGCTTATGAAAATACCTCACGAAAAGTGGGCGGGGCTTATGAAAAGTGGGCGAGGCTTAGCAAAAGTGGGCGTGGCTTATGAAACACCTCAAGAAAGTGCGGGGCTTAGGAAAGTGGGCGGGGCTTATGAAAAGTGGGCGGGGCTTATGAAAAATGGGGCGGGGCTTATGAAAAAGTGGCGGGGCATAGGAAAAGTGGGCGGGGCTTATGAAAAAGTGGCGGGGCTTAGGAAAAGTGGCGGGCTTATGAAAAAGTGGGCGGGCTTATGCAAAATGATATGCAACTCAGGAGGTGGTCAGATGAGATCATTAAGAGAAGTATATCATTTCATAATGGCACAAAAGGGTATCTTGAAAAATATAAAGATTCAAATGTTTTGTTTTTAAATATTTTAGATGGGGATTATTGTGCAAAGAAAATTAAACTATTGAAGGAATTTGAGAATGAACAAATCTTTATAGGTTCAATGTGTGAGCTAAACAATATACATTGGTTATTTGAATAGCTAGGCTCCCTAGGTTAAAAGGGGAGACAAACAAATATACCTTGGGATAAAAAGGGGTGTAATTTTAGGGGAAAAAAAATGTGAACGCTGAAAATCCCCATTCATTTCATGGGAAAAGTGAGCCAGAATCAGTATATCCACCCTACTTATAAGGTTCACTTGAGTGACCCAGCAGTATTGGCGGCGGAGGTTTTGCACTCTCCCGAGTGCTCCCCCTCTAGTTCCAGCATGTAATCAGTCAATTTGCATTCATCTCTTTTTGCCTTGTTCATTTATTTTACTCTTATCCTGTAAAGGTCTTATCTTCAAACAGAGTTCAGGTTAGAGTGAATAGATCGATTCCGGGACTGGCTAGCCAAAGCTATGAGGGACACGGCTGAAGCAAATGGGAATTTGTATATTATAAAATAGGTGATTACGACTTGATCTGATGTCGATGTTTAAGCTAATGAAGGTTAAAGAAAAATAATACGCAGGAGTCTTTTTTTCACTGGAATGGATAATGACATGACCAGGGGTCAGAGCTGAAGTGGTCACACGGGCATCATCACAGGTCACATTGTGCGTGTGCACATGAGGTTGTGACTGACTGACTGTCTGGACACACCTAAGGCTGTAGATCTGCTGATGTAGATCCACAGCCTTAGCTGTGAACAAACTGTTTGGAGATGTTCTGGGCTGAAAGTGTCAAAACCTATATGAAGAGCTGAGCTCAGCTAATGATTCGGGCATTTTGAAAATCTATCAATTGCTTTCAGGTTATTAAAGTTCTTACTTTTGGTAAATAACAATTTTGAGGTTTTTTATTAAGAGAAGCTAATTATTGGGTGTTTCAAAATTGGTATCATTTACAACATCCTTTTAAATGTTGATACAATTCTTCTGGACTATCTGGTACTGTTCAATCGGTGATTAGATTTGCGAGGAACAGAGTGTGGATGTATTGATGTCTAGACGTGTGTTCGTTGTATAATTTTTAGTCACACTTTTTATTGTAATTTATTGTTGTTGGTGTGCTTTTTGTTCTTTGCAGATTGGATAATCCTTACACGCACACACACACACACACACACACACACACACACACACACACATCTTACACTTTGCAGTTGACCTTAGCCACTGGTTAATACTTAGCCGCTCTCACTCGTTATGTGATTTTAAAGGTGTGATATTTCTTAAACTCAACAAAACATTGCTCATCCAGTTGGAAGTGATGCAATTTACAGTATGTGCACATTTTATCCACAACATTCCTTCCTTTGCAGTCTCTGTGTGTGCACGATACGCAAGCAGCGACCACCTGGGACCTTGGCACTCATTTCTTTTTGGATCCAGCGGATGTTGAGGCTGGAGTAAACAGGTACAAGGAGGCCTTGGAGGCCTTGCTTTGTGTAACAATCCATCTCCCCTGTCTATTGGGTAATTGTAGGTCGAGCAAGGTTGATATGTTTCCATGTGCATGTCATGCTTACTGGAATGTATACATGTATTGTCAGAACTGTGTGATGCAAAACCTCTTCCCCTCATTGTGAAAAATGTATCTTTATGCAATATTACCTTTGCCATGTCTAACAATTCCAACAGAGCAAATATTCCACAAGTTAGGTAGCACTGGTAAACACAATGAAGTGAGAGCTTCAATGCATCTTTGAGGCCACTAACGTATTCTCCCTCATTGAGCATGAAATTCCATGCACCAGCCAAGGTGCGCTTGGATAATATCTGCTGAGGCCTGGTATTTTGTGATTGGCTGTTTGGTTATTGTAGCTAAGCACATACAGGACCTCATAATTGCTGAAATCCTGTTTTAAATCCAATATACTGTTGATTTGTCCAGTAGAGAGGTGGGGGGTGGGGGATACCAACAGTGGAGTTGAAGGGGGAGACTTGGACCAACATTGGATGCGGGGTGGTATGGGAGGTAGGAAAGCACACATGGAGTAAACAGGATGCATACAGAAGGAAGCTCCCAGTCGGGAAAACCTGGAAACCTGGAAGGCGAAGGGCCTGTGGAGGGGGGTTAATGAGGGCAGAAAAGATCATGGTTTTGGATTGATGATCTGAGATGGTGGTGAGCAGCTGTCTTGAAGACCTGGAGTGAAGAATGAGATTGAAGAGAATGTGGAAGTTGGTTTCACAGGTGGGGAAAAAGAGGAACGAATGAGAGGAGGTGAGTAGTAATTCTGGATTTAGGTACTTTCACCAGAGGATGGTAGACCATGTGCATCCTGCAGAAACCTGGGGGGACAAAGCAGGGAAAAAGCAGAGGGTGCAAGACAAGAAAGGAGGCGGTAGAAGACAGAGAGACCACTGATCTGTCTGCGCTTGGAGAGTGAGAGGCCCGTCGACTCAACTTCAATACAGGAGATTCCAATGATCTTGAAGGCCTTGGTTCACGGCTTCATGCTGGGCAAGGTGCGAGGTAGGGGAGCAAGCCCAGAGGGGAGAGCAGTACTGTGCTCTGTGGATGAAGGCCTTGTCAATGGATCAGAGCTCAGGGGTGCAAAGGAATGGCTTTGTATGACAGAGGAGGCCTAGTAGGTGACTGGCTTTGGAGGCCAACTTTGAAATGTGGTTTACCTAAGAAATATAATGGCTGATTGTGAGACCCAGGAGTTTGAGTGACTGAACCCCATCAAGAGGATTGTTAAGGTAGGTGGAGGGTTTGCCAAATGGTCCTTTTGGGTGGGGGAGAGATGGGAAGATATATATATATATATATATAATAATAATATATTTTGTGGCTCTGTCTCTGTCTCTTATTCTTAAGTCTTATGGCTGCCCTTGTTAGGCAATTGCAAATTTCTGTATTGGGCAAGACACAAGGACAAAAAACATACGTACCTCAAAACCTCCAACTGTACTCCCTGTTCCGCTCGGCAGTAATCCGAGTGCACGCTGATGGCTTGAGCCTCGGTCAGTTGGGCAACTTCACCCCCAGGTAAACGGTGTTAGACAGAGGAATATTGGGAGATTTGACGTTCATGGTTGCATGGTTGCTTTACAACTCACTGGGACGCGGACTTATTTGCGGCACGTCGACCTGCAGGACTGGAGGTTGGGAGGAGTTTGAGGCGTTTCCCCTCATGGTGAACCCCCTAACCCTGGGCCGTAACAGTATGTTGACATGTCTGCTGAGGCCTGCCATCTCTCTGTTGCAGGGCAGTAGCTTCTGTTCCACGACTTGCTGAGCTTAATCCTTATGTGGAGGTTCGATCGTGCACGGAAGACTTGCACTCAACAGTGGATTTGTCCTTCCTTCGGCAGCACCAGGTCTTCTTCTCATCTGCATTTAATTAACTCGTCATGTGCATGCTTGATGTGACCCACATTCAACTTCGTACATCACCTCTTAGTTGCCATCCAAGATTCATAAACAGGCTTGCTTGAATTGTGCAATAATAATGGATTTTGGATTTTAGCAAATGGAACATCATATGAAATATAATCTTTTGAAGGGTACTTCCATTGGGTAAATTGCATATCATTCACAATATTGCTCTTTGTGCATTCTGGCAATGCATTTGTTTTGTGACAACATTTTGGCTTTGTCTCTTTTGGTCATTATTTCACCCTGCACAACTATTTCACATCTTGTTTTCATGTATTTACTTGCTGGATTCTTACCTTACCAGCTGTAATATGAAGGGCGAACTTGACTGGTTTAACACGAGAATAGAGGATTAAATAATCTTTGCATTTTAAAACTTGTGGAAAATTTTGAAAACAAAGTGGAACAAAACTTGTGCTGCACTCCATTCCCACAGTTTCTCGTTTTTAGCAAATGTGCATTATGTATATGTTTGTTCTCGAAAACTTCTATGTAGAGCTTGCTTCCAGAATACAAGCCAAACGTAAAAAGCAAAACTGGCCATGAAAAGGTGGTGGCATGCACAACACAGAACTTGTGCTTTCATCCTGTCCAACATACTAATGAGGAGGTAGGCTAATTCAGGGTGAAAAAAAAAACAGAAGAATGAAAATAGATAAATGTTACATGACTGGAGAATACGATGAGTAAAAGAAAATGGCAACTGCATCAATGCAGCATGTATCACGAGGGCAAATGGGTTTTGGTAAAAGAGCATTTTTATTATAGTTCTGCAATGACCATAAGTAATCTACTTGGAGGGCTGACAGGATGGCCTTGAGGTACTCACACTCATCTCAAAGCTGTCTAGCCTGGGTTTGAATCCCCAGCCAGCTATAAACTGTCATCCCAGTGCTTCACAGGCAGGGTGATTCTTTAGTATGCATCCCGTCCCACTGATGGACGTTAAACGGGAATTCCATTTGCCAACATTAGTTTGCGGGCATTAAACATGATGATGTCCATGATGTCCTTCGCATGGAGTAGGTGAGCTATCATTGACAGCATCAACAAATTCCAAATTCCTTCCTTAACCAGAAGAGGGTATTACAGCCGCACCCTCAGCCGTTGAAGCTACCTTGCAGCCTTGTGCAGAAAAAAAAAGAATAATGTAACTGGAAGCAAAATAAGCCAGGGCATGAACGTCAGCATTGAGCAGTTGGATAGCAAATCTCACCTTGCCTTGAGTTGCACTAGTTGACCCACTGGACCAGCAATTACGAATGCCTGCAATAATGACTTATGCAGTAGTTTGCCACTCTGATGTTTGATTGTGAAATTGCTCCCTGATTTTTATTTTCATTGATAGTTTTTTTATTCTGAAAGACTTCTCTGTCATGCCTTGATCTGTTTTTGGGACAGGATAAAATAACATTTTGACAGGAAACATGAGGGAGCCTGAGCCATATATGGCTGTTCTTGCTAACCGCTTTAAAATGTTATACTAGCGAAGTAGGATATTGAGGGATTTATACTTGTATTACAAACTTTTTTTTGTAGCTGTTACAAAGCAAGTCAAAGTACTTTGTGGATTAGAAATTTAAGTCGTATCACAGTAACGGTTATCTGTTATGCTCTGTAGTGTGTTATATTGACAGGCTGTTCGATCAGACTGCAAAGTCGTGTAGATGAATTCTGTCGAACCCAGCAACCACCAATCAAGGTCAGTCAAATGCATCTGAAGCTACTTTTTGAGAATATGTGAGAGTGTCGTTGATTGTTATCTCCATAATTCGGGTTTCAGAGGTGGAATGGGGAGCCCTCCCAGGACTCGTAAGTATCCACCTTCGTTTCGGTGAAGGATCATGATTCATGGCCTAAGTTGTGAAATTTTCTTTTTCTCAGAGTTTTGTCCCGAGGGCTCTTTCCAGGATCATCACTGAGCCCCGTGCAGCCTCCCAACTGTAGTTTGTTCATGGTAATGTTCGCAGGGATGGTTTGTAGGTTGTTCTTTATCATTCCCATTGCTCCAAGTATCATGGGTCCAATTTTGGTGCTCTTCAGCTTACAGGATCTTTTCATTTCATTCTTGAGGTCTTTATATTTGGTTATTTTGTTGAAAAGCCTGGTGTTGGCTCAGCTGCGAGGGCAACTACCTTCGGATCTTAGGATCCTGAGTTCTAGCCCCATTGGCTACTGAATTAACATCATGTGGGGTTGAGTCAGCCTGTCATCATTCCGAGGTCGGCGAAATGAGTTTGGGTGTACTGGTGGAGGGGCACAGCATCAGTGGCACAGCTGTGCTTCCAAGAAATGATAGCGACCCGGCAGCCAAGCTGCCATACGCAAGAACAGATTTTTTTGATTTCTGCATTATTTAGACCAAAATCACTGGGTGCTGAAACCTCAATTAGCAATGCCTTCTTTTCCTTTTTGTATCTGAGTACTATGTCCAGTAGCAGTGCTTTGTTTTCTCTGTTCATGCTGGATGGGATCAGGTTGTACGTGAGCAATATGTCCTTATTTTCAATGATTGCTTTTGCTTCATCTTTCCATGAGTTTTGTGGAAATGGGATATTGAAATTTCTGCAGATGTGCCAGTGGATTACCCTGCAGCTGCTCTGACATTTAAATTTTTTATATACATTCTGATAGGAGGACAAAAATAAATGTGAAAGGAACCCTGTCTGCCACCCAGAACTCTTTTCCTGCTAATGCAAATAAAAAAACAGAAGACAGTGTGATCGGGCAGTGATACAAATCAAACAAGAAAAAGAGCAATCAGAGATTGCAGACCCTCGCCAGGACTTGTTTTGTGTGGTATATATTGTGTGGCGTTTGTGTACTGGTGTGTTACTTAATTAATAAGAGACATAATTAGAACTGCCACTTTATAATTGCTGGCAGTGATGACCGGATACCAAGACGCCCCGCTTTTATGCAACCCCGCTTTGATCGGACACCTGACCCTGACCCATGACTTTTTTTTTTATGATTGTTCAATTGACTTCAGAATGCGATTAAAATATATTCAATTCAGATCAAATGGAAGACCAAATAGATACAGTCCTGCATTGGAGTAATCAGAAAGAACCCAAACAAGCAAAAAGAAAAGATGAAGTCATCAGGAGGAACCTGGATAGGAGTCGCATTTCAGCTGCTACTACTGTACCCTCAAACCAATCCAGGCACAGCCAAGTGAACCTTATTCAAAACAAAAAAACCCACATCAAAAAATTAATAATTCTGGCTGTCAGACCATGTGTCTGAACAAGTTGAAATTTAAAACATGTATTCCCCATCACTACTAGATTACAATTGTGAAGTTTCACGTCGATTGATTAAGCGGCTCCAGCGATAACATTATTTAATATTTTTCTTAAATCCAACATGGCTGCCAACCATGTGGCATCAATTTTCTCTTAACAGCTTTGGGGAACATTTATGTGAAGTTTCCCCTCTGTCCAGCCATTCTGGAGAAGAAGATTTTTTATTTTTTAGGGTAAATCCAATATGGCTGCCAAACCATGTGACCTGAGACGTTATATGTGTGAACCTTTTGTTCCTCATGGATAGGCGGTCATATGTGTAAAGCTTCGCCTCAATCTGTTCAGCCATTTCAGAGAAGATGTTTGAAGTTTTTTTTAAAATATTTTTATTTTAAAAAAAACAACATGGCTGCCCAATCATGTGATCGATAATGTCGTGAAAAAATTTTTTGTGGAACATTTTCCCCTAGATGACCCTCAAAAATTTTCATACTGATTGGATGTAGCGTTCTACATATGCAATTATGATGTCATAACAAAGGCACCTATGATGTCAAAAAATCACACTCATTCTCCATGAGGCGTACTTGCTGTGTGACAAGTTTTAATTTTTTCCTTGGTGTGGTTTTAGAGATAGAGGTCCAAAGTTTTTCCATTTTTCCAACATGGCTGCCACACCACGTGACCTATGACATCATGATTATGATTAAAACATTCTACATGAGTAGTCACACCAATGGTGAAAAATTCGTCTCAATCCGACAAGCAGTTACGGAGAAAAACACGAAAGTTCTGTGCAGACAGACAGACAAACGGACCCAAATGCAATACCCTCTCCTTCGGCGAGGGTAAATGTGTGGGGCATTACGAGCGTTCCCATAATCGCCAATGGATGTAAGTCCTGCGCATGTGCAGACCATAGTGTCATGTCTGACTTGGAAGCTTCAGCCCTGGCCACTCATGTGCTGAGATTATTTATGATGGTCATTGGCCAAACATCAAATGGAGCCGCCATTCCGGATTTGGCTTCGGGGATTTCCCCCCCCCTCATTTCTCTTTCCTCTTACTCTTACCCCTTCTTCACCAAAATGTATACTTTGTGACTTTGTATGAGTTTTCTTAAGTAGATCCATCAGTTAAAACGACGGAATAATCATGTCTTTGAAGGCTACTGTCTGTCTGTCGGCGGACAAGTTAAACAATGGATTTTATCTTTCATGAGTGTTTGCTGCCATGGGATACGAGGTGGGTCTGACATTTTATGTGTTAGCCCTTCATCAGAGCAAATGATTTACTTATTGCTCCATTAAAGGAATAATTCTCAAAATATCGTCCACCCCTCATTTCCCAGGGAAGTAAACATGCTCATAAACTTTTAGTTATTGATAAAGTCTATTGTATACAAACTAAATGCTGATCTTGTCCACCATCCAACACCTTCTGCAGAGTAAGTAAAACAACTTCTTTTTCTATGCAGTAGCCCTGATGTCAGCTCACTTCCGTTGCTACGCTTAAATAAGCTACGCTCTCCGTTCCCTTCAGTATACCTATTCCTTTTAATTCAAACTGGCTCTCTCATCATTTGTATTATGCTCAGATTCAAAATTTGGTTTCCATGCCTCATATTACTATTCATGGTTGACGTTGTCTGTGTTTGCTCACTCATTTGGGAACAAGATCAATATCGCTTGTGAGAATGAACATTTGTAGGTTAGGATGATTTTAATTTGTCAGGATAATTATTACAAGCAGAAGCCTGTGGTAAAATGCCACAATATAAAGAAAATCAACACCAACAAAAGGAAACCTTAATTTTTTTATATTTTTGTGCTGGTTGAAATGGCTCAACATGGGAGGTTATATATTTCTTAACAACAAAATGTAGAAATATATATATATATTTTTTTTGGGAGTGATAGATACTGCCCGGGTTCAATTTTTGTGTGATTGAAAAAAATTACAATTTCCTCTTAAGTTTGGATTGATTTGAAGCAACCTTTACTGAATATTTTTTTCACTCTAAGGAGCGTTTCTGTGTTTCAGGGTGGGACAGACAGATAGCATTAGCTTATTATATATACTGGCTGAAGGGCCGATCTATGATGGGCACTTAAGTACTGTTCTTGTCAAACAACTCATTTAACCATTTTCTGTGATAGTTTTATTGTTTCATTGGTTTTATAATTGAATTATTTTGTGTGCAAATATATCTTTACAATTTAATTCTAGCTTTAGTTTCCCATCTACTTCTGGGCTAGCACACACAGCATCTGGGGTGCTATTTTGGCTACATACTTACATACAACATACATACAGTCATACATGTATACATGCATGACAGCTGCATTATAATAAGATATAGATTGCTCATTTGCTGATGCTCTTTTTCTCAAGATTTAAAATTCAGTTTCCATTTTTGTTATGTGATTGTCATTAATGAAGGTTATAAAAAAAGTTCTAAGTTTGCATGTAACCCGCCATGCTTTCTCGATTATGCGATGTGAGATTTATCTGGTTTATGCCACTTGTCCGCAGTTTATCAGTGCTGATGTGTACGGTGTATTCTGCCGTGCATTTTGTGATTTTGGGCCGGTGTTTCATGTCTGGGACCCGACTGGAGAGGAAACAAAAGAAATCTTCATTCAGAATATCACACAGGTACATTTTTGGCCAAATGGACATATACAATATCATGTTGCTGAAGCAAATGTTCCCCTATTATGCACTAATTATATATACCAGCAGAGTACCCACCCGATGGGCGATCTTGTTCCAAGCATGCAGCATGTTCTTCTGGCATATACCTTTATTTGGGCGGTGTACAGGCAACTGACAGCTCTGTATACATAAATAAATAAAAACCTGGTATACGTGCATGAAGCAAAAACGTTACCAACTGCTTATTATGCAAAACACCTCACTGGAAACGTGGGGACAGGAATCCTGCACTGTAAATGGTGGATATTTGTAATACCCTCCCCCACTTAGAGGCGGTGCTACCCGATACACAGTTACATTGAGAATTTGCATCTTTCCCTCCCCCCCCCCCCAAAAGACCCCCGGTAAAGATAAAAACACCCTATACATTAATTGGGGTGATGCTGATCATATCTAGCAAATCTGGATTTATAGCCAGAACTGTAGGAGGAGTAGCATGACAAACAAACAAACACTGGTCCTTGAATTATAGTAAGGATTCCATTGTATGCCCTCATAGGGTGTGTAGTCTGTATTTGGGAATGGGAAGCAGGGGAGGGGGGGGGGGATTCAGTGATCGGAAGAGCAGCATTACCTTTACGACAAAGTCTCCTGCACCATTGTCACATAAGAGAAGGGTAAGACGACCCTTAACCACCTTACGTTGAACCCCAGAGCCGATCTTTCCTGCTTGGAGAAGAAGGTATGAGGTGGCGTCCTCTTCCAGAATAATCCCATCTCATCTGTGTTAAAAACCTGCTCCAACATAAATACCCTGAAAAGGGTATACTCCCTAAAAGGGAGGGAATAAAAACCCCTAAAAATACCAAATGTGTTAGTCAAATCTGTTGAAATGCAACTTTTATTCTTGGTGGTGAGTCAGTGGCATAATGCTTTGAGCTTCTATTCATTCTGTAAAATGTATTCTCTGTAGTGAAGTTTAATTAACCTCCGCCATCGAAGATGGACGGAGTGGGCGGAGGTTAACTGTTTCACCGTCTTTTGTTTTTTGTTTGTTTGTTTGTGTAACAGTATTACGGAAAAATCCTTGACGGATTCGACGAAACTTGTGGGGGGGATTAGGTATGGTCAAGGATCATGCCATTAGATTTTGGACTTGGTCAAATCAATATGGCCGCTATGGTGGCCATTTTGAAAAAAATATTTGAATTTTTGTTTTGGC
>CM068956.1:136651847-136663727 GCA_035128595.1 Eptatretus atami
CAAAACCTCTGAGTAAACTTTCCCTACATCATTCGCACCTAGGTGTACCACAACCACCTTCTTCCTGCCATGACCCGATATAATATCGTTTACCCTTCCTTCAATGTCCCTAACTCCCGCTCCTTCAAAACTACACAGAATTCTACATCTGCAATCCTTCCTGCAGAATGAAGAACCTACATATTTAATTGTCTCATCATCAAACATATTTCATCACAACTGTCTCCCATGCCTCATTTCTACCAACTTGTATTGCTGCACCTCCACCGCTGCCTGCCCCCGTTGCGCCCTCACCGCTGCCTGCCCCCGTTGCGCCGCCCCCGTTGCGCCGCCCCCGTTGCACCGTCCCCGCTTCCAATATCCTCAGCAATCTCACTCCACAACCGTAACCAACTATTATCTCCAAATTTCTCACATTCTGCTACTTGCTGTAAATTATCGATACGTTCCTTCAACTTAGTAATAACCATCTTCAAGTGGGCGATTTCCTCACACTTCCGACAACAATAAGAACCCTCTACTTCTCCGATTGTTGACGAGGCCCACATTGAGCAACTATTACATTTTACGAACTCCTCTTCCTTTCTCTTTCAGTCTCTATTTACAACCTTTTTTATCCCCATACTCCCAAGGCCCCAACTGATTTAACGCTAAGCTTAACACGAGGCTTCCTCCTGCTTCTTTCAATAAACTAACTCAAATATCCGCTAAAACTGTTAGGAACATTAAAAAAAATAAGTACAGTTCCACAGCCCCTGACACAAATCATGATAAAATACGCAAAATGCTTCAGAGGACTGGAAGGAGAGCTCGCCACCCATCCATCCATGTGCGCCGATCCCCGAACCTGAATTCCGGAAGTGACGTCAAGGCGGGGAAGTGACATATGAGACGGGTAAGACTATCCTTAGCCATCTTGAACATTGGAGCAGATATTTCCTGCTTGTACAGGAAGGTATTAGATGGCATCTTCTTCCAAAATATTCTCGTCTTGTAGGTGTTAACAACATAAATCCCTTCACCTCAATTTGTTTCATGAGCTGCGGTGGGTAGTTTTCCGCAGCATCATGGTCGGCCGATGCTGCTTTCCCGATTAATTTTACATGATGGAGGCCGAATCTTCTTTTGAAGTTCTCAAACCAGCCCTTGCTGGTGTGGAACTTGTGGGTAGCGGTGGTTGAACTGGAGCCTTTGGCTCCGGGTGCCTTGTGGAAATGTTGGTAAATCCGCAATGATTTCTTTCAAATCACCGGTACACTCAAAGGCACTTTATTCTGTGTTTGGTCCTCGATCCAAATATTAAGCCCTTTTTCCATCCTTTCAATGTGAGGATCATGGGATTGGAATGAGACTTTTGCGCTTTGCAGAGTGCTGGCAGCAATATTTGCATGGATATTTGATTCACTTTTATGGATATACCGCACAGTTGATTCATTGAGCCCATAATGCAATCTGCAGATGCCGCACTTTCACCTCTTGCCAATCTTATTGAAAAACTCAATTTTTTTTCACCCAACATCATAACCTTTCTTTGCACTATTTTTTGTCGTCGTTTTGCGTTTGGGCGCCATGATTAATAGTACAGGCTTTTTAGCAGAAATATTTGGTCAACCTCCACAAATTGCAACAAAAGCAAACTCAACAGATTTTGATTCCTGGATATGTCCTCAGTGACAGAAAAAAGTCCTAAGGGATCCTCCGGGGGAAAGTCCTGAAATCATGGAAATCCAATATGGCCGCCACCCGGCTTTGGGGAAATGAGAAAATTGTAAAGATTGATATTTTATAATGTAAATATATGTTTTTCTGCATTGTAATTGTTCTAGTTATGGTCAGTATATTGATATACAAGAATAATTATAAAAAAGTGAAATGTATTGAGGGTAAAATAAAAAATTATAGCTTTTTTGTCCAAAAATGTAAATTTTTGTCCGAAAAAAAAAAATTTACCTGATACTGATTTTGGCTCCTGGACAAAAAAAATAAGAAACGTTGAAGACACAAATGAAATCAAGTCTATGGCAATACAATATAATTATGTAAATCATTGAAACATGACAAAATTCACAATTCCACTCGGGGCAATCACATCTGCCTGACGAAGGTTTCGAAATGAAAATGAAAATTCGCATTAAACTCAGAAACTACATCCATTATAAACTTACTATACATGTTGAGAAAAATCAAGCGTATTAAGTTAGAACTCGACAATGTCGTCATCATCCTCATCATTGTCACATGGAGTGTTTGTGCAGCCAGAGCCCCTGCAGTGTCCACAAGCTGGAGTGCACTCAATGTTGTGCTTCTTGCATGTGCATCTCATGGTGCTAATTCAGCCTGGCAGTTGCACCTAATGACACGTAACATCTTTTCAGGAGCTGGACTATTGATGTCTGAAGTGGCACAAAACCCTCGTCACTTCTGCCAACCCCAGCTGTGGAAGAAGTATGCAAGTCTGATGTCTTGAAACGAATCAAAGACCACCTTCAAAGCATGCCGAGTCTGCAAAGATATCTTCTAGAACTTCAGCGCTCTGGGTCAGTATATGGACATGCTAGACATTCTACGCAAATACATCCGGGCAGAGTGCACTGGGAACTGGGCACTACATCTACAGGCCATCCAGGAAATGCTGCCTTACCTGGCAGCCTCGGGCCACAACCTGTATGCCAAATCTGCGAGGGTGTATCTGCAGCAGATGTCCAACCTCAAAACTCAACATCCCAATGTCAACAACGTTTTGATGAGTTCCATGTGGTTCGACAAGTGATCGCCTGTGGCAGTCTTTCATCTGACCTGATCATCGAACAAGTTCTGATGAGAAGTTTGAAGACCAGCGGGGGGCTCACACGAGGGCGAGGAATGACAGAGCAACAACGGCTGGTTATGGCTACTATCAATGCCTGCCTGTGCAGAAATAAACAGGCAATGCAGGAGCTCACAGGTGTGAACTACAACACTGGAGAGCAGAAGAAGACATGACCAAGGCAAGACAATCTCGTGACTGGAAGGACACACTATCAGCTCTTCAGTATTTACAGGAACGGAATCCGTTCAGTAGTGATCCACGTCTGAGGAACATTGCCACTGGAGTTCATGCACACGCCACCGTCAACGTCGATACAAGCACATGCTGTAGGAGCCAAAATATTGAAATATATGGATGGGAAAACACCTGCCGAGTACACATTTAAGAGGAAAGACCAAGTTGTCACCCTCGGCATGAATCATCTGTCAAGATTGATGGAGAGCAACTCCAGGTTGACCCACAACTCCTCTTCCAGAGACTGATCACTGTTGCACAGACAGCAGAAGAACTGAGTCGGCCTTCAAATATGAACTGTGCAGTTATCCACCAGCCCTCTTTGATTCCTCTCTTCAGCTCCGAGAAGCACACAAGCCAGTCTTTGCTGATGCCATCTGGGATCTTCTTGGATCCGATGTCCCAGCCGATATCCCCAATGATGGGCAACAGTATGTTTTGGATGGCGGGGCACTTGTTCAACGCATCCATGGTCTCGTGGATCTACATACAGAGACATATGCACCAGTACACTGATTATGTAACGAAGAAGTACGGAGATGCCATAGTCGTGTTTGATGTTATGGAGTACCAAACGAAGGACATGACACACCAGAGACGGTCTAAAGGGAATGCTGGCACAACTGTGACATTTACAGCTGACATGCATCTCACAATGAAGAAGGAACAGTTTCTTGCCAATAGGCAGAATAAACAGCGATTCATTTTAGCTCGCCTGTTCGAAGAACAGAGAGCTATAGCGATACCCCCGGGTGAGCGTCAGCGTGAGCGTGAGCGTGAAAATGTTAAATTTTTGTATTACGGAAAACTCCTCGATGGATTTCGACGAAACTTGGTGGGGCGGTTAGGTATGGTCCAAGGATCATGCCATTAGATTTGGACTTGGTCCCCCCCCCAAAAAAAATTGTTAGAGAAATTTTTTATTTTTTTTTGCATTTCTACATGTTTTAAGTGATTTCCAACCCCCCCCCCCCAAAAAAAAAATTGTTAGAGAAAAATTTTTTTTTTGCATTTCTACATGTTTAAGTGATTTCAACCCCCCCCCCCCCCCCCCCCCCAAAAAAAAAAAATGTTGGAGAAAAGAGCTATAACTGTCAGCACTGTTGACTCATATTTAATGAATAAGATATAAGTTCACTTGAGTGACCCAGCAGTATTGGCGGCGGAGGTTTTGCACTCTCCCGAGTGCTCCCCTCTAGTTTCCTTTGTAATGTTTTTATCTACCACACTATTTTTTATACGCCCGATATATATGTATATATACATGTATATATATATATATATGTATATATATATACATGTATATATATATGTATAATATATATATCGGGGCGTATTATGTGATACCGGTCGTCCGTCCGTCTGTCTGTCTGTCTGTCTGTCTGTCTGTCCGTTCTGTTCCTGTCCGCACTCTAACTCCAAAGTTTTCAACTTTCACGTTTCATATTTGGTACATAGGTACAGACTGTGGAGACGGTGTGTCATGACATACGTTCGTCATCTAAAGTGGTTGCCATGGCAACCAGGATGCTTGTTTCCATGTAGTAGCACAATTCTGTATATACCTTCTTTAGGGCGTATATTGTGCTCACTTGCGCTCTTGTTACTGATTACAATATACAAATACATATATTGCTTTATAATTATTACTTCACCGCAATGCTTTATAAAAAATATTAATTATTAGACTCGTCTTTTAAAAACGATAAATGTATAAACAGGCGAGCATTGGGTGCTTTGACACCAACTCTGGTTATGTTGAGTGAAGAGCTTCAGAAGAAGAACTGAGAGACACACCATGCCTCAGGGATGCTGATCTCCTGATTGTACTGAAGGCCGTGCAGTCTGCTACTGTCACCAACACTGTGTAGTTGGTGATAACACAGACCTCCTCGTCCTCCTATGCTACCATGCAAGCTTAGAATCCCATGACCTCTTCTTTTGTCCCGAGCCAAAGAAGAACACGAAGAAGCCTCGCATCTGGAACATCAAGGCTACAAAGAAATGATTGGTACAGACATATGCAAGCACATACTGTTTCTACATGCAGTTCTTGGGTGCGACACGACATCTTGTCATCATGGATTGGAAAGGAGCTTCCCTCAAAAATTCAAAGCAACCAACACATTCCGTGAGCAGGCCAAGGTTTTTGATACATATCCAGCTTCCGTATGTGATGTGGCTGATGCAGGAGAGAAAAACATTGGTGATAATCGACAACAGAAAGTCAACTGACACCCTGGACACCCTCCGGTATCAGCGGTACTGGGACAAGGTGGCTTGGAGCTCCTCTCACGTGCAACCACAGACGTTACCACCAACATCAGAAGCAGCAAAGTATCACAGCCTGCACGTGTATCTGCAAGTCCAAGAATGGAAGGGATGTGCAGATGAACTTCTTCCGACAGACTGGGGTTGGCAGAAGTGTGACGAGGGTTTTGTGCCACTTCAGACATCAATAGCTCCAGCTCCTGAAAAGATGTTACGTGTCATTAGGTGCAACTGCCAGGCTGAATGTAGCACCATGAGATGCACATGCAAGAAGCACAACGTTGACTGCACTCCAGCTTGTGGAAACTGCAGCGGCTCTTGCTTCACAAACACTCCATGTGACAATGATGAGGATGATGACGACATTGTCGAGTTCTAACTTTAATACGCTTGATTTTTCTCAACATGTATAGTAACTTTATATGGATGTAGTTTCTGAGTTTAATGCGAATTTTCATTTCATTTCAAAACCTTCGTCAGGCAGATGTTGATTCCCCGAGTGGAATTGTGAATTTTGTCATGTTTCAATGATTTACATATTTATATTGTATTGCCATAGACTTGATTTCATCTTGTGTCTTCAACATTTCTTATTTTTTTTGGTCCAGGAGCAAAATCAGTATCAGGTAAATATATATTTTTTGGGGACAAAAAATTGACATTTTTGGACAAAAAAAGCTATAATTTTTAGGTCATCTCGAATAATATTGTTGTTGAGAGGAGAGGTGACGATCCGTCCGTCCGTCCACAATGAAGTTGAAGCGGGAATCTGGTCATTAGTGATCCTGATAGAGGTCGATGAGACGTACACGATGGTATGACTTTCAAGGTCACCGAAGGGCAAGGTCAAGGTCACGAGGCCTTGAAGTTGCGAAAATGACTATTTTCAAATTCTATCTCCTCCGCCATTTCTCAAGCGATCTTGAATTTGATTGTGGCATATGAATCTATGGACAATATCTAAATTTTGATCGGGCCGGATTTTCGAATTTCGCTTTTGTTTTCGTGTCACGTGACTTCAAAGTTGGCAAAAAATGCGAAAATGACGATTTTCAAAATCTATCTCCTCCTACATTTCTCAAGCGATCTTGAATTTGATTGTGGCATATGAATCTATGGGACAATATCTAAATTTTGTCGGGCCGGATTTTCGATATTCGCTTTCGTTTTCGCGTCACGTGACTTCAAAGTTTGCAAAAACTTGCCCTACCTTCAGGAGGCTATATATTTTCTCGCAGAGATGACCGTCACTCCCGCACGGGGGTTATTTTTTATTTTACCCTCAATACATTTCACTTTTAGGTCATCTCTTCGAGCATGACCTAATAATATTGGTGTTGAGAGGAGAGGTGACGATCCGTCCGTCCGTCCGTTCACAGTGAAGTTGAAGCGGGAATCTGTCATTAGTGATCCTGATAGAGGTCGATGAGACGTACACGAGGTATGACTTTCAAGGTCACCGGAAGGTCAAGGTCAAGGTCACGAGGCCTTTGAAGTTGCGAAAATGACGATTTTCAAATTCTATCTCCTTCGCCATTTCTCAAGCGACTTGAATTTGATTGTAGCATATGAATCTATTGACAATATCTAAATTTTGGTCGGGCCGGATTTTCGATAATCGCTTTCGTTTTCGTGTCACGTGACTTCAAAGTTGGCAAAAAAAGCGAAAATGACGATTTTCATGCGAAAAAGACGATTTTCAAAATCTATCTCCTCCTACATTTCTCAAGCAATCTTAGAATTTGATTGTTGGCATATTAATCTATGGGACAATATCTAAATTTGGTCCGGACGGATTTTCGAATTTCGCTTTCGTTTTCGCGTCACGTGACTTCAAAGTTTGCAAAAACTGCCCTACCTTCAGGAGGCTATATATTTTCTTCGCAGAAGAAATGACCGTCACTCCCGCACGGGGGTAATTTGTTTATAATTATTCTTGTATATATCAATATACTGACCACAACTCGAAACAATTAGAATGCAGAAAAACATATATTTACATATTAAAATATCAATCTTTACAATTTTCTCTTTTCCCCGAAGCCGGGTGGCGGCCATATTGGATTTCCATGATTTCAGGACTTTCCCCCCGGAGGATCCCTTAGGACTTTTTTTCTGTCACTGAGGACATATCCATCAATCAAAATCTGTTGCGTTTGCTTTTGTTGCAATTTGTGGGAGGTCATCCGACATTTTGACTGTACTATAACGGTGTGTGAGAAACACCAAAGGCTCATAATGGGAGGTAATTGTACATGTGGTCGCAAATGATGAATCATCTTGGCTCAAAAACCACGATGGGCCGAAATGAAATCCCACGATAACTAAATCGGAACACAATAGGTTGCTTGTGATTGGTTGAAACCCATGATAATTGAGGGTTCACTGCACACAAAATTCAGGGTTAATGCTGCACCACACATTAGTATTGCATAATGGATATTGGACACGTTGTCGATCGTATGACTTCTCAACTTAGACACTTGAATTGATTCATGAGCCACAGTAGAAAGGTGCTTTTCTATGAGTAGGTTTTCATCTGACTTCCAAACTCAACACAAAAAAGTGAATTGTGTGGGAACTGATTCAAGTGCATTTCCCACATCGGGGCATTCCATGTCAAGTGTACACACCCTCCTGACACGAATACCTCATTTTCTCCCCATATGTTGGTCATTTATTCACTTAGGTGAAAAAACTCAAAATACCAACTTTTAGACCTGTGGGCCCATCGGGGCCCATTTTAGCCCCCCCCCCCCCAAATTTGGGTGCCCCCGGCTGCCCCACAATCTTCCAGAGGCTATATCACAGGTTGTAGTGGTCCGATTTGGCTGATCTTGGTATCAAAATGCTCGTAAAAGCGAGATCTTTTGAATCGCGTTAAGTAAAATCACTCCGAAACCAATTCAAAAAGTTATAGTTTGGGGCGCCCTTTGACCTTGGGCCCCCGCTCCCCAGCCAAACCGATGGTCCCGATTCACAAAAATTTTTGAGCCGTGCTCTATAAAGAGTGTCGGTGCTGCTGAAGCAGTTTCTATGGCTTGAGTTGCAACCTGGATGGGTCATGACTCGACACAATCCTCGATGGGCTGTCATTCCTGAATGATGTTGAGTTTACTGTTACTTTATTGTAGTGACAATGCAGAGGAATAAAAGTCATGTAAATGACTCCAGCCAAGTTATTCTAATACTTCAGTGGAAGCAATGCAACACAGAAGAGGAGGCTTTCAAATTTTGACAATTTTGTACAAGTGTGTGACACACCAACACACACACACACACACACACACACACAACACACACACCACCAACACACACACACACACACACACACACACCTGAGTTTGTGTCTGTGGGTCTGTCTGTGGATCATAGCGCCACCCATTCTACAGGCCATGCCCTACAGCCATCCAGAAATCGCCGCCATCTTTTTCTCTCCACATAGCTCAGATTGTTTTAAAGGCCTTGTGCACATTTGAAGACTGAACAACACATCTTCTATCATGAAATGAAGATACCGTTTTGAGGAGAAAAAAAAAAGTAACATTTTGATTCAACTCGTACGAGGTAATGCATCTTGGTCCGCAGCGATCACAGCTGTGGTCTAATATACACCGCCCATTGAAGCACGTTAATTCTCATATGCAGAGAAAAGAAAAGAGTGATATTTTCAATTAAAAAAAAAACTTTGTGGGATGTCAGACATAGTTTATTTCTGTCTGCGAAACAGTGACGTGTCGCTGATAACTCAATGTTTGCTTACCAGAATTTGCAATGACTGTTACAAAAATATCCCGTGTTTGCTTCGTGCATAGTATGAAAAAAGACGTCCCTACACATGACGTCATCACGCAGCGATGTCTACAATAGCAGGAATGCACTAACAATTGGAGTCTGTTTTTTATAACAAACTAACAATCATGGAAAAATAATATGATAGATGATAGAGGATAGAAAGTTTATTTGCTGATTGCTATGAGGGAGAAGAAGAAGAAGAGTAGGAAATATTGTGTAAACATGGCTGTTTTGTGCAAGGTGTCTCACTGTCACCTAATCTAACATATAAAGTTGAGTTTGTGTCTGTGGGTAGTTTTGTGGATCTGAACAAGGTACGTTTTTATTACAAGGAAAATACTCAATGCTGTTGAGATGTCCAGTCGTGTGTTCAGTTACCCAGCAGCCAGCTGGCGCCTGCCATGCCAGCCGTTCCTCATCAATGGTTTCTAACAGAGTGCTTGCTTGAGTGCTTAAGCCATTTGGCAAGTGCCCAGATTAATGACATGGCGATGAGGATAAACATCTATAGCATCAGTATTTCAGCCATCTCGATGAATTTGTCCCTCAAGGGGTGGGGTGGGAGTAGGCAGGGGAAGGGGTGGTGTGGGAAGAGGGACCTGATGTTGTCCGTGAGCGTCGAGTTCCCCGGCTAGTATATTATAATTTAAAGGATTGCTATAAATGATGTTAATTTCACAACATCCTATATTCAACTTCATTTAAATTGTAAACCTCAAAACATAGTTACTTTACCTGAAGTAAGAACCTTAACCTATAAGCAATTGAATGGTTTCCCAACTGCACGGATCATCAGCTGCTGGGCACCATTCTTCCTCGAGGTTTCCATACTTTCAGCCTAGAACCTCTCCAAATGGTGGATCCACCATCTCAGTCACCGATCCACATCAGAAGATCCACAAGCTCAGTTGTGTCCAGACAGTCAACCCATCAATGCAACATCACTAATCAGACACTACTCGCTAGAGCAGTGATCTTCATTATTTTTTAGAGGGTGGCCACTTTTGCCAATAAGACATCAGTGTGAGAGCCGCCACATCGTCTGAGGACTTCGTATTGGCTGTGATTAGGCCCCGCCCCCACGTACTCTTCTTCGGTGTGGTTAAGTGGTCGGCAAGCATAATTGTTTGTATACTGCCATCTACTGATGTAGTTACGTAACTTTATGCTTTACATTGGAACACTCATTTGAAACCATTGGGTCAATTTGATCGCATTTTTAGCGGATTATGATGGGATGTTTTCACATTTGTGTATTATCGGCCGTACATCAGGGGCCGCCATTGGCTTGCGGGCCATGCAATGAAGAACTGAGCGCGTGAGGATTTAATGTATTATCACAGTTACAACTCCCATCACACATTAAAAGAGAGAGATGGCAAACTGTTGGCGCAATTATTAGAAAATGGAAGAAGTTCAAGATAACAGTCAATCTCCCTCGGTCTGGGCTCAATGCAAGATCTCACCTCGTGGAGCCTCAATGATCATGAGAAAGGTGAGGGATCAGCCCAGACATACACGGCAGGACCTGGTCAGTGACCTGAAGAGAGCTGGGACCACAGTATCAAAGAAAACCATAAGTACACACTACGCCGTCATGGATTAAAATCCTGCAGCGCACGCAAGGTCCTCTGCTCAAGCCAGTGCATGTCCAGGCCCGTCTGAAGTTTGCCAATGACCATCTGGATGATCCAGAGGAGGAATGGGAGAAGGTCATGTGGTCTGATGAGACAAAATAGAGCTTTTTTGGATTAAACTCCACTCGCCGTGTTTGGAGGAAGAAGAAGGATGAGTACAACCCCAAGAACACCATCCCAACCGTGAAGCATGGAGGTGGAAACATAATTCTTTAGGGATGCTTTTCTGCAAAGGGGACAGGACGACTGCACCGTATTGAGGGGAGGATGGATGGGGCCATGTATCGCGAGATCTTGGCCAACAACCTCCTTCCCTCAACAAGAGCATTGAAGATGGGGCGTAGCTGGGTCTTCCAGCATGACAACGACCCGAAACACACAGCCAGGGCAACTAAGGAGTGGCTCCGGAAGAAGCATCTCAAGGTCCTGGAGTGGCCTAGCCGTCTCCAGACCTGAACCCAATAGAAAATCTTTGGAGGGAGCTGAAAGTCTGTGTTGCCCAGTGACAGCCCTGAAACCTGAATGATCTGGAGAAGATCTGTATGGAGGAGTGGGCCAAAATCCCTGCTGCAGTCTGTGCAAACCTGGTAAAAACTACAGGAAACGTCTGATCTCTGTAATTGCAAACAAAGGTTTCTGTACCAAATCTTAAGTTCTGTTTTTCTGATGTATCAAATACTTATTTCATGCAATAAAAGCAAATTAATTATTTAAAAATCATACAATGTGATTTTCAGGATTTTTGTATTAGATTCCGTCTTTCACAGTTGAAGTGTACCTATGATAAAATTACAGACCTCTACGTGCTTTGTAAGTGGGAAAACCTGCAAAATCGGCAGTGTATCAAATACTTGTTCTCCCCACTGTATCTAAGGACTTTTAAGATACAACTCACTTGGTTGACCAACAAGGCAAACATGAAGACCAAGGAGGTTTCAACATCAGTCAGACATAAAGTTGAGAAGCACTGTTCAGGAGAGGGTTATAAGAAGATTTCAGTCACTCATTATCCCTTTGAGTACGGTGAAATCCATCATTAAGAAGTGGAGACTTATCATACCACCCAGATCAGGTCGCCCAACCAAACTCAGCAGCCGGGCAAGCAGGAAACTGGTTCAGGATGTTACTCTAAAT
>CM068956.1:136667912-136696785 GCA_035128595.1 Eptatretus atami
CCGTAATATGATACATTAAATCAATGCACATTCACCTTCAATATAATACGTTCACCAATCAGCATGACCACCATCATCTGGGGCATTCCATGTCAAGTGTACACACCCTCCCAAAAACTAATACCTCATTTTCTCCTCATATGTTGGTCATTATTCACTTGGTGAAAAAGTCAAAATACCAACTTTTAGACCTGTGGGCCCATCGGGGCCCATTTAGTGGCCCCCAAATTGGGCGCCCCTGGCTGCCCCACAATCTTCCAGAGGCCATATCACAGGTTGTCGTGGTCCGATTTGGCTGATCTGGAACAAATCCAGCAAAGACTGAAAGATCTGCAAGGCACTATGTTTGAGATGGGGGTCAATGTTAATCAATCAACAATATCCTGTTCCCTTCACAAAGCTGGTCTCCATGACCAGGTGGCAAGGAAGAAGCAATTACTGAACTAGAAGGGCAATCTTTGATGTTGCGACGTTTCCAGATATGCCTCCGCCCACATTATTACATCATTATACATACTTGTATCAAGTTTGATTTACATCCCTGAACCCAAATGCAAAGTATTAAATAATTCTGGCTCCTAGGCCATGTGTCCGATCAGGTTAAATTTTAAAACATATATTCACCATGACTGCCCGATCATAATTGTAAGGTTTCGCATCGATTGATGAAGCGGTTCAAGAGAAATAATTTTTCTTAAAGATTTTCATTGAATCCAATATGGCTGCCAGACCATGTGACCTATTAATTATTTGTGAACACCCTGGTATCCCCAAAGCTTGGGGAACATGTGGGTGAAGTTTTCCCTCAATCTGTCAAGCCATTCTGGAGAAAAAGATTTTAAAAGGTTTATTCTTCAAAATATCATAGCTGCCAAACTATGTGACCTATGACATTAAAGGTGGATAACTTTTTGTTCCTCTTGGATAGGTGGTCATACTTATAAAGTTTCGCCTCGATCTGTTCAGCCATTTCAGAAAAGTTTTGGAAAGTTTTTATGTTAAAAAATAAAAATGCTGCTGAACCACGTGAGCGATGACATCATCAATTTTCCCCACATTCAATTTAACCCTCTGACCCTCAAAAATTTCAGACTGATCAGACATGTAACAACCGCTGAACCCTTCCTTACTCCCAGCGTATTTTCCATCTCTTCTGATCTGTCAAGCCCAGCCATGGGAGGTCTGTCGAGAACTTGGGGAAAATCGAATCTCGCAAAGCAAGCAGTCCTGACAACACCTCTGCCAACCGTATCCGCGAGTTCTCTTATGAACTAGCCGAACCTCTGACGGACATAATTAATGTGTCATACAAGCAACAGACAGTTCCAGCATGTTGGAAAAGGGCATGTGTCGTTCCTATTCCAAAATCATCACCTGACACTATCAACAACTTGCGCCCAGTTGCTCTGACTCCCCACTTCTCAAAAATTGCAGAACACTTCAAAGCACAGCAAACAATAGCAGCAATGAAGCAGCACCTTGACCCCAATCAGTTTTGAAACATTAAAGGTGTATAACCTTCACAATGTCTGATTGATATTCTGCACACACTTCATGAGCATGCAGAAATGCCAGGATCAATTTCTTCTAAGATGCTTACAGATTTTTCTAAAGCTTTCGATCACATTAATTACACAATCGCTATTTCAAAACTCCTACAAATGGGAGTTGATTAATTTCTTGTTTCTTGGATTTATTTCAAATCATGAACAATGTGTAAAGTACACCAACAATGTCTCTGAATGGACACCCAATGTCAGAGTTCCCCAGGAAACAAAGTTGGGACCTGTTGTATTTCTTGCCATGATCAACAATGTTGGCGACAGCAAAATTGCCACCGGTATTCACTGCTTCAAATATGTTGTCGACCTTACATTTATTGAAAAGCATAGTCCTCACATTGAATCTTGCATGCCAGATGGTCTTGAACAACTTCATAACTGGTCTGTGGAACAGAATGTATCTCAACCCCAAAATGTGTGCAATTGTTGACATCGAGATTGGGCCAAAAACTATATTTTGCGTGATATTACAAAAATTGGTAGATGGATTATGACAAAACTTGGTGGATGAGTTGGGTAGGTGACAAGAACAAACTGATTAGATTTTTGTTAGATTAGGCCAGATGGGAGGATTAGGCCAGCTTCTAATTTGGAAGCAGAAAATATTCTGCTCGATGACTGACTTGAGTATAATTTTTTGACAGTTTTTTATTTTGGGAAAAGTATAATTAAATGAGCATAACTTTTCACCTTACATTTTAACTCAAAATTTGACATCGAGTCATTCCTGGTGGAACTTTATGCCATCTTTCAACTTTGTTTTAGATGGGATTTGTGATGTCGTGCCATCGACTTCGCTCTAGTTTAGTATTTCAAACATTTTCTTTGAGGTCAAGCATTTTACATTGTTTGCACCCTTTGATTTTAACATTTGTCATACTGATACTCTTAGAAATGTATCCTTATGCCTGGGTCGCATAGATTCATTCTTTTTATTTTAGTTCTCTTTAGCAGCCATTTCTGAGATTGCTTGTTATGTATGTGTCCACCATGAGTCACATACAACTGAGCAGTGCCATCTACCTTTGTAAGGTTATCTGCTCTCTCTCAACAGATGCCATTGGAAGTGGTCTTAGAATTGGCTACGGAAGATAAAAAAAATGGACCCAACTAATGCAGGCCTTAGTTTTGGAATCTATTTTACAGTTGTTGGGTGGAAAGCTCCTGCTTTCTCTGATTATAGTGTATATAGTGTATTTCAAGGGCAAAACAGCTTCTAATTTGGAAGCAGAAAATATTCTGCTCGATGACTGACTTGAGTATAATTTTTTGACTTTTTTATTTTGGGAAAAGTATAATTAAATGAGCATAACTTTTCACCTTGCAGTTATGCACACCAAATATTTTTTAAACAATAATACTTCTCACAAACCTTTAAAGCATTTTTCATCTTCACAGCTTTACATACAATCAAATTTAAGATTTTCAATGGATTTTAAGTACCTGAGGTTACTGTATTGTCCTTGCTACCAGGTCATTGCCCTCCCAACCATGGTCGGCGTACGTGATCCCAGCCACAGTCAAATGAATGCACCTGAGGCAGTATTGATGTTTTCCTGTGCAAGGTAACTGCACGTACAGACCAATAAACATGTAAATTTTGTCATAACTGTATCGACCCTTGGTTTCTGTCTTGACACCCCAATCAGAACGGTTGGCTGATAGAGACTCAGCAAATGATGGAATACGACTGGTCACCATTTGGAAATGGGAAATTGGTCAGCTGTTTTCCAGATATTGGGTATCTCGCTGTTTGTGATCAGCAGATTGTGGATAAAGCACAAAAGACTCGTCGGACATCCAATATACCTTGAATTGGACTGTCAAGAGTATCCCATGTTTGACAGGATGGAAGGCGTACCAACATAAATCTGAAAATTGCACACGCACACGCACACGCACACACACACACTAATGTGCAAAAGTTTGGATTATTCCAATGGCATTCATACTTTCGGGTAAATTCATCAAATTATCAGTGATACCCTTCAGGTGTTTATTATTGAAAATTAACGACCTTTATAAATATGCGTGACACAAACTTAAATAAATAACAACAATGACATTTTATAGCATTGGTCAGTAATTTGTGTGTCTGCCCCTTGCCTTCTTGAGTGCCATCACTCTTTTACTCATGCTTCCTGTATATGACTGAAGCACTCTTTGAGGAATATTGTGCCAACTATCCTGAAGAACATTCCACAAATCTGTAAGGTTAGTAAGGGTTTCTCCTTCTGTTTCAGATAATCCCATCTGGCCTCAATGGTACTTATGTCCTGACTGGAGTAGCTATTCTAACACTTGGAGCACACCAACTGTAATCTTGTTCTCCAAATACTGTTTTACTATACAGTATTGAAAGTGTGTTTTTGACCTTTATCTTGTTGGTAAAGGAAACTTCTGATTAAACGATTTCCACTAGGAACTGCTGCATGGTGCTGCAGTATCTGCTTGTACCTCTCTTTTGTTAGCGTCCCATTGCTTTTTACAAGTTTCCCGAGAGCAAAAGCTGAGATACAACCCCAGACAGTCACAAAGCCTCCTCCATGTTTCACAGTAGGCTTCATACATTGCATGTCATAATGTTCTGGTCTTCGGTGTACGAATTGGCGTCTCTTTGATCCAAAAAGTTCAGACTTTGATTCATCATACCAGAATACCCAATTCCATTGTTCAGTCGCTCAATCTTGGTGTTGCCCTTCAAATCTCAGTCTTTTCACCTTATTCTGTGGTCTCAGTCATGGTTTGTTTGCTGCAACTTAGTCATGGAGACCTGCTGCAGTCAGCCATCTGTGCACAGTACTGGACGAGATATTAATGTTCAGGCCTGTTCTCATTTTATTTGCCAGCTGCTGACTTGATTTTCGTTTTATCGCTGAAGCTGAGAAACTTCAACTGCTTGTCTTCCTTTGGGGAGGTTCTGCTGGGTCTTCCTGGCCTTTTCTTGTCTTGTACTGAGCCAGTTACTGTCAGATGTTGCAAAATGTACCTCACACCATTATAGGAAATCTTCAGTTTACTGATATTCTTTTCGTAATATGTCCACACACAGTTTGGATCTTCACATGCTGTTCTGTTGAAAGTTGCTTCCTTGGTGTCATTCAGAACCCATTCATGGACTTTCAAGCTAGGGAACAAGCTGATTAAAACTAATTTCACATATTAATTGGTTTGCAACTTTTGTTGTGGTTTCTTGTAATTCACATTAATGTAACTGGTGTTGTTTACTTCAATAATTTATTGTTATTTACTGTACAAAAATCCACAAACTGTTTCCTGCATATTTTGTTTGTGGTAAGTGGTTATTACTAGCATGTGATAATTATGCTAAGCAGAAATAAAAGTTTTTAAATTTCCTGATTATTTTTTATACTTTAAGGCAGGAGGGGTCGGCAACCTTTCAGAAGTGGCATGCTAAGAGTTAACTTATTCACCATTATTTATGGATCTGCATGCCATTTGTACATTTTTAACATTAATAATAGTCCTAATTACATTTTAGCAGCTTCCTTAATATATAAATTAATTAAAAGGCAGATGTTATTGTTTAGTGCGATCCTTGCCCTTGCTTTCTATTGCTTAGTTCTCCAATCTTAGGCTCTTAGTTTGACACTTTAAGCAGCACTCAAGCCGATGAGTGTTCAGTTGTTAACCGGCTCCGAGATGGACAGAGAATTGACTTCATATGTGGAAATATCTGTTCACAGAGGTATGTAGATCCAAATGCTGAGAGCAGTGAAAATGCCACTTCAAACAGTTAAATTTCACAGGCAGGGATTTCCAACAGGTCAGGATTGACACCCCGTGATCTCTCTTATGATAGCCTAAAGTGTGCGCTGTGGATCCCTAAACTTTGAGGCCCATAAGTCTGAGCTCAATGAGCTGCATTTGAAAATCCTCAACACCCATCCACTGAAACAGTCAAACCCATGTTGCTGGTATCATATTTGTGTAGTTTAATTAAAAGGTAAACATCGGGCCAAATCGTTAGAAATCTTAAAATCCGACAGAAAATGATGTTGCGAGTTCTTGCATGCACATTCCAATCTCAGCAACACTAACGGTGCGATGTGTTGATAGTTCTTTAAGATGTTGGAAATAGTGGAAAGTCGAGGTGTCAATGTCCCTTAAAAAATAAAATGGTTAAGTTTCGCAAGAAATGCCTTCCAAGATTCAAAAAGACCCATAAGAGTTTGGCCTGCACCCTGCACACAGAGTGTGTTTGTTGAGATGCGCAGTGATGTCAGTTAGAAACATTAGTTACACGATCCATTTGTCATCAACCAGTTTGGGGTAGTTTTGACCCTTTTCTGACTAGAATATCTTGATTGCATCAAGACAGTCCACAAAGAAGGCCAAAACCTTCTCAGGGTTTAGCCAATGAACGTTGCAGTGAAGCGGAATTTCCTTGTGTGCACTGTACATCTCCTCCAGCAGAGCTTGAAACTGCCTGTGCGTCAAGGCAGATCGAATAACAAGAAAATTCACGATCGTCACCACTGTAGTCATCACATTATTAAGCTCAGAATTATAAATCTTGGCACAAAGATGTTCTTTTGAATAATACAATGAAAATTTACCATCGGGTGGCCAATTTGAACCTTATTGATCTTTACAAATCCTCTCTGTTTTCTGATACTAGCAGGAACACCGTCTGTTGTCACAAAATATTTTTCTGATATCAATTCCTCTTTCCTCAAAATGATTAACACACGTCTTCACTGCATCTTCCTCTGTTGTGCCATGCATGGGTTTTAGGCAGCATACCTCTTCTCGAACTTCATCTGAGTCACAGTATCTCACAACAATTGCTTACCGAGGTACATCATTTAGATCCACACTCCCATCAAGCGTGACACTAAATACCACAATCTTTTAACACCACCTTCTGTTGTTTGTTAACGTTTTCTGCTATTTTGCTTTTGCGTCTCTCCACTGATCTGCCAGACACAGGTGCATTTTTTTTATTCTGGAGATGATTGTGTCTTTATTTGGCAAATCAATGAAGAAAACATCTGAACAACTAAGAAAAGCCTCTTTTATATATTCCCCATCTGTAAATTGCTTTCCATGTTTTGCAACACATTGTGCAATTTTGTAACTTCCCTCTGTGGCTTTATTTTTGACTGACAGACATTCGTAAAGACACTTTTGCTTTCCGTACCTTGCAAGGGCCCGTTTGATTGACTCAGCCTTGTCCGTTTCATCCTTGAAGTATTTCTCATGCTTTGTCTGAAAATGTCATTGGATACTTGCTGTGCGGGAAACGATGCTCTCACAACCCCCACAGTCTTTAAGTACAAACAGCACAGTCTTTATGTTCAACAAATCTGTATTTGTCTCTCCAAAAGGGCTGAATGAGTGAACATCTAATTTTGCTTTCTTAGGAATCGCAATTTTGTCCAAAAAAAAAGTGGTCAGTGGCACTTATCGTGAGATTTCCTGTGAATCAAGATTGGCTGACCCCGCTTAATGTAATGTATTAAATAAACGAATTGAATCGATTTTCTTTCTCCATCAAAGAGCTTTCAATGGGTAGCATAATTTAGACTCTAAATTATGCTACCCAATGAAAGCTCTTTTTTTATAGATAGATATAGAGATAGATTGACAAGAGCAGTCAAGCATCGTTTTTAATCGGGTTTCTTTTTCAATTTAGTTTCTTCGCCATTAATTAGACTTTTATTACGCATGACACTCAAAATCATCTCGTGTGCCACTCATGGCACACGTGCCGTATGTTGCTGACCCTTGCTGTGATATGAAATGTGGTAACTGTGATATGAAATTAACTTTCACAGGGAGAGATTTGAATTAATATCTACCTCTATTGCATGTCTCTAACTTCCCACAAATATTTAATGGGGAATAGCACCACAAAATTGAAAAGAATCCCAACTTGTGCACAGTACTGAATAAAGTAAACCCTCAAATATTGTGGGAGATAGGATCCTGGAAAATGCTGCGATAGTTAAAACCATGATTGTGGAAACCAAGGGCCAAATATAGAGTACGGCTTTGAGAAAATATAGAGGAAGGTGGGCGGCAGCCAGAAATAAACACATCACAATTGAAACAAGTGAAATCCTTCAATACAGCACATGTGGTGAAGCAAATGAGTACACTAATGTTATTGAAAGAACCACTTATCACTTTGCCACCAATATCTGCCATAATTGTAAGTAAATTTCAACTACTAATGCATGACGAAACACTTGTTTATGGCTAATATTAAAGAGAATGATGGCATAAGAAGAACTTAGCTTTCAGTGTTCGGCGCGAAATGCCATGGTGGGCGGAAATGACGTCTTTCGTTCGTTCGTACATGAGAGGGGAGCGTTTCTTGGTTTTTTTTTTCCGTCAAGCAATAAATTCAATGGTTTTCACATATATAACACATTAGTTTCACAAATTTCCATTGAAATACTCGGGTATTTCCGTCAATTGTCGCCATTTCCGTCTAGGTTACGCACTGCCATCTACCGGACGGCCGTCATTGGCTCACTTGAGGCACGTGGGTTGGGGGGGGGAGACACCGGGGACATTTCAAACTCGGTGCAATTGTATACAGCGCACGCACTGTAATAAACATGTTGTTTATTATGTTGACATCAAAATAAACATGTAAATAAAATAAATGGTGTAAATTAAACAAAAACACGACTTTTACCTTTTAAATGTATTACAAAACAGCGAGGTAGGCGAGGGTAAGAACATTACGTACTCGTACTGTACCTCTACCAAAAATAGAAAAACACAAGACTTGCTCGGGATGATGATGATGTTCGAGTAGAGAGCGGGGAAGGGGGAGCAGGGAGGGGAATTCGGCGATCGGAACAACCTGCAGCATTGTCACATAGGAGAAGGGTAAGATGATCCTCAACCACATTACGTTGAACCCCGGAGTCAATCTTTCCTTCGATAGGAAAGTACAAGGTGGCATCCTCTTCGAGAATAATCCCGTCTCATCGTTGTTTAAAAACCTGCTCTGGCATAAATTCCTTCGCCTTGATAAGTTACATGAGCTGCAGTGGATACTTTTTCTCAGCATCGTGGTCGGCTGATGCTGCTTCCCTGACTAATTTTACATGATTGAGGTCGAATCCTCTTTTGAATTTCTCAAACCAGCCCTTGCTGGCGTGGAAAGTATGGGTAGCCGTGGTTGAACTGGAGCCTTCGGATTGGTTACCGTGTTTTAGGAAGCACATATTTTGATCTGATTTGACTAGGAGCTGGAACAACGAAAAACCACGATAATGACAACGCTAAAGTGGCGATTTATATGGTTGAAACACTGGTGAGGTGACGTGGTTTGAGAATGAAGCATGAGAACGGGGGTTCGAGTCCGTGTGTCGGAAAATAAGGGTTTGAGAATGGGTGTCAGAAATTAAGGGTTTGAGGTTGGGTGCTTGAGAATTGCAGTTCGAGTGCAGATGGATGTCGGAAAGTAAGGGTTTGGGAATGTGGTTCGAATACGGAGTTGGAAAATGAAGGTTTGGGGATGAGGTTTGAAGGAAAATGAAGGTTTGCGAATGAGGAAGAGAACAATGGGGAAGGTTCTCCCTCCAATCATTGATCCTGTAACGGCAGCCCACAGATGCTGCATTTTCGCCTCAAACTAACCGATCTAACAACTTGATATTTTCACCCAATGTCATAACATTTCTCTGCCTTTTGGCACAACTAACTTTCTCCATTGTTTTTTGTTTGGGCTCATAGCGATGCACGAGAAACAACGCAAGGCTCGTAATGGGAAATAATCATACACGCACGGGACACACAAACAATGACTCCGAGCAGCTCAAAAACCGTGATTAATCAAAATTAAATCCCGCAGTAATGAAATCTGAACACAATAGGTTGCCTGTGATATTATAACCTGTGATATTTGAGGGTTTACTATATGTACATCACCCCCAACAACCTGGATGAACAGCATGACTGTATCGTCACGACGACGGTGTTTGTCCCTCTCAGAGAACTTCAGTAATCATGTTCATATCATTTCCGTCTGCTAAGGATAAAGGTGATACAGTGATGTGTGGCTTTGACGAGCCCCCAATAATGCCAAAACGAGTCGGTAGCTTCACTTGTCATCTGCTTGGTGACAGCACTTGATATTGGTATGTTTATACTGCAAGAGGCCCTTCTGGAACTGCAGTCATGACGTTGTCGTGACGGTATCATCACAGCATTCTTCCAGGTTGGAGAACTTGATTATCTTCATCTAACTTTTGACTGCTAAACATACTTGTGATGCCCTCCTGGGCAAAAATAACAAGACACAAAAATGGGAAGAGAGGTGAGAAGAGGGCAGGAAACACAGTAACCAGCAAGATGCTTGGGTTAGGTAGGATTAATGGGGGTAACAAATATTGTGTTTCATGATGAGGATAACATGAGATGGCAGTGCACTGCCTGCTTTAAAGCCCTGGAGGGAAAAGTGGGATATTACAGTCAAAGGAAGATGGTTTTACAGATGGGAAAAGCCAAGAACAAAAGAGTTGTGTTGTCAGCCTGGATTTTGGAAATCTAACCAGGTGGGGGTTACTGGAAGAACATGCAAATCTTGAAGGTGCTGGGGAGGGTCGGAGGATTAAGGTAGCAGAGAACTATCCTGGAAGAGAGGCAGTAAAAACCATGGATGTCACCGACCTCATGCAATGTGAGAAATCCAGGAATGAAGGCGGCTTTGTATGTAACAAACACTGAGCTTGGCAAGCATAGCAGGATGACTGTGTGAAATGCACGAAATATATCCGGAGAGACGGTCCTGACCTCTTGTTTGAGTTTAAGATTTGGAGCCTCCATGCATTGCTGAGAGAGGTGAGGTAGCATGTCCATGAGAGTTGTATGATGGGGACGGAATCCAAACTGATGGTCTGAGATCAAGCTGTTTGAAATTTGCCATCAGCAATGATGGAATCCATTACTTTGCTTGTAATTAGTGTTGCCGTTTTGTTTGTTGCCGTAGTGTTGCAACAACATCGATTGTTGCCGTTTAAAGCATCGTTTATAATATGAACCAGCACATTACTCCCCCTATAATGACGTGCACACACACACACACACACACATACACACACACACACACAGCTGTGACCAGTTACATTTTGCCTTTGAGTAAACTTACACATGCAATTCTGAAATGTGAAAAATAGCACCATCACTTATTCCTTTTTTCTTCATATTCATCACAAAGTGAAGACACATGTATTGAATATCGTGCATTACATATTGATCAGCACAACAAATATTGATGATTGTACATATATGCAATATGACAATCAAACATTCACATCCTACTTTATTGCAGTTATTACATTTAGAGGCAACAATACTTTGTTATTTCAGTGCTTTTTTAGGCCAGAAAGATACGACGTTTAAACTCACTTCTGATAAATGGTTGATAGATCAAAGCAGAACAATTTACAGTTAAGCCCAAAATTATTCATACCCGATGAAAAATCTGAGTTTTGCATTTATCGTCATGCATAAACTTGTACTGGGCACTGATGCTGGACAAGCATGAGCAGTGGTCGGAACTGTTCACTTCACCCACAGGACATCTTAGTTGGCATTAACAAATCCACATATATTTGGCTCAACGATTATTAGCATAACAATACAAATGTTAATGATTTTCTGTTGTTATTACCTGTCCACAAATTATTCATTTCCTCAATACAAGTCTCAGAATTGACGGTCCAAATGTTTGTGAATTAATGCACATGCTTTGAATTTCTCCTTATCGTATTCTGTCATCATAAATGTGACTGGCAATTATTCCAAGATGTGTGCATACCTAATGCTGACATAGATATTTTCACAAATCGTGGTTGTACTTTGACATTGTATCAGTGAGAATGTAAAGTGTAAGCAACATACTCTGCTAGACTAATAAATTAACGGGGAGCTGATGCAAATCATCTCAGGTCGTGATTGTCAGCAGTCGGGCGGAAGTAAGAAAGAACGTCAGTGAGGACCTCTTCGGGTTGTAGCCACTTGTGAATGCTCACAAGAGAGGGAAATAGGCTAACAGTAAGCTATCTTCAATAAGCTGCTCCGTGCAGTGCCTCAGGTGCCGACCGAATCATACCAAACACGTCATAACTTTAGCACGACGTTACAAGGGCTAGTTCCATCACTGTGAAAACATCAATACATCTAGCTAATGGCGACTAACTCTGGTCGCGCCCAGACATATGACATAGCGCGTCCTCCACCGCTTCGCCGCAACGCCTGCATCTTGGCGCATCGAAAGCATGACACAGACCTCACTGCGATCCCAGCGACCACGCGGCCTCCTCATTCGCGTTCATCGGAGCGTCGACTCAGTCCTCATAGATCATTAACCATATCCACTGTGAGATCTCCGGTCGATCACACCGTTATTACAGGCCTTTCCGTGCGACGCACTCGTACGCCTCCTTCACGGTGGAACGATCACACAACGCTCTCGGCGCAGTCTGGACCAAGATATCAAGCAGACACTCCAGGCGACGTTGCACAAGGGGGGTCTCCATGGACGCCGACCAAGAAAGACTCCACTCCCTCATCCCAGGCACAGAAAGGCTCATCTAGCCTTTGCAAAAGCTCACCAGGACAAAGATCCAAGCTTTTGGTCCTCAGTTCTGTGGTCGGATGAGACGAAAATGGAGCTTTTCGGGCACAGAGATGTTGCTTTCGTTTGGCGAAAGAAAGGTGAAGCATACAACCCTAAGAACACAGTCCCGACCGTCAAGCATGGAGGCGGGAGCATAATGCTTTGGGGATGTTCTCAGCCAGTGGACCTGGCAATCTCGTCAAAGTGGATGGCATCATGAAAAAGGAGCAGTCCATCAAGATCCTTGAGGAAAACATCAAACAGTCCGCAGAGAAACTTCACCTCGGGGAGCATTGGACGTATCAGCAGGACAACGATCCAAAACACACCGCCAAGTCAGTCAATAAATGGTTCCAGGATAACGATGTAGACATTCTCGAGTGGCCAAGCCAAAGTCTGGACCTCAACCCAATCGAGAATCTGTGGAGGGAGCTCAAGACGAGTGATGGCAAGGAAGCCTTCCAACCTCAAAGACCTGGAGACCTTCGCGCAGGAGGAAGTGGGCCAAAATCCCTGTAGAGACATGCAAAAACCTTGTGAGCAAGTATAAAAACCGTTTGGAGGCTGTACTCACAAACAAAGGCTTTTCCATTGATTACTGAATGTGACTGAACTGATCTAAGCAAGGGTATGAATAATTCTGGACATGACATTTTTTTGTAAATCTATCAATAAAATACCTACGAAAAAATGTATTTCTTGAAATGTCTCTTGCAGTGATTCTTTCAGTTTTTTGTCACATTCTTATGTAACTTAAGCCAGAAGAAACTCATTCCTCAAATAACACGATTCAAAATACTCCAAATTTGGTAAGGGTATGAATAATTTTGGGCTTAACTGTATATGGAAAAAGTATCAATTATGGGTTTTGGAGATGTATCGCACAGTATTAGACATCTGAATACAGTACTGCAATATACACAGGAAGTGGTCTCTTTGTAAAGTTTGGCATGACGAAGTCTGCTTGTGAATCTTCACTATTTTACAAACTACATGTACATCAATTTGCTGTAAATGTTGTGCACATGCAGCATGCTACAAACATATTTTACCTTATTGGAGGTTTTAGAGGCAATCAATATCAATATTAAGTCTTTCTTTAGCCCTGGAGTGAAGCTAAACAAACAGACATTTAATCTTCCTTCTGTTGTGTGGTCGATGTATCAAAGGAGAAAGCAATTCTGAATATCTTACTGTAGTACACACAGAAGGAGGTCTGTGTCGTCTGGCATGATGAAGACAGTATGAATGTTTACTACATGTATATTTTACAACGTATTTCAATGCTGTTCGAAGTGTAGATCTGTGTTTTATTCTAAATGTAGCAGATTTCAGTGACGAATGGTTCAGGAAAGAGTAGGCTATCTGTGACAAATGGGACAGGAGCAGGGACCCATGGAAATTCCAGGTAATGTGAAATGTGACTTCAGGACCTCAACTTCCTCTGCCTCCCCTCTCTCTCTCCCATCCACCCAAATCATCTCTCCCCACCCTCCCCCACTCTCCCCTCTTCCCATTCACTCATTCCCCTCAGGTCCTAACATTTCATTTGATGCTCTTGTGCCTCCCTTTCCACCAAATCCCTGCACCTGTGTTCTCGCATGAGCCATGGTAACCAACTAGGCCTTCTGGTTTTTTATTATGTTTAACTATTTAGTCAATAAATATATTTTATTTCTTTGTTTAAAACACTTAAATGGCACAGATGTGTGGTCATAAAGGTTCCATGCTGCCAGAGAGGAGGTCAGTGTGATGCAGTGAGGCAGAAGTATGTGTGAGTTGGGGGTGGGGGAGGGAGGCATGGTGGAGGCAGGAAGAAGAGTCGGTTGGGAGGATTGGTGAGGGGATTTTTGCTGGTGTGCCATTAGCGCTCACATCGTAGCTCAGCTCAAACAAACTTAAATGGTGACGTTAATGCAATGTGAATTGATCTGCACATTATTTTGACAGATTCCACTGAGAACCCCAATGGCATTTGCTGAAATATCTCACGATTTTTACTGCACCCTGATCCTGGTGAAAAAATATTGCTGCACTTTGACCCTTTGCACTATTTTTGGGGATTTTTTGCAAAAATTTTCAGAATGCATTCCAATATTTGGGATCTCAAAAGTGGCAGCTTTGGCTCTTGCTGCCCTTATTGAAAATTTCACTCAGTCTCACTAATGTATGATATGCCACAGTCCTTGCATGTTGAGTCAATATACCATACCAGACTTTATCACTGGTTGAAATCCTGTCTTTAAATTTGGTAATGATGCTCCAAATGGTGCACAGTTGTCTTTACACCACTACATTTATGGCAAATTCTGCCAATTGTTTACGTGAGCTAATACTGAAGTACACACCATCGTGTGTGTGTTGAATACTTGAGATATCACATGTAAAGTGTAATCTGTGACCAAAAAGATAACTGATATTTAATCGAAATGACAATTTGATTTTGTTTTTTCTTTCCTGCTTCATTTGTTTCTTTGATTTTTCTCCTTTTAGGTGGAGCCTGATCAACGTGTTATCACCTGCCTCTCAATGAGCTCACAAGGCTGCTTTCCACCTCTGGTGGCAACATTAGGTGGACTTGTAGCTCAAGAGGCCCTGAAAGCTCTGACAGGGAAATTTTCACCACTCTTCCAATGGGTTTGTCTTGTACATTACCACTTCCTATATCAAAGTAATATTCAGCTTTATGATAGACAGATATATATATATATATATATATATATATATATATATATATATATATATATATATATATATATATATATATATATATAATATATATGCAATAATTAGCTGGAAGGATTTTTGGTGGCACTGCCTTTTCATGGGTTGAATTTGATGGCATATCTCCAGTTAGGCTAAAGTCATGAGGAGTCGACCAATGTCGAGTTGTGGGTTGGCATCACATATAGATCAGCTCAGGCAGGGCTAGCAGATTACTTCTTCATTGAAGCTGGTTGAGTCATTAGGGTTTTCTTTTTCCTTAAAAATGTGATGATTTTTTTTTCTTCTTCATAATTCTCTGAAGATGAGCTCAGTTTCCAATACCCTTCGTATGACTGCCTTCAGCTAGATTTGAACTCTTAACCTCTGAGTTTATGGTCAAATGTCCTAACCTCCAGATCACTGTGCTTGACCACTCCATATTTAAGCAATTTGTTTTTCAAAATACTGATCGAATGAAAATATTAAAAATGGCATTAAAGCAGTAGAGGTAGAGGGTTATGATGACAGTAATATAAACTATAAACTCCTTCATTGTTTTGGGATCAGGAACTGTGTCACGTTGGCGATTACTGCATTAGATCCTGACAAATTTGATGTACCTACCACACACCATCCTTTATATGATCCACACAAAGCTGAGCTTGAGAGGGAGCAGGATAATCACAATTAATAGAAGCATCAGCTCCTCTGGTTGGCCATAGTCTGAAAAGGTAGATCCTGCTGCTCACAACATACAGCCTCTTTCAGGGTAGGTCGTGTAGCAGTGTTATCTGTGTGTGACAATTACATTCTCGATTTTGATGAAAAGGAAGCACCATCTGCGAACAGGTATTTCTTGCTGGATGGCCATCTGCTGACAAAGAAGATCCTGCTGCTCACTCCAACTCCCTGCATGGAAGGTAATACCGAACTAGTCTCCAGGATGAGGAGCACATGTCCTACCCCCGAGTGAGCTGGCATGCTGAAGCTGAGGATGTCCAACCAACCATAAACACGTATTCATATATGGTGCTTCCCTCGGGCGAGTTGGCATATCAAGATCAATAATGTATGAGGTAATGTTCTTACGCAAATAACATTGCGGTATTAACTCCTGTTTAGCGAGCTGTCATGAGAAGCAGGATCTGTTTCGTCAGCCTGTGTTATGTGGGGGAGTTCATGCTTCTTTTGATGGAAAGAATGAGAAAAATTAATTGTTGAGTCACAGCAAGTTGCCTCTGCCCACACGGTATTCCATACAGGGTAGGGATGAAGGGGGCAGCAATGCAAATGGCATCTTTTGTCATCGAGCCAGCAACCGGACAATTTCACTCTTCATATTGCCAAATCTGAAGCAATTTAAATGCTCGAATGGTGACGAGGTGCTCCATTTGAAACTGTGTGTTCGAATATATGTGGGCTTTTGCTGCGTCGGTCCATAATAAATTTGTATTGGATTTTTTCTATGTTGATACGTTGTCCTCCTGAAGGATTCTAACTGGCCGATTGTGGAATCCTATTTGACTTCAGCAGAGTTTAACGTTTGTCCGATTTGGTTATAAAATCCTACAAAAACCCTATCGACACTGATAAAACTGATGTCCACAGTCCTTCCTTGTGAAACAATTTTTTTTATTATACTTAATTCTCACCCTCGTACATGTAATGTACCATTGATTAATATTATTTGGTTCTATTCCATTTATCTTTACTTTAGTTATACAACCGATTCAATTTCACTTCTACATTACATCAGACAGTTTTATTCTAACTTGGTACTTGGTCAGTTCCAAGGAGTACAAGCCACTGAGATACTAATCCTCATGTGTTGCACTGGTATAATTTACATTTAAAGCATTTTTATACTTTCAGGAGAGGTTGGGGGATATTCACCCAGACTGTAAACGTGTCCTTTAGACGAAAAGCACCTACATTTATCAGCTCGGTCACTCTGCTCCAGAACAACACATTTCTTATCATTTAGGGCAAAAGTCTTTTGGCCAGAATGACAGCCAATTCAATTGAAGCATAAAATTACATTTCGAGATCCATTTGTTACAATTTAAAATCATTAATATAAATTTTTCTCACCCCGTTTTTTTTTTTTAGGAAATTTGAATATTTTCTTACATGATTACCATGTCCGTTCCTGAGGAGAAGATATTTCATAAGTTTCAATCAATGGAAGCGAGTGCTCATCAGAAAAATGAGTGATTCCATTTAATTTATGGCCTGTTCATCAGCATGTGTCACACATTGAAAACATGCTATCCGAAGTCAATAAGGTCAGGTGATGAGCGGCACGGAAACAATCGAAGCACTCCTTGAGCTGAGGAGAAGGTAGATGTGGGCAAGTACAAGTTTGGGCCGGACACTGGGTTGAAGGAGACGAAAAGGAACACATGTTGTAAACGACTCGCAGTGTGGAACTCCAGGCCTGTCGTACATTGAAGCAACCACAGCAAGTTCATGATGTATTTGCAGAGCGGCAATCGAGAGTGTGGCTGAGAACATTCCTCCACGCAGGCACCACACAACGCCGACGTTAAGACTTTGCTCAACCTTCTCCTCAGTGGGTTTTCCTTTCTTTTCCCACATTGCTCCATCTTATCTCCTCAGGAAGGGGCATGATCACGTGTTGAATGCTCAATCACCCAAATCTGGGTTCTCCCATCGTCCAATCTTTGTGTGGAAGTTCTTTCCAAACTTCATTGAGACGAAATCGTACATTGCTTCAAAGACTGCTTTCAACACTCCGAAACAACAAAAGCATCAATTAAACACCAATCAATAAACGTCATGGGCCTTTCAATAAGACTAACAAAGGTTCTTATAGAAGCATTTAAATTGCATTATATGTCATATCAATATTTTAATCCCTTTCCTTGTTATTTCCCAAAACAACATGCTGGAATATACAGAAATCCCAGTTGTACGTATACTCAAAACATCCATCTCATTTGCTATTTCCATCGACATTTTAAATCTCTGACATTTCTCCATCTGTCCACTTCTCTCTCACCAAAACAGCAAACATGCTGCCATTTTCCCAACTCACATAACACAACCATCTATCACCTCCTCTGACCCTAATTACGAATCCATTTCCTTTATCAAAACAAATAAATCATTTTAAACAGTTGTACAAAAATTGTCAAATCACTTGTCAAATCTGTTATCACGCAAATATCATTTAAATTGCAGCTCAAACACTCTGTCTACACAGTTAGCTCGACCCTCCCCTAATTTTATCCCAGTCTTGGAAAAGCATCTTAAACTTCAGACTAAAACATCCAATCTCTCTGAGACAACTTTTGGTCAAAACAATAAAATATTTCCTTTTAAAATCCATAAATCAAAAATTAAATCTTCAGCGTCTATACAATTAAATCATGAATTTACCTTGACTGAATCGATCAAAGGGTTACACTGGGTTGTTTGCCATTGCCTTCCCAGACAATTCAGGCAACCTCAACATTCGCAGATGAATAAAACAATATTCAACGTCCATCCGAGGGAATCATCTATTATATGTGAATCGCCCCACGTGCTAACATCATCAAATCAATTTTAAATCATTCCAAATCACGTTTCTACATTTAAATCACATATTTTAAGTACAATGGTTACAACTCAGATCAAATCTTCGAAACATTTTGACACGTCCTCAGAGCTTGCCCAGCACTTAAACCTGCCGGGTTGTGTAATTACAAATCATCACAATGCCAGCGAGAGCTCATCTCCCAAGACTTCATTTTTAAACATTCAGTAGAGAGGGTGCGCACAAACACCAAGGAACAAGGAACAGGAAGTTCTCTCACATCCGGTGGGAAGAAAAAGGAAAAAAAAACTCTGACAGGCAAAATCCACAGTTTTGCATTACTCTGTCATGGCTTCAACACACACACTAAACAGCATTGCATATCATAGACTCACGTGTGATCACGTGACAATTACCAATCACATTTCTATCTCATCCTCTTGAATCTGCATATGAATCGAATTTCACACCTAAAGCAAAAGCTCGAACAAAGACTCAGTGTAAAGATATGCCACCCCCACAGATCGAGTGGAGGGGGTCTCACACAGTGTAGTTTGCGACCTTCGCGTGGAAATACAACGTCAAGAATGCATAACATGCCATTTCAAACAGACCCACAGCTCAACTCAGCACGAGTTAAAATATCGTCAAAATCCAACAGAACACGTTTCATTGCAGTGAATATTGGACTCGCACAAGTTTCATTTTTTACTCTCAGTAACACATGTATCTCAATGCAAATCACCAACCACGCTCCCAGCCGGTCAATCGTCTCCTGCATCCTACAAATTTACAGTCGACTTTCCCACATTTGGGAAATCGCAGGGGTCACCCTTCCCTCCTGAAGTGCAATGGGAAGGCCTTGCCCTGAAGATACCGCCTTACCTAATTGATGGGGTATCTCTCCAATCAGGTATCAATGCAAACATATATCTCACGCGTCCTATGCGCGGTCTGTGGCATGTCACTTCGTCATGCTCATTTCATCTGACTCCTCTTCTTCTCCAGCACTTTTATAAAACAACTACAGTACTTATCGTTTACTTTAAACGGACTCCTCTGCCGGATCCTCTTCTTTCTCTCAATAAAATTATCTGACAATGAACTTTTCTTTGTTCGAAATGCGTTACCTGCTGAGAGCGCTCTCCCTTACCTTCGCTCAAACACTTGTCGTTCCTCCAGGCACTGCCTCCGGCAGATTAAGCACCTCCGGTCACGAGCACCGCACCACGTCGGTTCGAATCCGAGTCACGGCACCAACTGTTGTGGTTTTTAAACCCACCTTGTTGTGATCGTTGTCCTCCTGAAGGATTCTAACTGGCCGATTGTGGAATCCTATTTGACTTCAGGCAGAGTTTAACGTTTGTCCGATTTGGTTATAAAATCCTACAAAAACCCATCGACACTGATAAAACTGATGTCCACACAAGTCCTTCCTTGTGAAACAATTTATTTTCTAATTATACACTATACACTTCTCACCCTCGTACAATGAACTTAAGAATCCCCATTGATTGCAATATTATTTGGTTCTATTCCATTTATTCTTGCTTTAGTTAACAGTTAGACCAACCCGATTCAATTTCACTTCTACATTACATCAGACAGTTTTATTCTAACTTGGTACTTGGTCAGTTCCAAGGAGTACAAGCCACTGAGATACTATACTTCCTCACGTGCTTGCACTGGTATAATTTACATTTCAAAGCATTTTTATACTTTCATGAGAGAGAGGTTGGGGATATTCACCCAGACTGTAGACGTGTCCTTTAGACGAAAAGCCACCGTACATTTATCAGCTCGGTCACTCTGCTCCAGAACAACACATTTCTTATCATTTAGGGCAAAAGTCTTTTGGCCAGAAATGACAGCCAATTCAACTTGCAGAATAAAAGTTACATTCTGAGACTCCATTTGTTACAATTTAAAATACATTAATATAAATTTTTCCCCACAGTGTCAAAACCAGTGACCAATTGGTAATAAGATTTCTTTGAGTGCAAATGGGCCTTTCACTGCATTACTTTTATATCCTGAAATAACTGGAAACTCATCCAGGAACATAATCAAGATGCTGTAAGAGTTGTTTATTTTAAATGATTGGAGGATCAGTCATAGCTTGTAAGATTTAACTTGACCTATAATTTTGAAATTTTCTGTTCTCTCTCACTTTCCTTTCCAGTTTTATTTGATGCCATAGAGGTTATGGAAAGTTGAAAATTGGTAATGAAGATGAATTTCAACCCAGGTAAGTTTGAGGTGGGCAAAGAAATGTATATATATGGTCGGACCCCGACATCCACGAGGTATTTGTTTCTGAATAATGCCACGAATGTCGAATCCACAAATGTCATTGTTTTTGGGCATTGTTTTTGGGCAAAGGGCATTGTTACTTACGAAATCTAGATTTCGTAAGTATATTGATGACTTCCGTCCTCTGTTTTGTGTGTTTGTTTTGTGTTGTTTGTGTGTTGTGTGTTTGTTTGTAGGCACGAATACTCGAGAACGGAAGAAGCTACCAATGTCAAATTACACACCGTGATTCAGGAGGGTGATGGCTAGCGCTGATTAGATTTTGGTCAAAATCGGTCAAAGGTCAAGGTCACAGTGAGGTCAAACATAATTCCGTAAATTCATGTGGAGAAATGGAGTATTTTTGCTTCGCTCGACGTTACGAGTTCGTTTTAACTTCGATTTTAATTTTGTCTTCGGTTTTTGCGATCGCTTAGGACGCTTAAAACTCGGTTGTCGAAATTCTGGTAAAAATCGGATGTTTTGGAGACGTTTAAGATTGATTAAAAAATATTTCACTCACGCGTCACGGGTCGTCACGTGATGCAGTGCGCAATTCCGTAAATTAATGTGGAGAAATGGAGTATTTTTGCTTCGCTCGACATTACGAGTTCGTTTTAACTTCGATTTTAATTTGTGTCTTCGGTTTTTGTGATCGCTTAGGACGCTTAAAACTCGGTTGTCGAAATTCTGGTAAAAATCGGATGTTTTGGAGACGTTTTAAGATTGTATAAAAAATATTTCACTCAACGCGTCACGGGTCGTCACGTGGTGCAGTGCGCTCGAGCAGACGCGTCGTTGAGTCACGTAAAGGTTTTGCGTGTGCGGCTGACGGTGTTTCGATAAAGATGGTGTTTAAAAGTCATTTTGTATCCCAATAAAGGTTATCGTCGCATGCCTGACTCGCTAAGGCCGTCGGATTATGTAAAGATTGTTGGTGGATGGCCGAATATTACGGTTTTGTGACTTTGATAAAATAATATAAAATAATTGCGTGGAGAAATGGAGATTTTTGCTTCGGTCGACGTTACGATTTTTGATGGTTTGGTACAGAATCATCGTAGAAACTTCTGGTTTGCGTCGCTACCTTCTCTAGAGACAGCCTTTTATTAGACAAGGTCAGAGGTCAAGTTGACGATTTCGTAAGTACCAGTCTATGACTGCTTGTTTTAATGGTTGAAAAGGGGGATTGGTTCCCGATGGTTTGTGATTCATAAGGGGAAATCAAAATTTGCGTGAAAAACCACAAAAATATGAAAAACCACGAATACATGAAGTACAGTGCCGCAAATGCAGAAGCGCATCACAATTTATGAACCGCGAATACACAGGGTCCGCGAATAGGGAAACCATGAATGTTGTGGTCTGACAGTATATATTTTTGGTCCCTTTAACCCTCTCGGCCTGAACAAAATTTTCTCACCCATTGTGAACATCTCTAGCTCAAGTAAATGCTGTTAGGGATTTAACACATGATAAAAATCGAATAACCACGCAGTAGACTCATTCAGACTCGTACGTGATGGGACTAAGTTGAATATGCAGAATGGTACTTTTATATCCCACTCTGGTTAATTAGCCCCTTTCCCCCACTTCTCTCAACCCCATCTCCTCCCCCCTGCGCACAACGGGAGTCTGGGTTTTCTAATCACTTGTGTGCATGTGTGTCCTTTTAGTTTGAGAATATGGAGAAAATCATTAAAAATTGTGACAATTTTAAAAGGGCAAAATCGTAGTGACTGTAAGTAGCCCTCATTAGTCCCGCCACAGCACATCAAGCACGAGATGCCCCGTGTGTTTTTTTTAATCGCTTCCGTGTTTCTTTATTTATTTATCATTGAGCTTCAGTGCGTCAGTCCAGGCCTTAACATTTTTACCAATTAAGCTTTTGTCCACAAATCTTCAACAAACCTTTATTCTTAGAATATGGAGAACACAAATTAATAAAATGTACATTTTTTTTTTCCTAAGTGTCGTTTTTGTGAAGTTTGGTTTGAGTACAAAGTGGATGTGGACAGGCTTTGCATTTTGAGATGCTTTCTAATTCAAATTTGCATTTGGTAAATGCAAGACCAATTTTCTTTTAAAACTCGAAAATTCTCTTCCCAGTTGGCCAAACATAATTGCCATAAGCAAAAATGAAAGCACCACCAACTAGCAAGATGTGGCATATTGCAGTCACAGTGCCGACCCCCACCCCTCCCCCCCTTTCTTGGAGGGTACTTCACACGTGTTGTGTGATGCTCCATAGTCCCAGGTGAAGACCACTCCATGAGTTACCGCACTGGGTGACACCAACCCTAGTGACGCCACTGACAACAGCTAGCCTTCTGGATTCCTCGACTACTGCCTAAACCAAACTAGTCTATGGAATGAGTGTTTTCTGCTCGACGTATAAGTGCTTCACAGATTCTTCATCCTCTTCAAAGGGTGTGTACAGGGTGTCCCATCAAAATGTACACCGTTTTAAATGCTTTTAACCTTTTTGTTTTTATTCCCATGATTATGAGACTGGGTTCATTAGAAAGGGCAACTTTAAAATCCTGATTATATTATTTTCTTCCCTCCTTCCCCACCATTCATTGATTCATGAAAATGCCTCAGCTAAGTGAAGAACAAAGTGTTCGTAATGGAGAACTATCACAAGTCTAACTCCACTATTGTTTTGAGATGTTTTATATACTTGTTGAGTTTCTTTTTATAATTTTTCCAGACTCGTAATAACATGACTAAAAATAAAAATATCATAAGCATTTAATACTGTTTAACTTTTTATATGGTACCCTGGAGAATGATTTTACATTTATTTCATTGAATGAAAATCGTTATCGGCATATGAATTTAGAAATCATTTATGTTAAAGTTGGTGTAACGACACATGTAATGAAGCTGTAATCGACATATTTCTCAACCAACCTCGGATGCAATCTCCACGTTTCAGCTCTCATAGCGGAAGTGACCTGTATCAAGTACATTGACCGAGCTGCCACTTAGATACACTTATTTGGAAACCCAAATTATCTCACTCATCTAGTTTCTTGATATTCTCTTGTTTTTTTGTACACCGTCACTCCCTATTCCATCTCCGGGCGCTGTACGACGTCAAACACTGAAGGTGTTTGCACCCGGCGAGCGACGTGCCAAAAGGGCGTACTCAGTTTTCACTCCGTTTTATTGTTACTTACGAAATCTAAAGATTTCGTAGTATATTTGATGCTTCCGTCATCTGTTTGTGTGTGTGTGTTGTGTGTGTGTGTGTGTGTGTGTGTGTGGTTGTGTGTTGTGTGTGTGTTTGTAGGACGACAACTCGAGAACGGAAGAGGCTACCAATGTCAAATTACACCACGCATTCAGGAGGGTGATGGCTAGCGCTGATTAGATTTTGGTCAAAATCGGTCAAAGGTCAAGGTCACAGTGAGGTCAAACATTCAAAAATAAGTTATAAACTCGAGAACGGAAGAAGCTACCAATGTCAAGTTACACCACGTCATTCAGGAGGGTGATGGCTAGCGCTGATTAGATTTTGGTCAAAATCGGTCAAAGGTCAAGGTCACAGTGAGGTCAAACATTCGATTTTTGATGGTTTGGTACAGAATCATCGTAGAAACTTCTGGTTTGCGTCGCTACCTTCTCTAGAGACAGCTTTTATTAGACAAGGTCAGAGGTCAAGTTGACGATTTCATAAGTACCAGTCTATGACTGCTTGTTGTTTGTTACTTACGAAATCTAAAGATTTCATAAGTATATTGATCACTTCCGTTTCTGTTTGTTTGTTTGTGTGTTTGTTGTTATCTTGCCAAAACGAAGTTTTTGCAAATATGTTAGTCAGTCTGTTGTATATTTTATTTTTTATTTTTTTTTTTTGTTTGTTTGTTTGTCTGTAATCACGAAAAAAAATTCTGCAGACCACAGTTTTCTTGGAAATTTTTGTAACTTCACATATCAGAGGCCTATGGAGGTCCCTTTCAGGCCATAAATTTTGAAGGTCAAGGTCAAAGGTCAAGGTCACTTTTTCGCAAATCAGGGTAATCGACAAAACCCTTATTTTTTGAGTAATTTTGATCGGATCGTCTTCACTTCATGGGAATATAGTTCATGGTCTGGCGCTCAGCTGATTAATTTTGGTGGCGATTGGCCTTGACCTTCATGTGTTTTTTTTTTGTTGTTGTTTTTTTTTATTTTTCTGTAATCACGTATAAATCACTCTGCGAGCACAGTTTTCATTGGAAATTTTTGTAACTTCGCATATCAGAGGCTATAGAGGTCCCTTTCAGCGCAATAATTTTGACGGTCAAGGTCAAAGGTCAAGGTCACTTTGTCGCAAATCAGGGGAGTCGACGAAACCCTTATTTTTGAGTAATTTTGATCGGATCGTCTTCAAACTTCATGGGAATATATTTCATGGTCTGGCATTCAGATGATTAATTTTTGGTGGCGATTGGCCTTGACCTTTATGGTTAACGCCTAAGGTCAAACATATTTGACCCAAGGTCAAATTTTCAAGTTTTAGGAACCATATGTGTAGTACCTTAAATTGAACACCTCGATGAGTGTTTCTAGATATATCAAGCTTGAGACATTATGACGTGATTTGGTGACGTTTTGAGGCAAACGCATATTTTTCATGGTTACTCTGTAGAACGATTCTCATCGGAATCTCCTCGTAGGCAGATATTCCTCAAGGAGTCGCTCCTGGTGGATAGCAGCTCTGTTCCTCAGTGTGACCTTAAGAAGTCACACGTGGTCACCTTTGGCAAGATACGGTACCCTACGGGTGACATTGTTATATTTTTGTTGTTGTAGGCACGATCACCACCCTCCACCGCACCCAGCACCACCCTCGCCACCAAGCTAACCCAATGTCACATCTCACCCACGTGACTCTCACGCAGGGTCCCCGCCATCGGCTGCCGCCGTCACATTCAGATCTTTCGCGTCCCCATCGCGTCAAAGGTCAGGTCCACCCGTGACGGCTCCCCTCCAAAACTCAACGTCCCCCGTATTCATGCCTGCCGACGACCCCAACCTGGACCCGCTCCCCCTCCCCCTCCTCTCGCCCTCCCCCCTCGCTTCACGCCGCCTTACCGACGCTCCCTCGTTCCTCCTACCCACCCCTTCCAGCCCATCTCCCCTCTCAACTTCTCTGCCCCTTCTTCACCCGGCCCCCCTCCTTCTGCCGACCTCCGCTCCCTCACGCGACCCGGCCCTTCCCCACCCCAATCGACGTTGTCCCCGAATCTCCGCGGTCCCCATCCGCGACCCTGTCTATTGCGATACCGTACCCCTCTCCTCCACGATCGTATAAACCAACTTTCTCCACCCCCCTCCGCCCGCGCTCAAGCCGGTCGTCCCCGTCGATGCCCAGTGCGTCGAGCGGAGCGTCGTTGACGTTCCGTTACAGGTTCTTTCCGTGTGCCCGCCGCTCACGGTGTTTTCCGATAAAGATCGGTGTCTTACAACCTCCTTCTCTTACTCCAATCAAACCGCGTACTATCGTCCCGCACTGCCTGCACCTCGCTGCCACGCGGTACGGTTACTGCTAAAAGTCCTGTTGCGTAGCGATGGCCCGCAGCTATCTCCCGCTCCCTTCTCCGCCCGCCACTTGACCTACCACCACTCACTCACCTCACACTTCCGCGCTGGACCGCAATGCGACGATTTTTGGCTTCGGTCGACGTTACGCTTTCATTTGATGCTTTGCCCTACCCCCCCGCCCCCTCCCATACGCCTACCCACCCCCCGAACCACCCCCTTCTCGCCCTTTGCGTGCCCCCCACCCTTCCTCATAGCCACAGCCCCTTCTTTTTACATTAGACCCCCACCCACGCCCCGCCCCCCCCCTCCCCCACGCAGCCGTCACAAGTGCGCCCTCTCCCTCCCCTAACGTCACAGTCTATGCACCCTGCTTCCGTACTTCAAGACCAAACTCCCTAAAAGCACTTCTTCCGCCTACAGCTCACTCACTCTACCCATTCGCATCCCAGTCTCCCGCTACTCATCCTGTCTCCCTTTTGCTTCTGTCATTACTCTTGGCTCTCCTCGCTGATGTTTGTCCCCTCGTGTGTGTTTGTTGCTCCTCCGCTCTTCCGCCTTTGTGGGCCACCCCCCCCCCGACCCCCTCCACCCCCACCTCGCGCACGCACCGGCACAGCACCACAGCTCCACCCCAATCGCTCCCACAACCCCCCCTCCTTACCCACCACGATGCGCCATTCCCAGGAGCGGTCGAATGGCTAGCCTGCCTGACTCCCCACGCATCCTTCCGCGGCCTCACCCCAACACCAATCCCGCCGCCTCACCAACCCCGCGCTCCCAGGTCACCCCAGCTCCCGACGCGTCCACACACCATCCCACAACACCACCAACAGTCTATGACCTGGAGCCACGCGAAGAACGCACTACCAATGTCACACCACCCCTAGACACCACCCGCTGACTTCGCGCCCCGCGGTCGCATGCGATTCGCCCGATGCACCCCTCCCTACCGCCTTCCCCCCCCCCCTCTCCGCGTTCCAAACCCATCCCCTCCGCCCCTCCCCTCCACACCCCCCCGGCTCAGCCCGCCGTCCACCGCCCGCCCTGACCCGCCCGCTCCCACCAACACCCCTCCACACACCCCACCCAACCCACATTCACCTACACCTCCCCCCGCGACACGGAAGCCAACCGCCCTACCACTCCCCTGCCAAATCACCACCACGTCCCGACATCTCCGCCCCGACGGGCCATGCCACTGGTCGCCCGCTGCCCCCCCTCCCTAGATTTTTGGTCCCCACAATCCCCGCCGCTCCCACCACAGCGTCAGCGCTCACAGTGAGGTCCACCCCCCCCCCAACACTCCTCCACCTCTCTCCACCCGATCGCACGCTTTTGGATACAGGACATCTCCATAGAAACACTTCTCGGCCTTTCCCTGCCCTGTCCGCTCCCCTTCTCATAGAAAGCACCCACGCTTACTAGAACACAGGATCCACGAGGTCCACCAGCCTCCCCTGACGATCCTTATACCAGTACCAGGTCTACTGACCTGCTTCGTTTCCCGCCCTCCTTGTTGTTTCTGTCAAGATGATATCTCATCCATCCTTTGTGCTCAGAAGCTGAAATTTTGGCACAATATTCAATAAGATTGTGTTTTAATATAAAATACGATTTTTAGCTCTCATACGAGCCTCGACATTGTATACCAAAAATAAAAACAAAAAGAGCTTTTGCACAAACAGTATTTTTATGTTTTGATTAATTAATTAATTGATTAATTACTTCAGTGATCTTCATGATTGTTTTAGAGAGGGGCCACTTTTGCTGATAAGACATCAGTGTGAGAACCGCCCCCACCTGGAAGACTCCATAATGGCTGCTATTAGGCCCCACCTCCACATACTCTTCTTCGTTGTGGTTAACTGGGCTGCAAGTATAATTGTTTATCTATTGCAACCATACTGATGTAGTTATTGTGTTACTTTTATGCTTCATTTGTAACACTCATTTGAAACCATTCGGTCAATTTGATAGCATTTATGGCGGATTATAATGGGGTGTTTTCACATTTGTGTATTATCAGCTGCACGTCAGTGGCCGCTCTTTAGGCCGCCAGAGGCTGCCAGTGGCTCACGGGCCTTGCGATGAAGGACAACGGGAATTAACTTAATTTATTATCGATTTATGTAATTACTTATTTAATTTTCTTTACTCACCTCTGGGTAATATTGTTGCTGGATATTGGAAAGCTATCAACACTCAACATTCGGTCCTTTAGCTCAGTTATCTATCATCGGGTAAGTACGCAGTGTTTTACTAGATAGGCTCCCCGACCCTGGCAATGGGTAATATAAATGTTCTTGCGCTGTGAAGTTATATCTTAATAGTCAGGTTTTGCTTTTCGTTTATTTTTCCACCACGGAACTACAACCGCCGACAGCGGCCGCCGACGCACACCTGATCGCCCTCGCTCTCGACTCCTCACCTCGCTATCTGGCCGTACGTCAGGGGTGGGCGGAGCCGCGCTGCAGAAACTACTGTTTGCTCCGCTTCCTGTTGGAGGGCGGGTCCAAGTGATGTCACCACGCCACCTGGCCAATCGGGGGGTTTGCCGCCAATTTTGACCAATGGGAGGGATGACGAGGGCGCATGCGCAGAAGGTCGTCCGGGTGGAGAGGGCGGAGTTGT
>CM068956.1:136716818-136730236 GCA_035128595.1 Eptatretus atami
AGAGAAACTGTGGTGAAAAGGTTCAGTTTTGGGAAAACAGTCGCTCTCGAGGCGTGCTCGTTTTCGAAGCGAGCGAACGAAGGAGGGACAGTGTTGGAATCGGCCGGGAGAGACGCTGAATCTGAGCGCGTCGAGTCTGCATTTTTGGCAGTCAGAGAGGCTGCCTGCACGTCGAGTCTGCCTTTTTGGGCAGTGGGAGAGGCGGCCTGCACGTCGAGTCTGCAGGAATCACCTCCTCAATAAGAGTTCGATCTGCGACTCGACTTGCAGACCGCTCTCCACTGACCACTAAAAAAGCAACTCGACGTGCAGGCGCCTTCTCCCATGCACAAAAGCAGACTCGACGTGACAGGCCGTCCACACTGCCCAAAAAGCAGGACTGACGTGCAGCCCCTCTCCATGCCAATAAAGCAGTCGAACGTGCAGTCCGCCCTCTCCACTGATCAAGAAGGCAGAGACGCGCACGTGCAGCCGCTCTCCCACTGACCAAAAGCAGATCGACGTGCGGCCCGCTCTCACATCCCAAAAGCAGATCTCGAGTGGGCAGCCTTATGATGCAAAAAAAATAGCGATCGAGCTCTCGATTCAGCTCTCCCGGCCAATTCACACTTCCCTCCTAGTTCGCTAGCTTCGAAACCGAGCACGGCCTCGAGAGGCGACTGTTATTCCCGAAACTGAACCTTTTCCACCACGTTCCTTCGTATCCTAACGCTGACGACCCGGCACGCCTTCACTCTCGCGAATCGACAACTCCTTCCCCATTAGTCCCTCCTTCCAGGGCACTCCCCCTCAGATCGACTGGGCGCGGGCCTCATCTCACGAAGAGAGGGAGAAAGAGAGAGCTCCGGCACACCACTCATGTCCGAACAGAAATTAAAAACAGCCTTTTAAACCCCGACAATCGTGTACTGTCCATTTCCAAACAACTGCCATAAACATGATTTAAGGGATCTGAGCTATCTATGTGTGCGCATACGAAGGGACAATTTCCGTAACACTACCCCATCTTGCTCTTCCGAACTTCTGTTTAGACCTCGATCTGGTCCCACGTCAATCGGCCCTGTCTAACGTACAGCACACGATCTACATTTACCTCTTAATCCACAACATGAGAATCACTGAAACTCCAAAACCAAGTTCCGAGATGGCATGTCCTATCCTAGTTGATGTGCGGCTCACCATGTAATCAAACAAATTCACACTCTATCACAAAATACTTACATTCAATATTATGATTTGAAGGGGAGATCAATTCATTTTACTATTAACACCATATATTTTGGCATAGGGCGAAATTCAAAGGTTTCAAAGTTCTTTTGTGTTCGCCCTAATGCCCTCCGGCGTATGTGTCATTCACCCTGGGTTTCCTCACTTTTGCCTATGGCCTCTCACTAGTTAGGTCGTCGGCCCAATGCCTCATCTAATGATTCTTCCCCTGACCCCAAAATGGCATGAATCTTCAGCCGCAACGTCTCACAGAGGCATAATTTGCCTTCAATGCCATCAAAATGCTTCCCAATATGGAACTAATCACAGCGCAGCAGCAACAAAAGCCCTGATTGGACAAGAGGTGACACAGTAGGTGGCACTGGTATCGATTGTGCGCAATCAGTTTGTGAGGTGTTTTGAGGACCACTTGAGATACCGTCGTCCCGTCGATTCTGTCCGCATCCTCTATACTCCAAAGTTTTTACTTTCCGTTTCTTATTTGTTACATAGGTACAATGTGGAGCGGATGTGTCCGAATACGTTCGTCATTAAATTGGTTGCATCGGAACCAGGATGATTTTCCATCTTCCTGTCCGCACTCTAAGCTCCCGAAAGTTTTTAATTTCATGTTTCATATTGGTTACATTGGTACAGATGTGGAGACGGTGTGTAGTACATACGTTCATCATTAAAGGGTTGCGCTGCACCGGATGTGTTCTTAGTTAGCACATCGTTATCTTCTTGTTCGATTTATTGTGTCTTGCTCTTGTCTGTTACAATTACAAATAAGATTTGCTTTACATTATTTTTGGCATCGAACTTACTGGCAAGCTTTTATAAAATATTACTGTATTATGTTCTTAAAATGATAATGTAACAGCGTAGAGCATATGGCTGGCTTTACACCAATTCTGAGTTATATCTGGGGTAATTGCTTCTGGAAAGTATTCTTAAATTGGTTTCTTGAATTCTATCATGAAAATATTGTACATTGCTTGAAAATGACCTGTAGTCGTATCTTATTACAAACATAGACGAACCTGGAGACTAGTAGGTGAGATTATTACTATATTTTCGTCGCGCAGAACACTTGGATGGAATAAGTGTCAGTATATTGAGGAGTTTCTCTTTTGTCAACAAATATTCACATTTAATGTGTTAAAAACTAATGTGCTGTCTTGGATAATTAGAATATCCAGAAGAATGAGAAAATTATAACATTGCAGGTATTGAGTTAATATTTTTCATCGGTTTTGAGTTGTTGAAGAAATTAACTAAGACGTATGAAAAGCAGAGATACAGTATTAGTGAAGAAGAAATTAACGTAGTATATGTTATAAAAGATGATGAAATATTTAAAGAAGATTTATTTATGTACTTTAATGTGAAGAATAAGGAATTTACCTTGACCAGTTATGTTAAAAGAATTGATGAAATATTTAAAGAACGGATTCATATTGCACAATATTTACATGTGAGAAAGGAAATTGTCCCTGTTACCTTATACTCATGTGATGATATTTCCATAATAACATGGTTGTTCGAAAGAAGCAAGAATTTAGAGGGGCATCAAGGTTGGTTTCAAAGTTGTAAAACAGGAAGACATAACGATGACGCAGACCAAATCCGATGAAGAGCATTTGAAAGAGAAGAATTTTTTAACCACTTAAAGTTCCCAAGAAAATTTATCAATGCTTCACATTTCCCACTTGAATTATTCTAAAATTTCAATGTTACAAATTTCAGTCAAATATGGATAGAATCTGGATTAGGAGATTCAATATATGAAGGATATTTCATCAACTGGAGGATTAATCAACCACTAGTTATATTGGAGGTCTTAAACATATGATATTAGCGGATTCAAAAACCAAGCCACTCATTCCAGAACAACAGAATTTTCTCTTGTTCCAAGAAAAGGGATTGATATTTAATGATGATTAAGTTTTGTTTGCTAACCCCCTGTTAACTAATCCTTGAGATTATGTTTCTTACATAAGAGATGGAAAACAGGTTTCAACTTTGAGGATGAATCAATATTTTATAAACCATTGGATTGAAATAAGAAAATATATATTATCCTGCTGGATCTCATATTTTAGGTTAGTCTTATCTGGTAATGGAAGAATGAAGGGAACAATTATTTCGTTTAGTATGCTGGTTCATTTAGTTTTCTTCCAACATGAACTTCACATTTATTAGCTATTTGCTGTTCGGATTAGAGGCTTGGAAAATAAAAATTGTTTAGAGCTCAGCCATTTTAGACCGTTTTACATTAAAATATTATATAATGTCATACAAAACTTTTATCCCTATTATATAAATGGACAGCAATCCGTGTTTTATTTCCAAACACGACCACATTCTTACTTTCATACACTACAACTTGACGCAACAAATAATATGAGCGTCTTTATTGTCCTGAATATTCTTGTAATATCCCAGAAAATGGACAGTTTGTTTTATTGGAAAGTGACACACGATACAGTTCCCGGAGCTGTGAATTCTATCTCTGAAATTCTCGTTATGAAGAAGGTGATGAACTAAATATGTATAGTATTCAAAAACACTTCAAAATAACAATTTAAACTTAAATATACAGGTTGATCATGTATATTTTTTAGGATAATTGTTTCTCTCTCAAAAGATAACTAATCGGACTTTTCCAGTATTGTTATTCAAATTCCTCAGCAAAATTCGATTATTATTTCTGTGTTGATGTGGCGCTTTATGATGCAGTAGAACAAAAATATTTTCATTCAGCACTCCCCCATTTTTAAATTCAATATGTAACCCAAATTTTTTATCTACTTTGTCAGGAAACCATTATTACGAGTTATTTTAGGATACCGACAGAATCGTGTTCTTTCCAAGGTAGAAATTCTTCCATTGAATTACCTTTGAGTTTTTCCAGAATTAATCGAGGTATTGAGGAAACACATGAATATTATTAAGGAGGGTGTTTTTCCCCATAACAAGGGTGAGTATTATCATGTAGGTGATATATAACTAGAACAAGGGGTGGACATCATTTGAAAAAGATGGTAATTACTCTAATGGGTATATTTCAACGATTCTTTACATAAGACTATTGGTTCAATGCCTTCTGTGGAATGATAGAGGTCTATAGGTATAAAAGTCAAGCCAATTCTAAATTGAAGCAATTAAATTATAAGCTAGTGTCCCAAGACGACAGAATTTAATATTGGTCAGTGTTTCAAAGTTTTTATACATTTTTTTACTAATATATACAAGTCTGGAGCATTATGGTTATCTTGTTTGGATGATACCGATTGTTATCTAACTCTACCAAAAAAAAGTAACTTCAGGTAATGCATAACGGGAACAGATGAATGCAATGGAACAAGTTTTGAAATATCATCAACAAATTATTGAATTAGCCGAAGTTTCTTTTGTGTAAATTTAATTCACGAATGACTGAATAACACAAACGCGACTCTAAATGATTTTTCTTCTGTAAAATGTTTGATGTGTTCTTTGTATATTTGACCGAGTGAGCGTACTTATTATGTCTCTGCACATTGAAATGATTATTTCCTATATTCATTTTTTTGTGTATAGATGGAAAGGCAGCTGTCGAGTTTTTCTGATATGGCAAGGAACAAACACGACCTGATTTGTCTAAAAGGAAAAGGATGTATAATGTATCCCAAAAATAATAGTTGTTACTGTGGATCCGTTAAAGGTATATTTGTTTTGGGTCATGATAATTTTCTGTATAGTTCTTAACATTCACGATTTCAATGCAAGGATGATAATGAATAGATGCTTTTTGGTGGGCTCATTGTTTTTGTTGTCAGTAATTCTAATATGATTGTTATATTTGTTATAATCTTAAACAGAAAGTTTAATGAAAGACACTCAAAGACCACTCAATGTTCTTACTTTAAAAGATAATGCCACACGTTAACTAAACAACCATTGCAATGGTTTTGTGTTGCTCTGAAGAAGCCGAATTTGGTCTTTTTTTTAAAACAGATGGTTATGCTACTAATATGCGTTGATGATGTAAGGTTAAACATTTGTTTCTCTATGGAAATTTTATCCAATAGATAGATTGGAAATTATGGAAAAAAATTATCGAAGCATAAGTCTACCAAAGTGTGTGAAGCATTAATTAAGAACCATTTTGATAAACGCATTAAATAGTCTTATACCAATCTATGGTTTACTGTGCCTCAAAGGAATTATGTTTCGAGTGGGCTATCCTTACTTAAGAAGAAGTTGATGAATTGATCATATTGTTTTGCTTGGAGAAAAGAATTCCGATTTAGTAATGGTGTTATGATTTGTCTCACATATTTTTTGATAACTACAGCAGTAGGTATGCCACTGGGTGATGTTAATCAATCCTTTAAACTATCTCTTGTATTCAAATCAACGTCTTGTATGATTAATGTTAATACATTAGGATAGTACCAGTAATTTAGTTTTCACAAGGAGTGAATCTTGAACGATTACTGGCTCACTTAATTTATGTCAAACCATGCTGAGAATTCATTAAGGGGACGAGTGGGGATTCTCATTTTATTTATTGTGTTTAGTGGTGGAGCATTGTGTGGATTTCAGCAGCGGTTGAATCTGTCATAAGAAGCTAAGTGCTCAAAGAATGAATTAACCCAAAGAGTGGAGAAAATGATTGAAGCGTGTTTGTTATGATTTTGCTGAAAACTTGCAAGTCTGCTTAACAGTTGTGATTGAGATATGCTTTCTTCATATCGCACATGCAATGTTAATTATTAGGTATGGTTATCTTTTTATAAATGAGTGATGAGTGTTTTAAAGTTGGAAGGAATCAACATCATTTACTTATCAAATATTTGTGTAAATTAATCTTGTGGTTTATTTGTATGAGAGATGTTAACAAGTGTCTAACGTACAAAGCAATATCTTATGACTTTGAGTATATATGGAGCCGGTTTCTTGGTTTGATATTTTTATTGTCAGCTATGATTATTTTTGATTTTGGTCTTCCTACACCTTGTTGAAGTAAAATTCTTTACGATGTGTTATGAATTCAGTCAATATTAATTTCCAGTGTTTGGTCTTATGTCAATATGTGTTATTCTAATTCAACAAATTATTTTTTTATTACATTTTATTATAATTGCTTATGTTGGAAATATGTTCTATTTTGGTGTTCCAATATCTGATATTGTTTATCATTATTACACAGGCACAGTTGAACGAATAATTATAGTATAGCCAAAATATTATAAGAAATGTTTATGTAATAATTTCAGCGCATATCCCCCTGTGTTGTGGATTAAGTGATTCATTATGTTCTCTAAAACGGCTGTTTGTTAAAGTTACACCACAAACGGTTTCAACACTACATTTTCTTATTATTTATTATCTGATGTATTGATTTTATAGAAGGAGTGTAATATGAATGGAAATGAGTATATATGTGATTTGATATATGTTCTGTTCTGCACCTTAGAGCTCACCTTTTATCGTCTCTTAAAGAAGATTTACCCTCTTGGTAAGATCGGGAATATGTGGAGCACATTGCCACACACACACGATTTCGGTTAGGATTATATGTGGTGACCCTATTTATGACAGGAAGGATGGATAATTATACAATCGAGTACAAATGATTACAAGGGGGTGTTTGTTATCTTTCATCTGTATATATTCTGGTTATACCGCAGCTTAGAATTAATTTTGGATCAAGTCTCAGAAGGTTGTCCTTACTATCTTATGATTGACATCATATTTTCCATTAGATGCCTTACTATTAAAACCATGGTTGATTAATATTAATAAATATTCTAAAGGTGATGAATATATAACTCCTTTTGATTTCAAATTATTGGTTTCCTTTGAGAAAATTATTGTGGATTAAGAGTAATGCGATACAGATGATAATGTTTTTATCTATGGGTGAGTGGTTCAATCGATGTAGGATGGAGGAGGTTGAAGATGACATGGAGAAGGGAAGGGGAGGAAGGGAAGAGGAGGGAGGAGAGGGAGAGGAGTAAAAGAATTATAATATATTGACCGTGATTTTAAAGATCAAGTATTACAGAATAATCCCTCTTCATTGCAGAGAGAAAATCAAGATGATTTTAGACTTATGCCTAAGACATTACATCTGTTTCAGGGAGATTTAACGAGAGTGAAAGAAGAGCAGAAGGCATTTATATGATGTTGGTCTTAATGACCTTTTGAAGTTTTAAATTTTTTTTTCTTAATATGGAGGAGTTGTGAGACTTTTAAGTTCTTATGTTTAATTAGATTAGTGCTGTTGGAACTAAATTTTACCCTAGGAATTTTTAAAATATATGGTTTGTTCAATGTTAAAGAAACGGAGTAAACATATCTCGTATGTTGAAAGTACATAATAGGGTTATCAAAAGGTTATATGTTTTGTGTTGCCCCATAGATGTTGAATTCTCCAACCACAATGGGGGAGATGAAGTTTTTATCGGAAAAAGTCATTTAAAATGATATCAGGGTTACATCTACAGATTATTTATTTCTGTGTCGGAAAAATTGAAATAAAATATTAGTGGCGACATCTTAAACGTGTTAGAAACATATCAATAGGTGATTGAATGTGAATGGGCATTATTGATTTATAATGAACACGTTCCAGGAAAATGAAGCCATGAAGAGAGATTTTGTTATATTGTTCTGATAAATCCAACCATTTAGATAAAAAGTTGTAGCGATCATCTGAATGATGATCCCCGTGCGCATGTACTTGGGTTGAAATTCAAAAAATTTAGTTGTGTAAATGAATGAATTTGTTGAGGGTTCTTAGGAGTTTCTTTCCGTATATGTATGTGGGCGTTGCTTAATTATGATTGATGATATGGTGTTGTCTTTAAACCAGTTTTTTATTTGTTCAGATATTCTAGAGACTCAGTTGTGGTATGGTACTTTCCTACAAACATTTTGGAATTTTTTAAAATACTTACTTATACGCACTTTATGGGTGTGTTATTGAGTTTTAATGACTTTAAGGTTATAAAATCACTTCATCCCCCCGGTTTACAATGGTTATCTTTTCGCATTGTCGTAAGTTTTCATTTTTCTCCAACCGAAATTTACCTCAATTACAAATTATTGGAAGAATTAAGCAGAGCTAGTTAATAGTTGTTTTAGTAAGAATATAACAGGTAATCTGATTTTGAAAGGTATATCAGCGAGATGTTTAATTGTTTGATGTCGGTACGTTCCTTGATTACAAATTATGGATTTAATGGTAAGGTGTTTTATGTTCTTTTATTCAAGTGAATTCAGACAGATAAATTGAAATATTTGACTCGCCTTTTAACTCGCCTTTTTACATTCCCATGCAACCTACCTGACCACAAGCATCACCGGACCCCCCCCCCCCATCCAAGCTCAAAAGACTACATAGCATCCACGCCAACCCACAAATAGCAATAATCCCATCTTCAATAATTTTATCCATAGGGATTATGTTGTTCTATTCTCACACTTAATGTTCTTTTCTTCGTTTTGGCTGTCGTTGGTAGCAGTACGATTCATCGGTTATGATCCGTGATGATTTGGCCACAGGTTTTACGCATTGCCTTCCTGACGAACCGCTGGTGCTTTAACGTTCGTCACCTATTTAACCAGGTCATGTAGTTATTTAAGTTAAGTATTTAAACAGATATCTGACCAAAGTGCGTGTGACTTCTTTAACTGGTCACATGTGTGACAAGAGCTTTTCCACAGGACACTCTTGAGTTATCACAGAGAATTCGTCGATCTTCTGTACATGAAAATTGCTTTTGCTCTACTCCCTGAGTTATGTTCAGTTATATCTAGAGCATATGAGTGTATTTTGTCTACATGGTTCCTAACTTGCAAATTTGACTTGGGTCTATATGTTTGACCTTAGCTGCTAACTAGTCAAGGCAATCCGACAATAATTTAATCATGAGCGCAAGACTATGAACCTTATTTCATGAAGTTTGAGTGCGATCCGATCTTTATCAAAAATTTTTTCGTGATCCTATTGCGAGCCAAGTACCAATGTGACTTACCTTTTATTGACCTTCCATTGTTGCTGAGGCTCTATGGCCTCTGATCGCCTTACAAAATTTCCTTATGTGTTGCAGAGTGATTTTCGTTTCAGCAATAAAATAAGAAAATAGATAAATACTATAGGTTAGGCCAATGCCACCATAATCGATGAGGCGCTACTATTTCTTATTTTGAGAATCGATCAAATTACTAAAATAGGTTTGTCGACTTCCTGATGGGCCCAGTGACTTGACTTCCCAAATTTATGCGCTGAGGGACTCTCTTGAATGCATTACAATTTCCCAATATTGTGCTCTCGATTATTTATACTGTTAAGACAAAACAAAAAAAATTTTAAAATTAAAAAAAAATAGTGCTCAATATTTGCAAAACTTCCTTTTTGAAATAATCTTAAATCAAAGATCAGTGATCTTTCTTGCAAACTTCGTTTGGGCAGTGAAAAACAAAACATCAGCTGCTAAATATCTTGCCCAACTTTTTTGGCAGTTTAGTTGTAGGTATATATTGCTTGTGTTGACTGTTGAACACTTTGAGTTGTGATCTTTTGTTGGTTACTGATTGCTGGACCTGGTTTGGTTTGAGAGGTTGGGTGAAGGATCGAATCAGGTCAGTGCCCGTGATGCGGCAGTTGGGATCAGTATAATTGCTTAACATTAAGGTTTACCTAATAATGCTTTTTTAGTTGTGTGTGTGGTGGGTGGGGGTGTATGTGTTGGGTGTGTTTGTGGTCTCTTTGACTATTGTGCAGTAATTTGGTCTTATTTTGAATATTATTACTAGCTCAATATGTTTTTAATAAAAGATTGCTCACGAACAAATCGCAAACCTTAACCCAGTTCCCCCTAACACCACCACCTACGCCCCCCAACTTCACTCCACAATTACACAAAAGCCCCTTGACACCCACCCTCGAAATCAGCAGCCACACCGCACCCAGTCCACCTGGCGCCACTTCAACAACCAACACGGAGGGAGTGGAGATGATGTGTGTGGTCCGTTGGGAGTTCACTCCCAACCAAATCCCCACCCTTAATTCTTTTTTTTTTGTATTCATATAGGTTTATAGAGCTATTAACGAGATTCAATTGAAAATCTTCTTTCTCGCAGTTTTGTTGTTTGAATGGTCATATTCTTAAGGGGACTTGAATAAATGTTATTTATTGATATTATAGTTTATATAGTACAAGTTTAGGGTAATGTAGATTTCAGAGATTATTTGGTTTGGTTTTCCGGAGTGTTTAACTGAAAATAAATATTATATAATTATGGTCATCTTGGAATATGACCAGAGATTATATAGACTGATGGACGAACGGGCGAAGAGCAGGACGCAGCCGCGAGACGACAGCGAAAGTAATTCTACCTTTGTACTCATTATCGAGGGTGGATTCTTTCCGAACAAATGTCATTCATTTTTTACGTTGATGTCCTTTAGAATCATTATTTTTTGCGCTCGTTATCATGTTTTTATCAGTATCACGATGTTCTATGGAAACTGTTAGAAAGATACATATATTGTCTATAGTGATTTTTCTGTAAACAATGATGTCGGATCTACCTCTTTTTGTGAATCTGATCTGCAAAGTCGTTGCTTTCTAATATCCTTTTGATAGATAATTCTCTGTAAGGTTTGTAAGACGAGTCGCTTTTGCAAATAGCCGAGTTATGCTCTGTAACAAAATGTTTGTTGGTGTTCTTAGGAATGGTCATTTTTGCTTCGGGAGGCGCACATTTCTCAAGCCGTCGATATTTTAACGTAAGGACGCTTGCTTTGATGATTTTGAGAATTGACAATAACCATGTGAATTGGAAATATGAAATTAGATGAGAAGTTTATCATTTATTTTGTCAGAGAAACCAAGTCCGTTATCCTTTGTTGTATATCGAATGGAATGAATGTTTGACTCGTTTCTTAAGTGAATGAACTTGTTGGTCTTTTGGGGCTGATATGAGGAAGTGCTTCTTTCCGTCTATTTTGTTCCTTTACATTGTTTCTGGAGGAGGATCGTGTGCGCTTGCTGTCTCTTTTTGAGTTTTGTGTTGGGTCCGAAACTTTTTTCCTTTTCTCCTTTGATGGAATCCACCTTTTCATCATTAATGTTGCGAATTCGGGCGTCTGGCCCGGACCTCGCCGCGAGCTCGCCCCGGTAGCCTTCGTGTTGATCTGGCTACGCGTCATTGCGGGTGCTGCTCACTTTGCCATCCCGTAGGCGGTTTTCGCCTTCGCCTTAACTCAGTACGCGCTGTCGCGGGCCTCCGTCCTCGTCCACCCGAGCACTGGCGTTCCTACTTCGGCCTAAACGAAGCGTGTTATTCGCTCGAGGTCAGTTTCTTTCGGGCTTGAAACTCTTTAACGTGGCCGTCTGGAGTTTCTTACCGAAGCGCAACGGGAAGTTCTGCTTTTATTCGCTGAGCGGGAGCCAATGCACATTTCGTCATTACTGATTCACCTATCACACGCTGCATCTAACGGCGTTCGCTCACGACGGCACTTTTGTATCCAGGGCCCGCATTTAACCGGTACGAAGCCTCCGGAGGGGTCGGAACTGGCTGTATCTGCGCGTGGCTGGTCTGCATGCCGCAGCCCGCCCGAAGGCTCCCGCGCTGTGTATAGCCGCAGTGTCGCTGACCGGCGTTCTGTGTGCATGTGTTGCGTGGACGGCCTTGTGCTCTTCAGTGGGCGGCCCCGGAGGGAATTGTTGATGTTGGGGGGAGTTGCTGGCTGATCCCGAGCGGCTCTGGTCACTAGCGTCGCTCCGCCAGGTTATGACCAACCCGCTCTACCTACTTGCTGTTCTACGACTTATATCCTATTTCCCGATTGTGTAACGCCTCCTTCGATTGATTGCGAATTACTATCCCTTCTGCTGTCGCACTTCAATCCTGCCTTCCCGTCTTCCTCGCTGCTAGTCCTATGCGTCTCTTGTTTATACGGCTTTCGGACACTATGCTATTCGGCTCATTCGCCTAAGGTGAAAGCCACGAGTCGCATGGCTCGACACTATGGGGGTGTTCTTCTGTCTCCATTGCTTAAGCTTTAGTCAGCGCGTCTGGAGGGCCAGGCGCGCTTTGATTTGTCGTGGTCTGTGAGTGTAATTCTTCGTTCTCTTCCGAAACCGCTTCTTGCATGGTTCGCGTGTTCGCTATAGAGTCCACGTTCCGGCGTCCTGTTGGCGCTAACTCTGATGGGTAGTGGGTGTGGAGGGTTTTCGCAGTGTTAATTATTGGATTTGGTTTGATGGACAAATTATTTTACACCACATAAATATCACTTAGGTTGTTACCTACGAAGGTGGGGTTTGTGTTTGCGGTGGTGAGGTTATTTTGCTGCTGGCGTTGTTGTGTTGTGTTGTCAAACCACGTAGCAACAGCTACTATAACACGGATCGGCCAATGTCAATTTCCTTATCATGTTGGTTACATGTAAAATCTTAGATTAAATTACTCTACGGACTTTATGGTGTTTCCGATAGCGTATCTCTCCTTTTTATGCTGTCCGGTCGAACGTGTGTAATGGTATTCTCTGTTTTACTAGGATCTGGTGTTAATGGTTTGTGTCATACTGAGGTATATTTGTCGATTAATTATATATTGCATGATCTGAATGGGCATTATTTCCGTCTAATTCTACTTATTATTTTACTACTGGTCGCTGCAGGGGGAGGTAATGGCTTGTGCGTCGCATGCAGCTGTTCGCTGCAACAGCGTTTGCGTTGCAAAATGTGGTTGGTTGCTAGAGAATTGTAATAGAACCAAAATACTTGTGCGTACACGCGATCTAAGTTGATTTAATTTCGCACACCTTAGGACGTCGTCGCGGCCATATCATTTCAACAACGCAATGCCGCGCAACTGGGCCAGGACCAGACGCAATCGTGAGGGCCCTAAGACATACGTTGCACGCCAAGAGATAGACTAGACTGGGTAACAAGAATAATTTAATTTATTATTTTTTCTTTACATATTTTGTTTCGGCGAATATGGCTGCAAATGTCACGGCTGAAGAATAACAAGGAAGGAATTAGACATGAAAAAAGTCAAAGCTTGAAGTAATATAATCCTCCGGTCACCTATACATGCTTACCGGAAAGTATAGCCATACGCGTAGGGCTAGCCTAGACCACGTCAAAACTCTCGCCGCTCCAGCGTTTCTCTCATAATATTCTCTTGTCTTTTTT
>CM068956.1:136767209-136787363 GCA_035128595.1 Eptatretus atami
TTTAGACTCTCCCGAAGCAAAATAAAAAAAATACCCGGCCCTAACATCATCCATGTGGACCACAACTTCTGCACAGCAATTGGTGCTGCCAAATAAAAGAAAATATTTTCCTCTGTGCCGGCTGAGTTGCGATTGTATTATGCCACCAGCCACAGTGCGGAATTTAATTCATTCTCATTCAAAAAATGTCATGGTTAATGTTTTAAAATCTGCCAAATTTCAATTATCTTTTACATGAGCTAAGTAACCAACACACACTCCGCACCTCACTTGCACGATTCGCATTTCCTCTTTCAAACCTCAGAGCACCGCTGTCTATTGTTTGTGCTCTGCGCGATCACTCCCAGTATCCCTGGTTTCTGAGGTTGACTCAGCGGTATTTCCTTCCAAGGTCGGCGAGAATGGGCACCAATTCCAGGAGTGTACTGATCGAGGACACTGCATCCGTGGCACTGCCATGCCTTGCGACGATTGTACTAGTCTGTCGCACGTGCTGCACACGACTGACGACTCGAGTTCTGACTTAGCCTATCATAACACAGCAGCTGTGCCCCTGAACATTCGAGCAGCAGTTTGTCGCTAATCTTCAGGGTGCCTGCGATATTTGCCAACTCTGCGTGAAAGGGCATCGTGGGATCTTTTTCCATATCACGACCGATGTTAGCAGATTCGCAGTGCATGTGAACACCAGGGTGGCAGTTTAGATCTGCGCTGAGACTTGAACGAGGCTGCACAGCTAAAGGGGCAGCCGTCCATACCGCGTCTTTTCGCTTTACCCTACGGGCCACCATAAAATGCAAGATGAAGACTCCCTCCACACGGCCTCTCCACCGTGTGCGACCATTTGCTCCAACAAGATGCACCCGCATTGCATCGCTCCCCACGAGAGGGACTCGCAGGGCCTCGATCCAGACTCGACCACAAAGACACCCACCCGGCGCACCGCAAGGGGGTGGAGGAGGGAGGTTACAATCTTCTGCATTTTTGTGCTCCTGCATCTGAATCGTATATGCTCCCATTCGAGTTGCAACAATTGGAAGGTACTCGAATGGATACAAAGGCGGGTGGAAGCAGGCACCGCAGTCAGCGCACAGTTATGCTTCATGACCACAACACAGCAATTCGAGACACCATCGCATTGACCTCAAGATCAATTCCACCGGTCTATATCTACCTGAGGCTTGCCTGAGAATAAACTCACCACCTGTCTCTCTCCTCGACTGGCGGTGTACCGTGAATCACACCAAAAAGAAATTTTTTTTCAGCACAAGATGACACTCGGTGCTGCAGGTTGCTTTTGCTGAGGACAATCGGGGCTGTAATTGGGTAATTTGCTCGGGTACCAGTATACATGTCTTGTCTTTATGAAAGGGACCACCTTGGAGCTCCACAGGTCCATTAACTGCCGCAAACGTCGATAGACAACACACCAAGCAGGACACGTCCATTCGGAGGGCCGACATACGTTCATTGTGATATAGCATCTAATATTATATATGCCCAAATTCGTCACACTCCATTTGCACACGTGTGTACTTGCCAAACATTATATGGGCCAGGATGACGCTTCAAAAATTTACACAGCACTCGTATTTGACCTGGCTTATATTAATACGACCCAGATGTTGAACCACTCGTGCTTCGTGCCCCATCTCGCACACCGCATAGCCCTCCATCCTTCGAGGCTCCACACACGCTTTGTGTTCATGCATGCAACCACAGATGCCTGTCACAATTTGATTGTAAACCAGCTCCTCACAATAAGGATGCAACCAACCGTGTTATAATTTCCGATGCCCACTCGGTTAAAAAAGATATTCTTTTCCAAAACATCTCCTCATTTCAGCAAATTCCGCAGCCCGACCTCCCAAGCAAAAACGCGCACAACCCGCACTTCACAGCAGTGGCACCCAACCCATTTAGACGATAACCCGCTTTTTGGTCAATTTTAATCCAAAGAATTATCCTGACAGATAGAGGCTCATTATAGACAACAAACTTGCTCCTCTGTCCGCTTTGTTTTCCGCACAAAAAAAAAAAAATAAACTTGATGCGCCAGGGCAGGGATTAATGCTCCGTGACAAAGACCCACTGGCCACGTGGGTCAAGATCACGAGCCATTTACGCCGCAAAAGCATTTCCATTTGATGAGGGTGCAGGTTGTCTAACCGTCTGTGTTCCTTGGTTCTTGGATGCTATTATTTTCATTCATGATAAGCAAGGAATTCTTTGGCCTGCTTGAGTTGACTAAAAGGTTGCATTGGGTGGTCTGCCATTGCTCCAGGCAGCAGTTCAGGCAAACGTTTCAACATTCGTCCACCGATATCATTGGCACCACAAGCACGACTCTGGGCACAGCTATGCACTTTTCGACACAGCTAGCCCCACCATGATCCTACAGGCAAAGCGCCACACATTCCTCCACACAGCGGGGCACCATTCTACAATGATGGCATCATTCTCACCACCTGCCATTTCCAAATATCGTTTCACGAGCAGCCTGGCTTCGTCTGCTGTTCTTTATACACCTTGCTTCAATGTCCAATCATATCACATCAGAACTAATCTCAATTCCGGTTCGTTTTCATGGATGCTATACGATTGAATTACCACTCCTTCTGTCCTACCTCTTTGCTTGACAGCGGGAAAGCAGAGCTGTGGCCAGCGCCAGTACCTTCCAGGATTCGAATACAAACTTGGTGATCCACATACTGCAAGTTGAGTCACCCGCATGGATCTTGACCGCCGCCCGATGCATGCAGTTGCACGGGTGGCGGCAAGTGTTTTTCATCAAAACTATTCTTTTAATCTTAACACTTACAACTTTCTTTGTTCTTTTTCCTACATTTATTTATTGGTCATGCTTCTTCCTTACAACCTCTTACAAGCTTCAAGTTTGGTTTCGGCTGATTTCACATATGCATATCTTTTAACGAATGTTATTTTAGGATGCACATTGGTACTTTTATTTCATCATGCATAATTCTAATGATCACATGACGTTGTCATAATTTTCCGCTTACAGCTTTGATGTTCGCACTTTTCCTTGAGCATTTTAGAGTATTCTTGGACTGGCAGTGTTTTTCCTGGGGTTGGTCTTCAGGCTTGATTGGGTGTCTTTCACACCTTTCCACAAACCCTCCCACTCCCTTGCACACCTTCCACGTCCTCAATCTCCCACAGAAATACCCTGTTCTTGAGATTTCTCAGGTTACCCTTCCCAGGGTTTGTACTTGCCAATCTCCCCTTTAAACCTGTCTCCAGGGATTTCGTAGATGAGCCTCTAGCGTCACCTCAACCCCCTCCTGTCGACACTAGACCCCCTCTTGCTCCTCTTTTTGATGTTGCAAAAAGCTCACTCTTTTTCCGTTCTTTTAAATAAGGCAGGATTCACAAAGACAGCAAGTTGCATGCCCTGGTGCGGAGAAAAGAGCAGTGCTTACCTCCCGTATCTTTAAGCCGCAGGGCTTCGTCCTCTTTTGTCTCACCAACGCAGCAGTTCCTCCTCCCCCCTGGCTGTCTTATCCTGCCGCACGGACGCCAAAATTATGAGATCAGTTGTTCCACCGCTGATTGAGATCTAGCAAGTGTCACAGCTGATCATGGTAGAAAAGAGCCTTTTTAATTCACATCAAAAGAGTACATGACAGAAAGTTGAGGACAGAGACTACCTACAGTATCCGAGCTCAGTTAAACTCTGGCTCGAAGCAGTTTTGTTTACTTTAATATACTTTTCTGCTCATCTGTTTTCATTCGATTTCCCAACTCTCCAGTTCAGATCAGCGTTTATATTCCTTTCTTAGATATCGTTATTCTTTGAAAGTAATAACAACACCCCAAGCACTGGTTCCCCCCTGGCTGGCAAAGCATTGCATCTTTTCACTAGCAAGAAGATCTTTGTTTGGTCAGGGCAACTTATGCACTATATATTATCTTCATTCTACTGCAAGATGTTTCCATTTTGAACTATTACCAAACGTGCTGATTTATGATCGGCTCTCGAGCTTAAAGCTCAAAGATGTTGTTCAGGCCAGGCAAGAAAGCCAGAATGTTTAGCTGCGTGACAGAGAGAGAGAGGTGAGAGGAGAGAGAGAGAGAGAGGAGAGAGAGAGAGGCTTTGATTACTAACAATCAAAAACTGTAGCTTACTGAAGCTTTTAAATGCTTGGGCATCTCAATTAAATGCTACATTCAATTAGAAAAGGTAATCCCTACTACAAATGTCTGCTTCATCTTGAGCTGTCAACAGCTCCACATATGTTATATTTATATGTATATTGTATATCTATTATATATATTATATATATATATATATATATATATATATATTAATATATATATATTATTGTTACGAATTTGGGAATTTGATTGCACACACATTCAGGTCCTTACGTCAAGCTATGTCGATAGCTGCTTGTTCCCTAGATAGCTCCACCTTCCATTGTTTAAAGTTCAGAAATCGATTAAATACGCTGCGATCAATTTATTAGTTAAGGACAAACAATGAGACGTCCATCCCCCTCTTCTGCGAAGGAGAGAGAACCCTGGCCGTTCCCAGTGATCATGATGTCACAACTCCCTCCCACCCGGTGTGAGCGGGGGAGGAGCCCGAGGGCGATGATCATGAGTCACGCCGGAGCGGGGAAAGGCGGAAAAGGAAAAGAGGAGATCTTTTCGTTGTTACGTGTGCGGAGTTGAGATGGGAGTTGAGGGGAGTTCGTTCAGCAGACCGTGGTCTGCTGGGCTTGCGTTAGGTTGAGCCTTCGGAACTGTTGCTTTGGCTGGCTCAGGTGAGCTTCGGCTGCGGCCTGGCTCGGGGAGGAGCTTTTTGATTTGGTGGTTCAGTGGGCCTTCGGCTTCTGGTTGGCTCGGAGAGCTCGAGTGGTGGCTTCTTCTCTTCTTGGTTTGTGAGCTCTTTGTTCTCCGTTGTTCCGGCTTGGTTGCGACTCATCACTCCTTCTTGGAGGTGTTCTCGGGGAAGCGACGCACAGGGAAGGATGGCACCTCGTCTCACCAGCCGTGTTGAAAGTGCGGGAGGATCCGGGAGCTCGGGAAGGATCGCGGCTCACGGCGATAGGATCCAGCTCGCTCTCGCTGTGAGCCCGGTCCGAACAACCTTGAAGACCACACGAGGTGGGAGATGGTTCGAGATAGGCTCTGGTTTCAGCTACCTGTCCTCGAGCTGGAGCCGTATAAAGGCCTCTTGCCACAATTTCTTGTGTGTGTGATTGTGTGTGTACGTGTGTCCGTGGGCCCATCTAATAAGTAGGAAATTGTTAAGTGCTTCTCTTTGCTGTAAATGTTTGATCGCCATTTTCGTGTAGTCGGGTATAGTCTGCTCTTACGTTGCTTCCCTATTTCCCCATTATTATTTTAATAAAACCCAATGTTAAACGTTTCAGTCTCGTCGCGTCGATTCCTTTCATTGATTGAGCATTTCCGTGTCGTGTTGGTAGTTAGAAAGCCGTTGGTTGCCGAAAAGGGGGACATTTGGACCGCGGTTCTCGGCAATTAAGCGCTCGGAAATCGCGCACGGGACAGGCTTGCCTCGGCGGTTGGTTCCGTACGAGTTCCGTCAAGGGGTGGATACCCGTAGTTGGATCACGATGGGTATTTAGTAAATTGAAGATTGGCAATCGACCCTTACCCCGTGGTTGTCAATTGGCATTTCGTTCTTTACAAGGACCCGTCGCTGGAGTTATCCTGGCGGCGAACTATATTCCGGGCGATCGTCGGGCCGACTCGACTTGCGGCTCTGTTCAGAGCGATCGGTGGCGGGACGACACCCGGCCCGTAACATTTGGTTGTCAGGAGGTGGAGATACGTACCCCTTCGCCGTCCGTAGGCAAAATTCACGGAGTCGGATCAGGGTATACGGAGCAACCCCCCCCACCCCCACCCGGTGTCCCAAATTACGCGCGTTATACATTTTATTCCCAGCAGCAAATTTCAGCCAAGGCAGTTGAGCAGGTGGGTAGTGAGGTGGATGTAGAAGTTAATAGAATCCATTGTCGATGAGCGCCATCGGCCATACGGTTGGACCCGTACCAGAAGGTGGGAAACGGCGACTGCAACAATGTATCTGGTTCTCCGTTTTATTATTGAGAACCGCACCACTAATATAGTCAGTGGGAGCGGCCTGTGCAGAACTCTCCGCAAACAAACTCCGGATCGCAAAGATGGGCGCCGGCCACTCAGCGCGCACGAGGCGTGGCGGGCCGCTATTAATAGCGCAACCGAGCGCACGCACGGCGGGCGAAGCGCTCCGCCACCGGTTCAACCACGCGGGCACAGGAGTACTATTAGTGAGGATGGAGTTAGCGATAAGTTGACGGCTTCATGGGTACATGGGTTGTTGTTCCTTCGGAGCCGTGGGAATGGGATTAGTATAGAGGGATTTCAGTTTAGATTAGAATTGGAATTTTTGGATTTTGGAGACATGACCAGACTGGAAATGTGTAGTGGAACGTAGCTTAGCGACGTAGAGTTAAATGGAATGTGCATTGATGTAAGGGATGACGAGGGAGCACGAGTAGTCAGGATTTTGGTTAAGAAGAATGGCTATAGAGTGTTGAGGTGATTGCCCCGAATGGAAAGGTGTGCGGAATGGGTGGGACAGTGGGCCCAGTGTTCGTGAGTGGCGAATGTGGTATGCATGGTGCGAATGACGTTGGGGGAGAGTGATTCCCACCAAAGTGACCCCGGAGTCAGTTTCATGTATGGGTAGTTAAATTACTAACAGGAGGTGCGTATTGTTGTTGGTGTCGAGAGAGGCACAAAAACCGTCTGGAGGGTGCAGGAGTCATGGTCCGCTGGGACGTGGCTGTGAAAAGTTGAGTTTTGGTTAGTGGGCCACCCCGGGCACCATAGTCGGCCCAGGTAGGCACAAGGCCCAAGAGGGGCCGGGGATAGTGTGTGGGCACCGGGCGACCCGTCGGAAACGGGACCGTTAGCGCCGAATGCCACTGGGGGCGCTTAGGCACGGCGGCGACCTCGGAAAGGGACCCGGGGCATCAAACACCACGTGGGATCGGAGGGGGGCAATGCCAGAGAGGGCAACCCCCCGGTTGTAGGGAAGCAGCTAGCTCGGAGCAGCCTGCGCGCCTGGGGGTGCCATGGTTAGAGTTACGCAGAGGGGAGTTCCTTGCCAGTGAGCCACGCTGCCAAGCCAGAAATTGTGCGAGGGCACAAATGAAATTTGAGGGCAAGCCCCAAATTTATAATGGACACCAACCACAGCGATGGGAATCATGTGTTTTAGAACGATAGTTTAAAGTGTGAGGCGTTTTTGAAAGCCCCGGTAGTTTCAGGTTAATGAGGTTAGGGTAGATAGGAGATGTACCCCTTCGCCACCATTCCCATCCCTTCACTCGTTGTAGCCGCTGGACTACCATGGGTAGATCGCTTGAACTCTGAGGGGGCCATTCTGAGGCTTTGTTGGCCTCGAGACAGGACGCTTAGTCTCTCCCTATTCCCCTCCAGAGAGGGGAAACCGTAGGGGTTGAGTAGCTAGGTGGACATGATAGGCTAGCCGGACAATGACGATAAAGCGGGGTTAGGGGGACAGGTTTATAAAAGGGAAATAAAAACAAAGGGGCAATTTTGTTGTGTTTTGTGGCAAATGAAGGTGGGTTGGACAGAGAAGTGGCAAGGCGATTAGAGTGGTGGGGAGACAGTAGCTAGGTCCGAGCCGCCGCCTTCAAAGCGGCCAGCACCACCGACTCCCTCCAGAGCCAATGGAACCACCCATAGGCCGACCAGCTTCATTGCCGGCCTGTTGGGCTTACAGCCGCCTGTTCTCAGGACTTGCCTTGCCATGCCTCGTTTGCTCCTCTGCCATGACCCCATGTCGCTGCCCTTGTTTGCGTTTGCCCTGTGTCCATTCCATCACCATGGGGCCGCCAGGAACATCAGTTTTGCAAGGGACTGCCCTGCAGGTAGCCCGTGCATCCATCATGTTCATTTGTTTTGCTACCATCTCCATCCACTCCCTGCACCAATGACTTTTGTTAATGACTTACTTTCCCTTCACAAGATCACGGTTCCTGGGCCTGGTTAAGTAATGGATAAGTGAGTTGAAAATTGTAAATACTGGAACCTCACCTGCATGTTTGTTTTTAGCGCCGGCAATTTTTAGTTAAGTTGTCCGAATGAGTGTGAGAGTGTTGTTAGTTAAGTTACGGCACGCGCATTAGGTTATTTATTTTTGCGACAACGTTATAAGGAATGTCGCATCAAGGGATCCGAAGGTGAACCGCGTACTAAGGGGAAACACTCTACACAATGCTGGTGCACACGAAAATTTGACGGACTCGAGGACGAAAGTCTGTAAAAAGGGGAGGGGGGTAGGGTACGATTTGGCGAATTTCGATTGCACACAAACATTCAGGTTCCTTTATCAGCATGTCGGATAAGTGCTTGTTCCCTAGATAGCTCACCTTCCAGGTTTAAATGTTCAGAAATCGATTTAGATGCGCTGACGGATCAAGTTTAACAGTTAAGGACGAAAACAATGGAGATGTCCCTCCCCCCCTCATCTGCGAAGAAGAAGAAGAAACCCTGCCGTCCGTGATCATTGATGTCAACAACTCCCTCCCACCCTTGGTTTGAGCGGATGGACCGAGGGCATGAGGCATGAGTCTGAGTCACGCCGGAGCGGGGGAAGGGCAGGAGAAGATAAGATGGAGATCTTTTTCTTTGTGCGTGTTTTGTTAGAGTTGGAGAAGGAGTTGAGGGGAGTCGTTCAGCAGGACCGTCAGGCCTGCTTGGCTTGTTATAGGGTTGAGCCTGTCGGGAAGCTGTTTGGCTTCGGCTGGCCTCAGTGAGCTTCGGCTGCGCCTGGCTCGGGAGGAGGCTTTTTTGCTTTGTGGTTCAGTGGGCCTTCGGCTCTTGTTTGGCTGGGAGAGCTTTTGCTTCCGAGCTGCTTTTTGGAGAGAGTGAGCGTTGCTCGCGCTCGAAGCTGCGAAGTGGTGGCTTCTTCTTCTGGTTTGTGGACCTCTTTGTTCTCCGTTTGGTTACCCGGCTTGGTGCGACTCGTCGACCTCTTCTTGGAGGTGATTTCCTCGGGGAAGTGACGCATCGACGGGAAGGATTCGCGCCTCGTCTTCACCAGCACGTGTTGAGAGCAAGGGAAGGATTCGCGGCGAGCGGGAAGGATCGCGGCTCACGGCCGAATGGATCAGCTCGCTCTCGCTGGAGCCCGTTGTCCGAACAATTGAAGACCACACGAGGTGGAGAGGTTCAGATAGGCTCTGGGTTTCAGGCTCACCTGTCCTCCGAGCTGGAGCCTTATTAAAGCCTTCTGCCAGCAATTTTCTTGGTTGTGTTGTGTGCGGTACGTGTACTCGTCCGTGCCGTCTACATAAGCTAGGAAATTGTAAAGTCGCTTTTGTGTGCTGGAAATGTTTGCCATCGCATTTCGTAAGTCGGTATATTCTGCTCTTACGGTGCTTCCCTAGGTTCCCCATTATTAATTAATAATACCCCAATTGTTTAAATGTTTCAAGCTCGTCGCGTCGATTCTTTCATGATGAGCATTTCGTGTGGTGGGAGTTAGAAAGCCGTTGATTGCCGTAAAAGGGGGACATCTTTGGACCGACGGTTCTTGGCATTAAGCCCGCTCGGAATCGCGCACGGACAGTCGCTCGGCGGTTGTTCCCGTACGGATCCGTCGAGGGTGGACATACCCCGGTAGTTGGATCCGTGGCATTTACGGTACATGAAGATTGGCAATCGGACCCATATCCACGTTGATCTGCCCATTGGCGATATTTCGGTTCGTTGTACAAGACCGTCACTCGGACTTATCGCGGCGGCGATCTATTATTCCGACGATTCCGGTCGGGCCGACTCGACTTGCGGCTCCGTTCGAGCGGTCGGTTGGTGGACGACACCCGGTCCGTACAATATATATATATATAGTATTTATATAATATATATATATAATATTATATATTATATTATACACACACACACACACACACACACACACACACAACCACACACACACCAGCAAATTCCACCAGTCGCTTCGCTGACGGGAATAGTAAGATGGGGAGAAAGAATTGGGGGAGGGTTGAGGAGGAGGGGAAGCAAGGGTTTGGGATAGTGAGGAGGGGTTGGGGGAAAGAGAAGGCAGTCTGACATGAGAGGAAGGGAAGGCAGACGTGCATTGAGCATTAATTATGACTTCATATTGTCCAGTCAAAATGATTCTGCATAGAAACAGTGAAGATGGAAACAAATAACGTCTGAAATCCATTTTCTACTGGTCAAACTATTAAATACTCCGTGCCGGACACAGCCGGACATTAAATTAAATACCACCTGGCAGCTCTGGAATTACACCGTCCCAGAATAAACACCATTCTGGATAACATTAGAGGAAAAAGAGGGAGAGAGGAAGAATAGATAGATAGATAGATCGATGTGGGAAGAGGGGGCTCATTGTTATTTGGAAGGGGTGGAAGCAGAGGATGGACAAAAGGAGGGTAGGGTCCAGGGAGTTAGCAGAGGGAATGTTAGCTTTATGAAACAACACACACACAACACACACACACAACACACTATACATATATATATATATATATTATATATATATATATATATAGTATATATAGTATATGATATAATTGTGTGTGTTAAGTGCTTTGTACCAATATCACGAAATTTTCGGTAATCGGCTTATGGAGTAAGTGTGATTACCAAGCTACAGTATGATGTATACAACCCCCAAAAACCTTGAGTACCTTTCACTCTGTGTTTGGGGAATTTTCAATTGAGAATTTTTTAAAACAATGTTGCATTAGGATGTTTCAAAGAGGGGTACTGCCAGCATCATGCGGCGGTACGGTGAAAAAAATTTTCTGTCATTTAGAAAACACGTTTGATACGCGCGAACGCTCAGGAAATCGGGTGTTCATATAAATGTATTCTTGCTTTGAAACTCACAAAGAGAATCATATAACCTTTAAAGCACCAACCGAGCCACATTAAAATAAGTAAAAAGACATTAAATGTCATAGCCCCCATTGTTTTAGCATTTTGCTGTATGGAGAAAAGGCTAGCCCATATTTTATGTTGACAATTACAATGGCCCAACAGTATACAGTTTGGCCATGCTTTGATCAGGATTGCCAAAATAAAGTAGTGGCCATGTGTACGCGCCATCATGTACGTGCTTGTGCTTAGGTTTGAACAAAATCGGACCCATGCATGTCTGAGAAATGGTTGGGGAAACATTTTCATAACCAAAATGGTCCAACAGTCCCCCATCTTGGATCTGTTCTCAAAAAAAGAAATTGATGTGCATCATTGTAAAGCCATCATTCCTTATCTGTGTGCCAAGTTGTAACAGCATCGTTAATTGCTTCTCAAGAATAGGTTAGGAACAGTTCAAACATCAGGTTTTTACAACTAAAGTGGCCGCCAGTCAGACATCTTGGATTTGATCTTGGGAGGGGGAATGACTTCCTTGTGTAAGCCATCATTCCTTATCTGTGTGCCTAGTTGACACAAGATCAGAAATGCATGTCCCAGAGAAATTGTTGAGGACATTTCGACACGGGATTTTTTGTTTACAACTAAAAATGTTCTCCAGTCGGTCCATCATTGATCGCGTGTGAGACAAAAGATGTGCTTATGTACACCACCACCGTGTTGTCTTTTTGCAAAGTACGAAGAAAATCGCGCTGCAGACACTTCTGAGATATGAGAAATATGGTTGCAGATGCAATCACGCACGCAGGCACGGACACAAAAAATCAAGACCAACATCTATAAGCCCCCCCACGGACAAAGTCAATGGGCCAATAACCAATCTATCCTATGTACCTCCTCCTTGAAGCAAACTGCCCGAATGGTAACCATCCCGATCGGTTGCACAAACTTCCACCGCTAAATCAACTGTCGGGTGCTCTGCCAAGTGGCTTAAGCACTCCATAAGCACTCCAATTAAATAGTTGAAAGAACGCTCGCTTGGCAAGTGATTTCAGCAAGCACATAATATAGTATACTTTTGTTTGAACATCGAGTTTCAAAACTAACATTACTCCGCAACATTTCCCTTTCCACTGTCCGACGTCTTCCTTTATTCTTCACTCACACTTTGACTCTGATGCATTAGCCAGCTGATCAGAGCTTGTTCGTCGGTTTCTGTTGATCTGCGCGTGTTTATGAAAGATCTTGCGCGGGGGATGGAAACCCAGGCTGGTGAATATGTTTTTAAATGCTCTTGTGGAAACCGACGAAAGGCCACAAGTAAAAAGGTTCGTCAAACGAGTGATTAGACGTTTATTAGACGTTGATTAGCCTTTATTAGATGTTTATTAGACGTTGACTTAGACGGTTTATTAGGACGTTGGATAGACTTTATTAGACGTTTATTAGACGTTATTAGACGTTTATTAGATTGTTGATTAGACGTGATTAAACGTTTATTAGACGCTTTAACTAGACGTTGATTCAGACGTTTATTACAAAAAAAATGCTTTATTAGCGTTGATTAGAACGTTTAAATTAGACTGTTGTTATTAATATGTTGATTAGACATTTATTAGACATTTGATTAACGTTTTATAGGACCGTTGATTAGACGGTTGATGAACGTTATTAGACGTTGATGAGAGTTATTAGACGTTTATTCAGACGTTGATTAAACGTTTATTAGACGTTGATTAGACTGTTGATTAGACGTTTATTAGACTTGATTAGACGTTGATTAACTTGTAGTCTTGTTCAAATTCAAACTTGAACGTCGATAAGGTGGATGCGTGTTGGGAGTGTGCACCCTGCCTCTCGCCCCACCAATAGAAATCCCCAAGGTGAAACCACCAAGAAGACCAACATTTCCGTCGATCTGAGCACCCAAACGGACCCAACATCGCGTGTCTGCATCCCACTCCGCCATCCGATCCCACCCACTCCGAACGCATGCAAACACACTCCAATCGTCAGCGACCCCAGGTGCGCCTTGGGAACAAGACCTGCTGTCTGAAATACCTGTGTCCACGGTGATTCGGCCTGACCTTAAAAGGCAAATTCCTGATCAAAGGGAAAACTCATTGTTTTGGTGCAATTTCGTGTATTGGCAAGCCCGGACCCGCACACATCAGCTCCAGAGAGGAACAACTTTGTTAACACGTCGTTCGTCCACCCTTTAGCCACCGAACAAATGGCCGATCCACGCCGAATGAGTAACAGCATTACCTTCCTCTTTGTAAGTGGACTCGTCAGGTTTATCTTGGAGAAAAGGGGGGAGGAGTCCCACTGAGGATGGGGGGTTTAAAGAGGAGGCAGCAAAAAAGTGCTGAGAAGAGGGATAGATGTGCCGCAGTCAGTGTGGTCGTCGCGGATACTCGGGGTTTGATCTCTTTGGCAAGGACATCAGATGTTACATCTGAGGTTGACTTCCTTACCTGGGACGTGTACCTCGCGGGAGTAGCGGTGAGTAACCAAAAATGTGTTCTTGCCGTCTTTAAAAGCCCCTGCAAACCTCCTCCCCCCCCCAAACCTTCCCTCCGCTTGCTCTTTCTCCCATCCCATACCATCCCAAACACCTGTTGTCCCGTTTGGCAACGTCGGGACTATTTAGCGCACCGAATGAACACCATCGTGTGGTGAACGGACTTCTGTCCAAGGGCACCCGAAGTTTGTGTATCTATGAGAGTCCAACTTTAGTCAATGTTCCTTATTAACTTGGTTATCCCCATATTAGATACCTTCTACCACGTCCATTGTATTATGTTCACCTATATGGTGTAACCATGAAGCAATGTTGGGATTCACTGAGACCGAGAGGCTACATGCACAGTTCATCTTGTCATTATTAATACCAACCAAAACTGGATCTTCATGTCTCAATCGCCAAAATACTGTAATAATAATAATAATAATATCATTCTGTAAGCTCATTCGCAGACTCTCTATCCTCACGACCTACCGTAGTAGCGTATTCAGAAACCAGGCAGTTATTTGACTTTAGGACGTTTGTGATTGAACAGAATGGTCATGTCTTTTCGTATATATAACTATATATATTTTAGTTATTTATTCTTACAATGTATTATTCTATATATATAATATATTATATATATTATATATATGGTTGGGTAACCCAACAAGATTTGATGTTTAAAGTGGAGCACAAAAATTGATCTGAGAGTGCCACCACAGCAACAATGGGGCCCAAACATGACCTTGTTTTGAGGTTAGTTTCTTGATTGTTTAGACGACAAATGCACACCACACAGAGAGTTGCCTTGCAAGGGGAGGGTGGGGGGGGTGGGATTTTTATTATTTATTTTATTTTTTTTCACCTATCACCTACTCTGGGTACCCCCACACTTTTGCAAGATTTATGGAGTTTTCGCCAAGCCGTGATTTTCAGACGTAGACATATAGCATATAGAGAATTTCCTTGTGGGGGAATTTCTGATGCCCGTGACACTGAACCTGGGTACCCCAGGAAGTATGGCAAAATTCTGGTTACAATGGCTAAGCCGTTTTAGCTCACCTGTTCGAGAACAGAGCTAGAGCGATACCCCCGGTTGTGAGCGTGAGCGTCAGCATGAAAATGTTAAAGTCTTTGGATGTAAGTTATGTTCCTTTCTAATGTTTTTATCTACCACACTATTTTTTACTGATTACCAATATACCAATACATATTCGTTCGCTTTAAAATTATTTGGATTCAGACTTCACTGCAATCTTTATAAAAATATATTAGACTACTTTATGCCTCCACTGATGAAGTTTGCCGGAGCATGATTGGTCTTCAGGTTGTAAGTCCGTTCCATCCGTAAGTATGTCTGTCCGTGCTAATTTTCTCTGTTTTCTGCAACCGTATCCGAATATGACACATTGTCACCATTAGTGCAACTACTCATGTAAAAATGTTTTAATGATAATTATACTCATAGTCATGTCGGGTGTCAGCATTGTTGGAAAAAAGGGAAAATTTTGGGACCTCCAGATATCCGAAACGCGCTCCATAGAAAAAAATTGAAACATGGTGCATGTCAAGTACTCCACCATGAGAAACAAGTGTACGGTTAATTTGGTTTTTGAATGATGTCTAGGTGGCTTGTGTAATGACGGTCATATATCTGCAGCATTGAATTGCTTTATCCAATCAGTATGAAAATTTTTGAGGGTAATCGAGGGATAAATTGTTGGGTGGAGGAAATTGCATGACTGTCATCGTCACGTTGTTTTCACACTGAAAGCCTGCAAAAATTCTTATTTCTCGAAACGACTGACATATAACAGGTGGAAGACGAAACTTTACAGTGCATGATCGCCCTTCCACGAGCGAACAAAAAAGTTTTCCATCTATGACGTCATTTGTCAACTAGTTTGGGCAAGCTTGATTTTTGAAGAACATTTATACCTTTGAAAAAATCAGGGTTGGGGGTCAATTACGTAATTAATTACGTAATGTTAATTAATTACAATTACGGGTGATTGTAATTTAATGTAATTGAAATTTTGTATATACAGCGTAATTTGTAATTAGAAATCGTAATGAAAGCTGGTAATTATGCGTTAATTGTTAATTGAAGTAATGAATCAATTAAATAATCAATTACATTCAATTGCACAGTGTTTTCAATTTCAATGCTGGTTTACAAATACTTCATACTGTTTTAAAGACTAACAATTTATTGATGATATTGTTGCGGATCCGGGGGGTGGCGGATTCTCTCCCCGACTTTGCGCCACCCTCACCACGCCGTCTCCGGGGTTTTTATAACCGGCCGGCTCGGCACAGGCCTGGGTCACGCGTCTTCAATGGCGATACCAACCATCCTTGGACGCTTACCAGTTGTTGAAATACGAACCCCTTACAACGCTGGTTGTGTCAGGATGCCGAGCGTTTTCTTGCCAGTCTGTAACCATTTTTATGTTTTATATGCCAATCGGAAGGATCGTCCTCACGCGAGCACGAATTTAAATCCATAGCGGCAAAACTTCATACGACAACAGGATTTATCTGGGACCACGGGAACACGACACAACAAACATTCACGACAAGGTTTTTATAACAAAATCTTTACCGTTCTTAACTGGGAACCACGGACGTACAGGTTTTTGAGGGGGTCCTACCGAGATATGCCTTAAACACGTTGCAAACAAAGACAGACAGACAGCATGCATGCAAGGCAGAGTACGTGGTGACTGTCTCATGGACGAGAACATTGATTATTGAAATGTAATTTGAAAGTTTTTGACATAATTGTATTAAATTGTAATTGAAATTGGATAATTGTAATGCTAATTGTAATTGAAAAAATTTGTACGGGGCGTAATTTTATTTAATTGTATTGAAATTTTCAAAAGTTTGTAATTGTAATTGATACCTCGTAATTGAGGATGTAATTGAAAAATTGTAATGACCCCAACCCTGTTGAAATCTTCTCCAGGAACAGCTTGGGACAGATCGAGCGGAAAACTTCACGAACATGTTCCCAAGCCTTGGGGATACCGGGCCCATGAATAATTAATGGTCACCACGGTTCTGCGCAGGCCATATGTGGATGAACAAAAATCTTTTAAATTCTTTCTCTTGAACGCTTCCATCGATCGATGTGAAACGTCACAAGCTATATCTCGTGTCATGGGGAATATACGTTTCTTAAATTTCAACCTGATTCAGACGGCATGGCGTCGCAGCCAGCAGAATTAGTTAATATTTTTGAGATCTGGAGTTCAGGATTAATCAAACTTGTACAAGGATGTATGTAATGTATATGAGTAATAATGCTGGGTGGCTGGCATATCTGGTGACGTTCACCTTGTTGAAGAGTGCCCTTATAGTTTTCTATGATTTTGAAAACCGACAGCACAACATTACATACAAAAAATTTCCTTGGTGAAGGGTGGGAGGGGATTCTTGAGGATATTCTTTTGTGTGTGTGTGCGTCTTGTCCTGCTCACTGGTTATCCCCAGCATGTTTGCAGAAGTGGTGCAGATTGCGTAAGACATGTAAAATTGTTATTAGAAATCAAAAGAAAAGTGTTCATTCTAATCACACACAGTGATGGCAGACGATCCACAACACACATTATATATTTAAATATTGATATATGTAGTTGTATAGCAGTGCAATTGGTTTGAAACATGTCATTGAGCTTCTTGCTTACCATGTGAATTTCCCACAGACTTGGACATGAGGATGGTGAGTTAGAATTAATTTTGTTGAATGAACATATGTTGACTTATTTATTGTGATGATAGCTTAACCATCGAGGCCCGATTGATTACAGGTACGATGCCTAAATAAACACCAGAAGCGATAGGTTCGAGTAAGGAGAAGGAGGAGATTCACTGGGGGTGAAATAGGCCTGAACCGATGATGGCCACATTGTGGTGGAAACTCCCAGATATGTGGGCTTTCGTTTTTAAGAGAAGATTGGTTGTTTTCTCCGCAGTTGGTTTCCCTTTATGTGATCACCGAGTTGCGATTGAACGAGCTGAGTCCCGGCGTATGCGCCTGAGATGCAAATGAAGTTTCAATTGTTCTTTTTCCAGCTGTGTTTTGGTTACCTTAAAGTGGAAACCTTGTTTTCTACACGAGCTTTGATGGGTTAAATTCGTTGAATTCAAAATTGTCTCACAGAAGTAGATTGAGGATGTGATGAGATAGTGATGACATCTCGGGGGTGGGGGGGGGGGGTTGTACATACCTTGGCTCATGGAAGAGCCTGGGTGGCCGGGAGATGACCGGTGACAAAGGATACAATTATTGCAAGGGTGCTGAGAACACAAAAAAAAAACCCTTACCTGCCAAATGTGATAGAGAGGGTTATAACCTACCTGCTGCGGCGGAATGTTACGGTTAACTGAGAGTAGATAGATCACGCGTGGGAATGACCAAGACACGAGACTGCGGTGTGCTGCTGTCTTGAAAGCTACTCGGAGGAAAGCATGGGTTTTAACTTATGAGAAGAAGGACGATGAGTTTAGGATTAGCACTCGACTTGCTTTGGAAAAGTCAACTTCGTAAGCCATTGGCAGGACAGGACTGTAGAGAGCGTTTTGTGGATAACAAACACATTCTGTAGCGGGCTCGGAAGGGTAGCTGTTGAAAGCAGGAGAGAGCAAGACCAGCAGGAAGCTTTGTCTAAAGTTGACGGACACCACCTTGATAGGGAGGCTGAGGATGATCAAAATAGCTTCATGAGCTGAGGATCCTGGTCAAATCATTCCACTCTTTTATTTTGTCCATTGTCTACTTTACTCCTTGTATTGTGTACAAATGCCACGCATGTCTCTTCGTGTTTCCTTATTCTGATCTGCATACATTATTTGTACAAAACTCCTCCTCGAGGCTGCATCGCAAATTCGGGTTGGATGAGTTCAAAATGTCACGCTTTTTCAGTAATCAATTTGTACATCAGCCAGAAACACCACACCCACGAGATACATGGACACACTCGTTTTGTATATATATTATAACATTGCTTGTTGTGTGCGTTTCAGTCGTGAAAAGAAATGCTGCTGATACGATAGAGAATAGTTGGGTTTAAAGGGGTTCAGTGATTAGGATGTGGGAGGGGGGGCTTGGCAGTGAGATTAATCTGGAGGGGAAAAGTACACTCGAGGGTTGATAAGGGTTACCTAGATGGTAACGCTTCTTAAGTGAAAGCTATGCAGTACTTCAGGGTAAATGAGCGTCCATTTGCGTTTGACGAACAGCCGAGTTTGTGTGAACCCGATACGGTGAAAAAGCGACAGAAATGCATGTTTGTCCTTCGTGAGAGCTTCAGATGTTTAGGCCCTAGCACACAGCAGAGAAATATACATCCTCTGTGTTGCGAACTTTCAAACCTGAGTTGAGTGCCATTTTGAGTGGTCCCATATGACCAGTGGTTGCAGAAATCTGCAGTTGAGGAACCCCTCTCCCCCCCCCCCACTATCCCTCCCCCCATTTAAGACAAAATACCGTTCAGGTGGAGTTTATTCCAAGTGGACAAAAATCTGAAAAGCCTATTCACGAGTATGCTGAATTCGTCCGTGAATTACGAGGCATCAGGTCAAGCCTGAAGTCACCGATCGCGGCACGTCTCGGTCGTGCAAATATTTTGTCATGCCACAACCCATTGGACCACCAGCAGCTGGTTCTTCCTCGACACAGTTAGTGAGTCAAGCAGTCTGAGTCACAGCACCACGACATGCCATGAAAGTGCAGACAGCTGTCCAGTCATTTCAGGTAGCTTGTCTGTCCCTCTTTGTAATGCCTTCCGCCATGTTTTGTTATTATTTTGAGGTTTATGGCAGCCATTCTTAATTCTGTGCCGTTAGAAGAAACTGATGATGATGTCTTTAACGGCCATAATTATTGCAACCTTCCTCGTAGGGCAGCCAAAGGGAAAGTTTTTGGACTAAGCCTATAAGCACACTGGGTTACGAGTAGCTGATGTTGGCTGAAGCATCCTCCATGTAGTGGGGCAACTTAGCATAACAATTGTGCATTTTGTGAGGAAGCCACCAAAAAATTTTTTTTGGGCACCACTGGTGCCTATCATATCATGAACAGATTTGGATAATTGGACCATCTCAAAAATTTTTGATGGCAGTGCGAAAATGGCTGCCACAGCCATCAGCGGCTACCTGAATTTTGATCTCTCTCTGCTTGGTGGTACTCGAACCTGCAACTCGATGCCGCTGCAAGCACCAGGTAGTTAGGTAGCGTTGGTTGCCAATGGAACTCCCTCCACAGGCACTCGGCACGTATGCTCATTGAAAAGGCTGACGGTGGAACGAAGTCAGGGAGGATGTCGTTGTTGCAGCTTTTGCTCTTAACCCTTTTGGTACTGGCTGCAGAGGATGAGAGTGCAAAGGCAAATTACAACTGTGCAGACCCAAGTAAGATATGGGGAAATGTGTGAGTGAACCTTGGAATACTGTGAGTGTGGCTTGTGGACTATACTAAACGTTTAGAGGGTGTATAATAAAAGGAAAATATTTGATTATATTTTGTTTCATTTTTGAAAATGGCTAAAGGTACCAGTGTAGACTATAGGTACCTGATCTGTGTCATAATGAAGACCTGTCCAGGATTGGTCAATAGCCAGGAGACTGCTTGAGCAGCAACAAATGCTCTTAAAATGATAGTAAAATATTGAGCACATATGAAAGCAAAATCCTCTCTC
>CM068956.1:136798130-136815619 GCA_035128595.1 Eptatretus atami
CGTCTTTGTCCTGGTTCTTCGGATGTCATATGTTTCATTTCACCCGGACGAGTTGAAAGACAACGAGCACGTCCTCTGGGCACAGCATGTGCACGTTGCGACACAGCTAGCCCCCACCTTTGTTATCCTTCAGTGCAAAGCGCCTACGCATGTCCCTTCGCACACAGCGGGGGCAGTGTCCGATTTCTCACAATGGGGGCAGTCATTGCCCTCACTGCACCTGCCATTGGTCCACACATCGTTTATCACCGAAGCGTAGGGTTCCTGGCTTCGTTTTTTCTGCTGTTCTCTTTTGGCGGCACGCTTGCTTTAAAGTTTTTGCATATATATTCAGCATTTTAAGTCTCCAACTCATGTTCTTTTATAGGTGGATGGTGAGGCATTGTAGTGCCGCTGTTTGGATGGTTGGCTGGGCACTGTGACCTTTCCCTTGCCTGCCTGCGTGTTTTTCGGCCACCTCACTCACTCGGAAGGCAAAAGTCGTGGCCAGCGGCCTCTGTACTTGCCGAGGGTGTTTGGACACACGCTCGTACAGGATTGAAGGAAAGGCCCTTGGTCCAGGTGGGGTGTTAAGTTCCGGTGGTTAGTTGGTCTCCATTGATATGCCGATCGCTCCGTGCGACTGCAGTTGGCGTAAACGGGTGGGGCAAGTGGTGTTTGTCGTCAACTTATTCTTTTAATCTTAACGGAATCTTAGCAACTTTCTTTTTTTCTTTTCCAAACATTATTTTAATTTGTCATGCTTCTTCTTACACATCTACCAGGCTTCAAGTTTGGTTGTCGGGCTTTATTCACATGAGGGCATATCTTAACGAAGTTCTTATTCTTAGGAATGCATATGGGTAGCTTTTATATTCATTGTGCATACCATAACTTCTAAATGGGATTCACATGACCTTGTGTCCACATAATTTCCGTACAGCTTAGTTTTCCACACTTTTGTCCTTGATGTCGGTGATTTCGTTGGAGTAATTTCTGGAGCTGGGGTCAGTAATTGCCGCGGGGGTGAGTGCTCGTGGTTGGGTTGAGTGTCTTTCACGATCCGGTTTCCACGGAACCGCTCACACTCCCTTGCACACGCTTCCCACGTCTCCTCAAGTGCTTCCCACAGAAATACGGTTGTCTCTTCGGAGTTTCCTCAGGTTCGCCTTCTCCATGCTTTGCCCTTAAGTGCTTCCCCTTCAGACACTGTCTTGCTGACACGTAGATTTCTCAGATGAGGCCTGCTAGCGTCCACCTTCAACCTCTTCCCTTCGGACTACTTAAACCTCCCGGGGTGCACCTCCTCTTTTGATGTGTATAAAAGCTCCGATCTTCCTCGTTCTTGTTAAGTATAAGGACAGATCGACATAAGAGGCAGCGAACCTGCATTGCTCCTGGGTGCGAGAAATAGGAGGGCAGTTCGTTACCTTATCTTTAAGGCGCCAGGCTGTCGTGTCCTCTTTTTGTCTCAGCCTAAGGCAGCAGTTCCCGCCTCCCCCTGGTCCTGTGCTTAATCCTTGCTGACTTACGCCATAATGTTTGAGATCATGGTTCGCACCGCTGAAGTTGAGAATCTAAGTCATGGTCCAGCACTGATCATTGGTAGAGATAAGAGCTCCTGTTTAATTGTCAGATGCCAAAATGAGTACATGACGAGAAAGTGAGACAGAGAAGCTACCTTTGACAGGTTATCCCAGCTCAGTTAGAACTCTGGGCGGCCGCAAGCAGTTTTGTTTAGCGTTTTATATGATATAACTTTTTGTCCTGCTCATGTGTTTGTCGGTGTTCTTCATGATTTCCCCAACTTCCCATCAGGTTATATTTCCTTCTTAGAGTATCGTATTCTTTGGAGATTGAATCAGACAACCGTCCACACTGGTTTCCCGACCTGGCCTGGCAAAGCATTGATCTTTTACTTGTCAAGAAGATTCTGTTTTATTGGTCAGGACAGATCTTTATCACATATATATTATTATCTTCTCATTCTTACTTTCAAGATGTAACCAGTTTTGAAATCTTGATACGAAAACGTGCTGATGTTATGATTCGGGCCTTCTCCGAGCTCAAGGCTCAAAGAATCTTGTTAGCAAGGCCAGCGAGAAAACCAAGATGTTTAGCTGCGGCGACAAAAGAGAGGAGAGAGAGAGAGAGAGAGAGAGAGAGAGAGAGAGAGAGAGAGAGAGAGAGGAGAGAGAGAGAGAGAGAGGAGGCTTTGATTAACCAACAGTCAAGGAACTGTAGGTTTGTTTGCTGTAGAGCATGTTTAATGATGCCGAACAAAGTGCTTTGGCTTTTTCTTTTAAAATGCTACATTCAAAATTTAGCAAAGGTAATGCCTGCTAACCAAAAGATAGGCTGTTCTTGATGGGAGATGTACATGATAGTCTTCCATCATTTATTCATTTCGCGATCATGTCCTGCGAAGCAACAGGGCGAAGAGATTTGTACGTTGGTCAGAGGAGCCAACAGGGCAGATGAGTGAACCGTTCAGATAGAATTGGATGGAAAGTTTGGTTCTCTACGCGATGTCCGATGGATGAGGGAGGGACATCAATCTAGTGTGCACAAATTGGGAAGGCCGACAAAATTGGTCTGAAAAAGTTGTCTGAAGCGGGGGAATTGAACGCTCTCAAGGTAAACGTGATTCACCCACACGTTTGTGTAGGAGGGTGAGGTCTCTATCTGTTGAGAGTGGAAATAGCAGAATATGTCAGAATGAAGTTGTCAGGTGCCAGCTTCAGAGAGGAACGTTTCTGCTCAACACAACAATGTCTGGGAGAAGAGACATAGCAACTTGAATTGAATGAGATTGGTGATGTTGAGACCAGATTCCTCAAGGATTGTTGAGAGGTCCATACTGTTAAGGTATGGAGGAGGTAATAAGAAGCTGAAATGGTGTGGGAAGGGGGGGGGGGAGGTGTTGAGTGGGTTGTTGGTGAGCTAGGAGATGCAGTGGGCTGTTTCATACCGGGCAGTGTTGAACCGCCATTGTGGTTACAGATCTCACTGAAAGTCATGGATTCCAATTTCCGATCGGCATCCAACTCAGAAATAAATGGAGGGACAACATTGTGGAAGAGACCAATTAATTGGATGGGAGCAACCTGGAAAATTCAGGTGGTGGGTGTGGCAATAGGAATGGGGAAATCGTTTGATAACGCTAAGGCAGGGTGTTATAGGAAATGGGAGAGTATAATGAGAAAAGGAAATGATAGTTTTTTAATCTCAGTTTGATCTCTCTTGGCAGCAAACCGCGTCGTTGAGACACGGTCAAAGTCCTGTACTCAGCGACAGCCAAGGATTCCCCGAAGGACCTGGTACAAGAGAAAGAGATTAAGTCACAGTCTTAAGATTCCCTTGATCAGAGGTCGCCCAATCTCAATTCCACAGAGCAAAGACTGGAAGTACCGATAGGACCCTGAAGACTGCGGACTTTCGGTGGCCGCCACACCCGAATGACGCAGTGGAGATCCATGACTCGCACAGGGCCGCCTTCAGGACGTCTGTGTGACCTCTGGCGTTCACAGCCAGCAAAGGAGGGGACCAACTGCCATATTAATGGCCATGATTTTTGGAATGAGATGTTGACGAGACAGGTTGGTCCACATACGAATAATGGCCACTGTGGTGGTATTTTCACACTTGTTACGGGCCGCCACGTTGTATGAGTGTTAGTTTTTCAGCTGTGTGTTTGACTTTTCCTTTCAATAGAAGCAGCGTGTCATTGTGAAGTAGTGTTAAATTATTGTTAATGGGAATGAAGCGTGTGAAAAGTGTAGGTGTTGAATGGCAAACAGGACGGAGCTTTACCTGCTGACGTGAGGGCCTGGTTTGATCGAGTCATGTAAGTGTGCATGAAGTTCCTCTGGAGAAGCTCCAATAACGTGCTCTCCAGGCTCTTCTGTGACATGGGGAGTTGTCAAGAATTCTGGAGCTGTGGGCGACATCGAGGTGTTCAGCGAAACGCTGGAAATCGTTTGTGGAAGCAGAGGGCGGCTGAAAAAGGGACCGAAAACAAAAATTTTGTCCCCCTTCCCCCAGGAATGGGAGGATAGAATCCAGCGGGTTAGGCAGAAATTTGTGTGCATGATGCGATGCCTCGCGTCCCGACGCGTGATTGACTTACGGCCGTCTGGTAAGACTTTCGACGGGAGACTTCCTGCTTGGAGGGGATTTTTTGTGTCTTTTTTGCAGAGATGTTTCATCCAATCAGCGTTATCCTGTGTTGAGAAAAGGTGATTTGAGGCCGTAGTGTCTGGTGCAAACGAATTTTATTTGGAGAGAAAACGTTTGCAGTCGTCTTGAGTCGTCTCTACTTGAGAGCTACATTTCGTGTTAATTCGCGTTGTTGCTTTTTCTTTTACCCCGTCCTCAGGAACTTCATTGAAAGAAAAGCCTCCGGAACGCTTTACGTCGAAGGCCGTGAGCCTGGACGTGTTTGCGAAATCATACGAAGAGAGTGGCCCGGTCAACGCGCTCGGGCGTTGTTCTGTCCCTTCATTCCTGCTCTCCCGGTGGTTGACTCCTGCTCAATGGACGTCGGAGGCCTTTGGGTGTGTTGGCGTTGCTGCGATGCTGAGCAGAGTACCCGCCCGCGTGTGGGTCATCTGTGTTGTTGTCAGCATTTGCGACGAGTAGAAGCTTTATTTGTGGAGGTGTATCGGTAGATCTGATAGCCTGGGTTATGTGCATTGAAGCATAAAACATCTCCACTGTGCTGTGAAATCGTGGAGACTTGTTAAACCCTCTCTCAGCTTGGAAGTGGCGCTACACGGAGTACCATTTACATAGAATAATTTTTGTTTCTCGTCCCCTTCCCTTCCCCCCGCCCCCCCCCTCAAGGAGCACGCAAAATCGGGTGAAGTGTGTATCAACCCTATAACTTAATTGGGTCATGCTGATACCTATTGTTAGGAAATCGATTAAAGAAGATTACAGTCTTGGAACTGGAGAGCGCGAGCGAGATGCGCTGATGGGTTCCTGGTGTCGCCAGACTCATAACATCGCGCAATTGATGATTTTGCTCTCTAATGGAAAAATATATATAAAACGCCGGAAAAAAATAAACAATGTTTTAATAATGTGTTACATGATTTAAAATTTTGGGGGGGAATATAAATTTGGAAGAATTTAAAAGATAAATTATAAAATGAAAATATCCCATATAAAGACACAGGTGTGCGTTGTTGTGTATTTTTGGCTGTCCTGCTTTCGTAAGGAGCGATTTAAGAAAAGGTTGGCGAGGGCAATCGTTTTAACACGACGGTGTGTTCACGGTCGGGTATTTTTTTCAGGATTTAAAAGATAAACTCGCAAAACATTTCTCAAAACAGTAATTACGTTCTTCTATATCGGAAGTGTGACGTGTCGAGCAAAACCGAGCTCAAGGGCGGGGTGTACAGAAAGCCCCGCCAAGTTTTGTGTTTTTTTTTTAAAATGTTAAAAACAAGGAATTTTTGTAAATTCACGGCACAGGGAGAGTTTGAAGTTCGCTGCACCGTGACGGCGTCACGTAGGCCAGAGTTAAGACGAGTTGAATCCGTGGGATGTCGAATTAAATAAAGAACATATAAAGTGCAGCACCTTGACGCTAGGTGCCCGAGGTGGTCAGGTTCGGCAGTCGTGGAGTCTCAATGAGGTCTTGTACTGTCGGAATGTAAAATGGTCCCAGAGAGATAAAAGTATTCTTGAGGTCACATTTTGTTCACGTGGTGTTTTAAAATAACGCTTCTTGCTAACGAAACTATAAAGGATCTTGCCAGTGTTGTTTGAATATTTGGAATAAAGTAATTACAACCGCGTCGTTTTTTGACTGTTTTTATAGTGCGGAGTATGGAAGACAATTGAATAATTTGAATAAATTGAAACTTTTTTATCCGCGTTCGCATAGCGAGACGTGGGCTCTAGAGAGAGCTCGGCGTGTTGTTGTTGTTTTGTTGGTTGTTTCTTCGTTCTTCTTCTTTCGGTAGGTAAAGACAAATGCCTTTAGGTGACTCGGGTCTCTTGTTAATAGTTACAGGGATCCGGATGCTCCCTGTAAATACTGAAACACCTGTAGCACAATCCTTCGGCATTGATGGGTTGGCCGTTTTGAGAAGCGTCTATATGAACTTGTAAGATATATTTCGGACATTTTGCCTTTGAAGGAATTAAAGTTTTCGAAAAGTTCACGGTTACTGATTTTCAGGAATTCCATTTTTAATTTGTGGTGTGTATAGTTTCGTAAATTACATTATTTATTTCGTAAATAACACTAATATTTCGTAATACAAAGATTGATCTATTTTAAATTTTTGTAAATTACAGCTGATATTATCGTAATACACTATTGTATTTTCGTAAATACACTAAGTTTTCGTAAAATACGTAGTACAGTCTATGACGGTCTCGCTATTGGCGTAATGCACTAGGCACGGACGAATAGTATTCGGAAGTTGTTTGTTTGTTGTTTTTTCTTCTTCCTTCTTCTTTTGTTTCCTCATTCGTTGTGGTCTTGTTCTTCTTCTGGTGGAAGAGCAAAATCGCTTTGGAGTAACTGGTTCGTGCTCTTGGGACACAGGTTTTGTGCCTTTGTTTTAAATAAGGGAACGTGTATAAGAAATTAAATAATTAGAGAAATTAAATAACGTCAAAATTTGATGAAACAAAAAAACAACAAAAATCCAACTGACAATGGGGAAGAAGTTATTTTAATTTAAGAGAATTAATGAATGGGGGAATAACATGTTTCATTGGGTCGCGGTTTAAAGTGGACATGTCTGGAGAATGAAACGCTTAAGTCTCCTCCTCCCGTTCAGGGAACCGATAATATTAATAGAGCGCTGCTGACGTTCAACGAAAGCAATTTCTGTTTCATTTTATTCAACGTATCGTGTTCCGTCACGTGTCAGCTTGTTTGAAAACCTCTAACCTCCTTCAAAACATTCGACAATTGCTTCATCAGCTTGACTTTCCATGCTCTATTGAGACACCTGAAGTTAGTCTTGTTATACCTCATTCCTGCCGAGCCGCTGGGTGGTTTGGTGAAACTGAACCCTCGATGTCTTTCTCGCTTTGTGTTCTGGCATCGTCTGGAGAAGGTTTTCTCGTCCTACTGTGACGTGGGTGGACGTTTTAACAATATGCTCGTTCGATGTTACTCGATTAATTTGTGTGAAATAGTGGCAACTGCATTCCTTCCGGATAATCATGCAGCAAGCCATTGTTAGTTGTTAATTTTTTTGTGCGTTTCGCTGTGTCCGTGTTTGAATCGCAGCAACAACATCGTGTTTGGGTTTGCATTTACGTGTGCATTTGCATGTTGTTGTGAAAGTTCCTTGCGAAGGTGGAAGGAAGTTGTTTTTGCATCCCCTGTCTGTTCTACGTTTGTGTTGTCTTTCTGTCTGTATGTCTGTCTGTGAGCAGGATATGGCTCAAAAGTTGTGGACTGGATTCCGGGACGAAAGCTGCGTGGATGGCGGTTGGGCGTGTGGAGAGGACGGGATATCTTGATTGATCGTCGTGTGAAGATATCCGACACAGGATCGGACCACGGAGAATTATTTTTAGATTGTGTTTAAGTGGTTATTTCATGCGAGTTGGAGAGGATGTCGGGGCCAAGAGACGTTATCCATCCATAGTGCCAATGGGATCTTGTACACTCTGGTGCAGGCATATGCGGTTTGCGTTGCGAAGCGACGTCTCGACTGGGCGTTACTGGCCCACAAGTCCTGGACCGGGTCACCACTCTGAGCACAGCGACATGCGAATGGCTCAATCATCCCAGCAAGCTGGTACTCTGACTTTGCGCCAGACCTCAGAAGGATGACGGCTGAGTTTAACCCGCGACCTTGGTATTGAATTGAAAGTCTGGAGCAAGGGTTTGACTTGAAACACGAGGCATCTTGGAGTCTCCAAATGCCGCCACCGGCGAAAGCCATTGAAACAGAACACCGGGAATAAATCGAGATGATAACAAGATAGCTTCAAACATTAAGTTGGGACTCTCGGGAATGATTCTACAGGATTCTGGCGTGTGAGTGGGGAGGTGTGCGCATTCCACCGAGTGCTCCTTCTCGTTTCATTTTCTGATGTCGCGTCGGGCCCTGTATCACTCTGTGGATATTCTGTTCATTCGTTTTCTCTGTTGAGATGTGCGACTGGAGTAGACGGGTGTCTCCAGCTGCGAACTGATATATTCGGTTTACAGTTATGCGACCGGTTCCTTGAGTCGTGCTTCTGTCTGTTCCTTTGATCTCCTTCTTCCCCGTGTCCACTTTTGGGTCCCGTCCGGCCCCTTGGTCGGTGACAATGGTTCGACACTGTGGGTATTATTAGGACATGATCGTCCGTCGTCTGAACGCGATGCCGAGTGGGCTCGAGCTCGTCCGTCCATGTACTGCAGTGTCGCGCGATTATTTCCAGTACACTGTTTGAGAATTTTTCGCTTTCAATTGATAAAGGATAGTGCTTTATTTTGGTGTTCGGTGACATCATCTCCATACGTACATTTGATCAGGGCGGCGTGTGATATGTCTGGATTGGTGTTTGCCATGGCCAATCGGTGGCTCAGCAAACTGTTAAGCGTTGTTGCCATGTAGGTGCGTGCGGCGAATATTGTCAAAAAACGCTTCAAGGATTTCTATCTTTCCCACATCGAGGTCACATGTCGATGGTCCTGCACACTCCACCGCAGAAGGCGTGCGGAGCATGGGAGCATCATGTTCCGTTGTTCCTTATTCAATGTGTGGTCCCTCTGGCTTTGAGTGTTGGCCTGCTTGTTCATACACAGCTGCATCGCCGACTGGGAAGTGGGAGTGTTTCAGTGTTCGCCAGGTGCACGGTGAGCTGTGCTGCTGGTTTCTCTGCATTGGGTTCGTGTCTGTCCTTCTTTGCGATACTGTCATGGCGCAATTCTCTGAAATGTGCAGTGGATCGTGATCATACATTGTATTTGAAGACTGCAAACCTTACCTGACATGTGTACTTTTTGGTTTTTAAGTTTAATTATTTGTCCGGCTTGGTCTTGCTTTTGCGAATCACCTCTTGCCAAATGTTGCTTGGGATTATAAAATGATGAAGTAATGTTTACTTTTGTCATCGCATTCAGGAAGGAGAGCTCGGTTCGACAGTTTGATATGGCAACTTCCACAACGTGTCACTGGGTCAGGGGTCAAGAGGGTCGTGAGGTGAGGCAAAGCACTGGGATGTGGCAGCACAAGATGGACAGCTGGGGTCATCCTTAGTCAGGGTGTTTGTTTGTTTGCAGGATGTCGTAGGTATGTATCGACGATGATGTGAAAATGTCACATATGAATTTGAATCACAGGAGTATGGCTGTGGATATCATAATTGTCAGGAAGGTATTTTTGCTGTCGCGTTCCTTGGATTTTTGTTGAGAGTGCCTGTGCAAGGAATTGATTCAGTGTGGTTTTGTAATGATCCTCGGTAGATGTTAGTGGGGTGGTTTTTGAATGGTCCTTCAGATGGTAGTGTGGGTTTTGATGATCGCTGCAGGTTGTTTCATTGTGTGGTTTTTGATGATGCCCTCAGATGGCGTAGGGGTAGTTTTTGATGGTCCTGCAGATGTCTGAGGTGTAGTTTTGATGATCCTTCAGAGTGTCATTGGTGTTTTGATGAGCCTGCAGATTTCAGTGTGGTGTTTTGTAATGGGGTTCTCAGATTCAGGTGTGGTTTTTGATGTGTTCCTAGATTTCAGTGTGGGTTTTTGATGATCCTCTGAGGTGTCGAGTGTGGTTTTGATGGTCCCTGCGAGGATGTCAGTGTGGTTGAATGAATACCTCAAGGTGTCAGTGTGGGATTTTGTATGGTCGCTGGCAAGATGTCATGGTGTGGTTTTTGATGATTCCTGCAGAGTGTCAGGGGTGAGTGATTTGATGGATCCTTCAGTATGGTCATGTGTGGTTTTGGATTTGACCTGCAGAATGTCATGTGTAGGTTTTGGAGATGATCCTCGAGTATGTCATGTGTGGTTTTGATGGATGCCGTAGAGTTTTGAGGTTGTGTTATTTGATGGTGATCTCAATTTCGTGTGGTGTTTGTGGTTTTCGATGATTTCAGTGTTGGTTTTGATGGTCCTCAGGTGGTCAGTGTGGGATTTTTGATGTTCTCAGATGGAATGTCTCTCCAATTCTTTACAACATTGGTGTGTCCTAATTCAAGTGTCTAGCCTGTTTGTGACTCGAAACTCTCAACACTGCAAGCCTGGACATGGAGGGATTCCCGCCATGAGGGAATATGTTTTATTGGCAACGTCTGACGTGCATAAGGTCACGGATGGTATGGTCAGCTCGTCAATTGGTATTAAAGGGAAAAATTTTGGAAAAAGTGCATTTCTCCGAACCGGCTAACGAAAATATTTTAAACTGTGGCAAATGTCGTATCGTCCCCATTGGGTATTGACAGGGTGAGTGTAACAGTGACGTTGCATCAGTGGAAGTGGTATTCCAGCCACAGATTGGTGTGAATCGAAATTCCTTATCCGGAAAAATCCTGGGAAGACTGGTCATATGATCTGATCTATGACCCTTTTCCGGTGAGTGATAGATTAAACTTATGACGATCAATAGGGTCACGCGATGGTATGTCTAACGGACGTTATGTTGATATGGGTTGGGGAAGAAGAAGAATTGGGACATCATTGTTTCCCGCAAACCTCTAAATTGGGAAAAATTGAAGACTTGCCATTCGTACTATCAAGCTCCCCGTATTTTGTGGTATAGTTCAGAGTGATAATGATGACGTCAGTTCGGGTGAAGTGGGTGATTGCCAGCAGCGAATTGTGTTGAATTCGAAATCTCCTATCGCGAAAATTCTGAAGACTCCCATATAAGCCTGATCTGTTGGACCGGGATGTGAGTGAAGAATGGAAGATTGATGCACGACAGTTAATGAATATTTGTCTGTACATTAGGGTTATACATCATAGTCATGTCACTGATCTATTATAATCTTTTTGCGTCGGGTTGGATGTTTGTCTGGTTAATGGTCCTTGCATTTGGATAAATATCTGTGGCAGTAGCGTGTTTCTTCTCAACCTCATTAGTGCCACCACGAAACTGGTGCACAAAGCCCATCGCGTGTCGTGAAATGGAGCATGTGATGGAGTTATAAAGACCTGTGATGTGGTTGTGGATGTGTTGGGTGAGAATCAGTCCACTTGGTTTGATCATATAATGGCTGCCTTGTGCCTGACAAGAAGGTTGGTAGAGTAGCGTCCTTCGGGTTCTCACGGATCGCTTGTGTGTAGCATGTGATTGCGCTGACTAGCACCTTCCAGCTGCCGAATCATCACATCATGCCTTTCAGGGATTGCTTGAGAATGTCCATCTAAAGAGGATACCAACGAGCCTCCCACGGGCATGTGTGCCGAACCTGCAAGCAAGCCCTGCAACTTGTTCAACCAGGTGTTGTCACAGTGATTGGTTGTTGCGCTCTTCTCTCATCTTTGTTGCTTAGCCTCTCGGCTGTAGTTAGGATGATGTATCTGTCCACGCTCAGCCGTGAGAGTGTGGGGCGCGGAGGTCCGAGTGTTTTCACGCCATGCTTGTCTGGTCTGTTTCTGGTTTTGTCTGCTGTCTGTCTGCCAAAACGATTGTCATGAGCCATGAAATCTGCATGGATTATGATCGCGATAAGCGAGGTGTGATTGAGTTGGGTTCGGGCGGGGACGAGATGTTAGAACAAGGCCGGTTCGATTTTGGTTCGAAGGTCCAGCGGTTTTCAGATTCCGGGGTGCTATCGGTGGGATTCGAGGTACGCGCTTCCGACCGTGTGAGTGCTTGTTTGCTTAGTTAGGAGTTTACTTTTTTGTTTTCAGGTTTTTCCACCAATTACATACTAAAGAACATCATCCGCGAATTCTTGGAGTAAATTTGTGAACTATTTAAATTAATGTATTATTTATTTTAATCTATTTACAAGGTGTGAAAAATGACGTCAAGTTAGTATCCAAAGTTAAATTCTGAGCTCACGCTTATTCAGACAGAAATATGGAGGCGACAACAAACGAGAGGGGTCACGTCAGATTTTAAACCTGTAATTCATGATAGTAATGACTGGTTCTGGTATTGGTGGGAAAAGTCACGTGGTCCGCATTCCAAGTGTCTGGTTCTTCATTTTTCTTCGCAGTGGTGGAGGCTCCGAGTGGAGCTCACTTGCCTTTCTCTTGGACCATGAGTTTTGATCGGTGTACAGGATACTGGTTGCGTGCGAAAAATCATACGGAAGGCAAACTCTTAATGGGGGAGCGGAGACGGTAGGTATGCCAAGTAGTCCAAGAAGAGATGTAGTGATTACGTTGGTGGGAATTAGTGTGTTTAAAAAGAGCAGATTTCCTTTTTTAGGATCTTCTCTGGATCATGGGAAAATAAAAAAGAATACTAGATTTATGAAAACCGGTGCGAATAAGCGCGGTCAAAAAAGAAAAACGAAATTCTGACATTTTAGAACCCTTTTGTGTGCTTTGTAACGATGGTATTCGCAAACTGTGTATGTTTGATTTTGTTTTTCTTTGCAAGCCAGGGAAGTCAATTCAGACGCTTCTACATAGATTGATGCGTCTGCAGGAGGATTCAACAAGTTGAATGGTTTTGCAAAGAGTATGTTTTGGTGTTTATTATTTGCCTGAGAGACTTTAGGAAACCTTCTCCACATTTAAACTATCAACTTAGTCCGTCTTGTTTGCAGAGTGTTCTTTGGGAAGATTTTGTGTTCGTGTGTTGCGTACCATTTACCTTTGTGTTTTGTCTCAGTTGTTGTTGTGGAGAGAGCGTCTGGCGATATATTGTCTCTGTGCCGTGCGCCGGTTAGCGTGCTGGGCTGACGGTTACGTTTTGTCTGATGGAGCTTTCAGTTGGACGCGGGAGTGCTGGTTGTGATGCTAGTCTATGCGTGGCCCTTGTGGAGCGTCTATCTGTAACCGAGCTTGCGGATCGACCTGGTTCTGTGAATGTGTGCGACCAGGTGTGACCTGTTTGGGAGGTGAGAAGTGGACGGTTGGGCTTGTCCTGTAATCGCAAATGCTCTCCTGCGGTCGGTTTTTTGTGCTCAACAAGAACGTCCGTTTTGGTTGTTGGTTGTTGGGTGTTGTTTTTGTCCGTCGCCGGGTTTCCCAGTGCTCGTCAAGCATACGGCCGGACGTGGTCGTGGCGGTGCCTTGTGTGTGTTCCGGTCCCACAGCAATGAAGGGGCCTGGTCCTGGTGGTAATAAGTGGCGGCAACTGCGTTGTTATGGCGAGGCTTGGTCGGATGTGTGCTGAATCTCACTTTGCGTCGTATTCTCAAAATTGCTCCTTCCGTGTGAATTTGGGGACGGTGTTATGTTGGCAAGCAGTTACTCTGGGCTGTGTTCCAATCGCTCGTCGTTGGGAGATGTTAGAATAACTTGGGTTCATTATGGACGATCTATATGGACGGGTGTTGTTGAAGCAAAAAACATCATGACGTGGCCACTTGCTGGGTGTGCAGGTAGTCTTATATATGTGTGTGTGTGGTTACTATCGATCGGGATCGCGATTGCGCCGTTAGCACCTTGAAAGCCGCTGATGGCCTAAGCTCGGTGGGCCTGACATGGCCTGAGGCGCTAGAGCTTTGTCGTGGCCTGTGCAATGGCCTGAAGCCGTGAGGTCCTAGAAGCCAGTGGCCTTCGAGTGTGCTGAAGCCTGAGGCCTAAAGCTCGGTTGGCCTACAGTTGGCCTGAAGCTGAGGCGCCTAAAGTCTGAGTGGCCTTGGCATGCCTGGAGAGCCCTGAGGCCTAGAAGCTCGTGATTGGTCCTGAAGCCTGAAGGGCCGTAGAAGGCTCGTGGCCTTATCATGCTTGATGATGCCTGACGGCTTATAGAGGCTCGTGGCCTACATGGCCTGAAGTCCTGTAAGCGTGGTGTGTCGAGCATGTCCTGAAGCTCTGAAGGCCTGAAAAGCTGTGGCCGTGCGATGCCTGAAGCCTGAGGCTCGTCGCCTTGGCACAATGGAGGAGCGTGATCTGTCGACACTTGTTGATCATGTTCAAGCACTCGTGTTCGGTTCGTGTGTGTTAGAGACTTGAACGGGGAGAAGGTGTATTCGGCCATTGGGCGACGGGTGTAAGCTGTTTGAGATTCTTCGCGAAGTGGGACGTCGTTCAGACTCACCGAGAGAGGAAAGTAAAGATGGCGACGGGGGATTGATTTTTTTTTTGCGGGCTCAGCTAATCGAGGGTGGCGGGGTCAGGGATCTCGCAAGGTGGCTCGTGCCAAGGCCAATGGGTGGTTGAGCACGGTAGGCTGGGTCAGGACGCACGCAACACGAGTGCTTCATGATCGTTTTTAAATCGGGGCCGTAGTGGGATTGTTTCCATAGTGAGAGGTTAATGGTTATCAAGGAACGTGTCGATTTTCCCTCTAATTGTTGTTCTGGTTGGTTGATTGTGATCGCGAGTCGACGCGGTCTTTGTGCGTGTTGACGAGTATGTATGGGTGCGCGGGGTGCCCTTGCGGGCAGGACGATCGCATGTGGTGGTTTTGGAGGATGCGTTTGGCTGGCAATGGAGAACGGATGTTCAAGTAGCGGGTGCTTTTGTGCCAGTCTGCTACTGTCACGGCCGTCTGGTGGGCTGGAACGGGCGCAAGTTTCGGTGTTCGTGCACTTAGGGCTGGGAACCGCAAGCTACCTCCTTGCTAGCAACTCGGAGACCTGACTTACTGGGTTCAACAATCCTGCACAAACGTACCCTGGAGAACAATACGAAGGTTGTCGCTGTTTGTGTTGAGTCATGTCGGACATACGAGTGTGGGCGACTTGTGTTGGTGGATGCGAAGGTGAAGTTCGTGCGGCTCAGAAACGGGATTGGCAGTGTGTGTCTGAGGTGGTCTCGCGTGGTTGGGTGTCGACTGACGTGTTGTCGGCGGAACGTTGTGCTTCGCTTCCTCCCAGTGTTGCCGGTTGGGAGGAGACTGGCGCTTATTGGGTGTGTGGGGGGGAAATAGGGGAGGTGTACGTGCGGACTACATCACCTTGTTGTGTTGGATGACTCGAGTACCGGGGCGGGCTTGTGCGAAGAGACGTACCGGGGTTCGCGTAAGAGTTGTGAGGACCGATGTATGGCTGCGGACGGATGAGAGCGGTTACTGCGCGTCCGGGGTTTCCCCGTACCGTCCAATAGCTTCCGACTACATAGGTGCACGTTTTGGGTTGTGATTACTCGTGCTCGATTTCCTTGTGTCTAAGGTTAGAAATAGTATTGCAGAGAATGGATGTTTAAAATTGTTTTTGATGTTATGTTTTGTATGTAGTTATGTGTTTGTTAAAGATTGGGAGGTTTGAAGATGTCTAGGAGTTGTTTGTTGTGTGTTAGAGAGAATGGTTTGATGTCAGTGGATGGTGACGGGTTCCCGGTAGAGGAGAGAGGATTGTTGTCGTGGCTGGATTTTGGTGAACGAGGGTGGTTGGAGCATAATTTCACTGAAGAGTACTTCCGGACGAGCTGAGAGGAGCGGTGAGTCGGTGTGTGGAAAGGCACGAGTGAAACGGATGCTGTGTGGCAGCGACGTGAAGGAGTTTCGTTGGCTTCCGCGCTTTGGAGTCCGGTTCTGTGTCCAGCGCATGGGATTTTCCGCGATCGAGGCCTCGTACAGGACCGCCGCACTCCTTACACATGACGAGGTCGCCAATTTTTGCTGGGAGTTCCCCTGGGATTTTCTGCGGTATCGTCCAGAGTACATGTGGAAAATGATGCTTGATCCATCGGGTGTTTGTGTGTTCCACATGATCGCGAGACACAGTCCAAAGAAGGTGTGTACATTCGTCTTATCTTTAGCTGCTGGAATTCGTCGACCGATGTGGTGTGAGAGGTGTTGTGTGTGTGTGTTGTGTTGTTTTGTGGTGTGTTGTGTGTGGGTGTGGTGTGTGTGTGTGGTGTTGTCGGGCGTAGTCTGGTCCTGCGGCTCGAGTTTGCTGTGCCGATTTGGAGCATCCATACCGTGCTGGTGCTGTGGCGGCTCGGGCATGAATCGCTCAATTGGTGGTTGAATGGGGTTGTGTTTTTTAGTTCTTGTGCCTGTGGGTCTTGGGGAGAAGGAAGTGGAGGGGGGAGGGGAGCAAATTTGTGTACCATGTGGTGAACGTGATCATTGTTTGTGGCGCCGACCGGTTCCAGGTGGGGTAGAGGGTATGTGAAAGTCTCCGAGTATTCCTGTCCGCCGACGTGTTTTGTCCAGTGCTGTGAGGTGTGTTTTTTAAATTCGAAGCAGTAGGGATATTTGTTTTTGGTTCGTGCGCACGATAACGGCGGCATTGTGGGTTCTAGTATGTTTGTTATTGTGTGTTTGTTTATGTATGGTTTTGGGAGCGATTGAGACAGCCTGTCAGTTGCCTATTACACCGCCGTGCAAATGAAGCATCTGTGTTCAGATAGAAACGCGTTTTGCTACGCTGTATCAAAGATCGCGCCCAGGTTCGGCAGGTGGGGTACTGCTGTGGTGGTGTGGTCCGCTTCAGGTGTGGTTATGTTAAGTTGCTTTGTCGAGCCAGATGAACGCTATGGACGTGACATGTTGTACCGGTTGTCTGCATGTGGTGATGCACTGAAGAAAAACAAAGTAAAAGGGTTTGTTTCCTTACAGAGGAGGTGTGCGTTTGGCATTACGTTGATTTGTGTCAAGCAGATCCTTGGCGCAGAAAGAGTGTAAATCCTTTGTTGTCGTCGATGAACGACCTTGGGTGTTTGTGTGTACGTGTCATGGTCTTCACCGTGTCTCGTTGAGGATTCCATGCGCGAGCTGTCTGGTAGACACCGGAGTGGTCGAGTTGGGGCTGTGTACGTGGTGCTTTTGTCGTTGGTCATTGATGGTTTGTGAAAACGTGCAGATGAGTGTTTCAGCAGCGCGAGTGAACCTTTTTGTCGGCGCTTTCGGGGAGCACATTCGTTTGTCCGTCTGTGGGTGGGGCGCGTCAAGTTTGCAGGAGTTCAAGATCTTCGCGTCGTGACTTAAACGTGTGTTGTCTCCGCGCGGAAGGTCACCTGAAAGGGACAAAATCGTCGAATGGGATATGTAGGATTGAAGATTTGCTCATTTGTTGTGGTTAGTGTTGTGGTGTTGTAGCGTGTTTGGGTCTGGTTATGTACAGGCCGTTTACGCGCATTAAATTATTATGTGACTTTAATGACCAGGTTTACTGTCAGTGGATTGTATGCATCAGTAATGTGTGTGTGGTGATAGAACATTTAAATTTCCAAATATTATCACATTTTAATCTCAACTCATGTTCTTTTAATGGATGGTACACCGATTTTTAGATTGCTGCACTGGGACCTTCCCTTCCGCCTGCGTTTTTCGGCCACCTCCTCACCGGGAAGGCAAAAGTTGTGGCCAGTGACCTCGTACCTTCCAAGTTTGGACACAACATCGACGGATTAACTAAACCTTCAGGTGGGTTACCTGGTATTCTCCCTTGATTGCCCCGCTCCGTGCACTGCAGTTGCACGGGTGGGGCAAGGTGTTTTCTCAACTTGTTCTTTTAATCTTAACACT
>CM068956.1:136825068-136836252 GCA_035128595.1 Eptatretus atami
CGTTCGGGATGGAATTCCATTCCCATATATGGACATAAAACCGATTCGCTTGCAGGCGCAAAGTAAGTTGAGTGCGCATAGCCCACCGACTGGAGAACGGGCCACGCCGAGCGATAGCCGCGCCCTGAGGACGGCCCGCCCGGAGCGAACCGCACCGAGAGCGTGTCACGAGGGAGCGAACCGCGGCCCGAGGGAAGCGATATAAGGAAACGGGAGAGCGTCAAATCGGGGGAAGCGCGGGAATCTTTGCCAGAGCACGTGAGGATCCTGCTGGAGCTCTGGAGGGGAAGAAGAATTCGCGCCCTTCAAAACGCAATCTCTCGAGGCTGGGCGAAAGGCATCTCGTCGCTGGCGTGCCTGGTTCAACGGCTTTGTCTTGTGGCTGGCCATGGTCTTGCCGTCTAGCTTGCTTGGTTCCTTCTTGGCCGACTTGGTGCTTCCGGGAAGGTTGCTTGACGTCAGCCGTTGCGGCGCGGCCAGGTAGGCCTGCTACTTTCTCGTTCCCTCAGCTCGTCTTCCCTCCGAGCTGAAGGATAATTAAAGGACCATTGTGGGTCCGTTTCTTTTGGGGTGTGCGTCTGTGGTGTGGCCCGTTCTGTAAGTAGGAATGTTAAGTGTCATATGGCTGCTACATACTTGGATCCCTATAGTCGGAATTAACTCTGCTTCTTTGCGTGCTCCCCCTTTCCCCCATTATAAATAAATACTATTTGGTTTAAATGTATCAGTTTGTGGCTGTGTTTCTTCCATTTGGCTTCGGCAATCGCATGTGTTGGTAAATTACCCAAAGGCTGGTTGCCGCTGCTAAAAAGTACAATTGGACCGACGGACTGCGGCAACCTCCGCTCGGGTTGCGGTGCGGTCGTGGCGCGCTAACGGCTCGACTCCTACGAGGGCCGTCGAGGTTGAATACTCGGTAGGCTCGCCAACGGGATCTCTAGGTATTTGAAGATTGCAAATAACCCTGACCACGTCGTGTGGAATTGACGGATTCACGGTCCGGTAAGAGACCCGTTACCCTCAGAGTTCTCGAAAGTCACGATCTAGATTGGGTGTTCAGTAGTAGTCGACCCTACTGCTCCACCTAGCGGTCGTGGCTCGCAGCCGATACCCGGCTCCGCAACAATATATGTATATGTATATGTATTGTATATGTAATGTTATGGTATATGTGCATATATACTATATATTATATATATAATATATATATATTATATGTGGCATATATATTGTATATATATCTTCTTTCTTCTTCTTTCGCGCTCCGTTAGGGGTCGCCCACAGCGGTATCATTTCCATATGATCCGCATAGTGATTTGGCACATGTTTTACACCGGATGCCCCTTCCTGACGCAACCCTGGTCGCCTCTTACGAACACAAGGGATCTGGTACACCTATTTAAACCGGGGTATACACCGCCAGTACACTGGTTACTTTCATTTCGCCGATCTCCGGAAGGATGACAGCGCTGAGTCAACCCCTGGTGTTTATACGACCTTGTATATACATATATATACCACACACATACATATATACATACATATATATGTTATACATATATACATTTATATGATATATATAATTAATATTATATATATATATATTGTTAGATGTACCATATATATATATATATATAATATATATATATATATATATATACTGTATATGTATATATATATTATGTGTATATGTATATGTTTAAATATATATATATATATGTATATAGATATTATGATTCTGTTCGGTGCATACCCAATTATCAAGAAAGAATGTCTTGATGGTCTCAATATCAGCATGGAGTTTATCTGTGGAGGCAGACCTTTCTCTCTGTTACCAAGAACCAATCAATCCAATCTTGTATCTAGAGGAACTGGTAAGAGTCCCACCTTGTGACTGTCCGGCTGAAAGTTAGACGTATAGTAGACTGTGGTTTTATAAGTCGGCCGATTTTCTCACTAGACGTCCAAGAAGGGAAGTACGCAGAGAGCGTTCCATCCCAAGGTGAACTATAGGGATGGATGGAGCAGAGTCAGGTTATGCCAAGAAGACTTTCAGCTGATGGTTTTTTTGTTTTTGTTTCCATTGAAGAGGGCTCGTATGAGAGCTAACACCCAATGCACAGCAAGGAGGACATGAGACAAGAGGGGTGGAGAGGAACGATCAAAAACAAGTGGGAACAGACATTAGTAGATCTGTGGAAGGAGAGGGAATGGTGGGAAAGTATACAGATGGACATTTACAGGAAGGTTGACTCAAAGAACAGCCAAATATGTCATCCACGTACTTATAATAAGATCCATCCACCGATCAGGTAATCCCGTCCTTTCTTTTCTCTCACCCAATCAACGTCGAGGACATTACATTGTAACCTTTATAAGTGAGATTTTGGTGGCTTTCTTCTTTCATCTGCTGCAGTTTTATCCGAGGAGTGCAAGTCGAAAAGATTTGATAATGTTCTATTTATGAAATGCAAATTGACTTGAATTACTTTCAGTTAACCCTGCTCATTACTTATGCTCACCTAAAAATGGGGACTGAACATGAAAAGTGCATTGTTCTTACAATGGTAAAACATATTACAGTAAGCATCGAAAATACTAAAGAAATAAAAAGCTAACCTTTCTGACTTCTGCGTATACTCTTTTGCACACTAGTATATATATATATATAATATATATAATATATATATATATATATACAATGTGTAATTTATGTATATATATATATAGGTAATTTATATATAATATATATATATATATATATAAATACTGTATATGAATATATAATTATATGTATATATAGGCACTTTTACATTGTAACACCAAAAAACATCTGGAATTTGAAATGATAACAGTGTTAACTTTGAATTGCACATCTCGTCACTTATTGCAAGCGGACATCACCTCTGACTCATGGTATCGTGGTGGACTTGATAGTTACCAGGTTTGGTTTCATCCTTCGTGATTGTTTTTACATTTTTTTATTCTTTAATAAAGGGAGAGACTGTCATTAATGTGTGTCTGTGCAGCCGCTGTGTGGCAAAATTCAGTCGTCCTCTACTGGACCGGTGTACGCTGGAACAAAGGGTCATGTCGAAGTGGTATACCCATCTTTACTGAATCGTTACAACAGCAGGTGAGGGCTACAGCAAGGGGAAAGGTTTTTTTAAAAAAAAATTAAATTTCTTTCCTCCCTGAAAATAATGCAGTCTTGAGAGCACCATTATATAACCATTTTTAAAAAAGGACAGGGTTCATATGAATAGCAATAGTTGGTCTTCTTTGTAATTTGCTTCGAACCAAAATCATGCAAGACCTCTTCCTTGAGGGTTTGCATGGATTACATCACCAATCAATCATATTATGTTTTGTTTGCATGCATGAGTTTGGACAATTCAATATTAAAGGATCGCTAGAGTTCTGTTGTAGACCTGCCATTTATTATGGTCCTGGAACTTAATCTGTGGGAAAACTGATTATAAATGGAGGTGTGGGTGTGTGTGTTGTCCTTTTTTTGTGCTTCATTGCATGTATATATAACAAACATGCTGCTCTTGTTCCTCCAATAGAGAGATTCCCCCTGAGGAGAGATTCCTTTCTTGCACACTGAAGTCCTTCCCAGCAGTTAATTGAGCAACCATACAGTGGGCAAGAGACAAACTGGGTTTAATTTCAAAACTGTGTCCATCTGAACTGCCCCATTCTGAACTGGCCTTCAATCAAAATCCCATTGCACAATAATATGTAGAATGTAATTTAGAGGTTTATGTTTACGATTTGAAAATGTGGATCAAGCAGCAGACAAGGCATCGACCATGTGACCATGTTTGATTTGGTGTTGATGGCAATACCTGATGATGGGTTCTTGTCCTTGCCATAGTGTGTGACTTGTGTGTTTTTCAATGTTTTGAGAGCTCCTTTGCTCATAAACCAGCTACCTTCAGTACATTTTGGGGAGAAGCAGCTAGGATCCTCATCAGGTGCTGCGGGTAAGATGTGAATGTATCTTGGAGGTGAAACACTTAAATTTTAGACAGGACTCTATTTTACCTCTGTCAATGATCAGGCTCTGTTGACGCTGCCCATCATACATGCCTCACGCAATGTTGCTCTGTCCCTAGGACTTACAGCTGGCCGAGTGACATGACAGCTGTGGCAGGCCATTAAATTCTGGGCCGACGAACCTTTACTGGGATGACTGTGTGGTGCAGGCAAGGCTCAAAGTTTGAGAAGTATTTTAACCACAAGGTGAGGTTGTGCACTCATTTTCCTGCAATGCTTCAATCCACTTGTGCTGTTACAGAAAAGCATCGTATATATTCAAGCCAATTAGGTTTGAACTTTAAATATCCGGATTTATTCACCATCCCCAATAAATGTTTTGGATTGTGCTCGTAAGGAGTGGCTGATACAATGGAGCACGTGATCATTTAGACAGGATTAAAAGTAATTTGATTAATGGAAAAAACAAATATAAAGTAATAGAATAAAAATAGTTGAACTGATATGCGTAAGAATTTCCTTTGCAAGACTTCAATGTTTTTTTTGGCTCGCTCTTGTATCAATGCTCTGCAATTTGACTTGTTCTTCTGCAGCGAATCATTTAACAAGCTATTGGTAATAATATGGAATTGCTTGAAAGTAACCTATGTGCGACAGGTGAATATGTTCGGCTTTGTTTTTTTTGTTCAACTCTCTCATGAATGTCACTTCTTTTGTTTAGGCCAAACTAACTACTGCATTGCCTTCCCACTGGATACACACTCAAAGATGGTTTAGAACCTTAAGCATGACATTCACAAAACAAAAAAATTTTTTTTTTCAGTAAGAGATTCCTATTGTTTTTTGCAATGAATGTAGAATTCAGTGTCACACCAACACTCTGCGTACAAAACTTGGTGTTGCGTAAAGTTAAATGTTGCCCACAAAATTTTAAATGTTCTTTCGAAAGACAAGTGAGAGAAGAATGAACGCTTTGCCACAAGAGGTTGCAAGAACAATTGTATATTTTGGAACGCTGAGCAGAAAAAAAAAGTTATACGAATTTGAAATTAGGCTATGGAATAATCTTTGCACCGTGGAGAACAGCCGCATAATGGCACAACCAGGGGGCCTTGTCGGAGAACTACGAACAAAATGAAACATTTGGCCTCAAAACTAAGTAATAACTATGTGCTATCCTACCTATCACTTCGCGGACCAGTTTCATCAAAAGATAGCAAGTAGTACTCCAAAGATCATGTCATTGGCATGTTCTTGTCTATGCATTCTCAAATAAGATGTAAAATTTAAGTGAAACGTGCAAAAAAAAGAGATTCTTGACAACACGTAAGCTGGTGTTCTGTTGCTATCATTGTTTGTGCTGCTCTTTCCGGTACATTTTATATAATTTTTGTATTGCTTCGCAAAATATTAACTACATACAAGTTGTGGGCCAAAAAATATTGCACCTTTGCACTTTTTTTCAAATAATGCACCATTTCTTCCATAAATTGTGATGAAATTAAAAAAAATTTGTGTCCACATGTTGTATTCTTTGGTTTGCAGTGGAACAAAACAAAAAAAAGCCTTGAAAAAATGACTCTCTCTCTCTCTCTCTCTATCCGAGTGGCAGGCCTGTTGGCTGCTGGTGTGGCATCATTGTGGGACGCGGGCTATGCCGCTGATGCCAGTGTCCCCCTTACCAGTACACTTGGTGCGCTCATTTGCCGACCTCAAGAAGGATGACCAGGTAAGTCAACCTCCTTGGGTTGTATTTTAATTTCAGTGGTCAACGGGCTTGGAACTCAGGACCCAACGGGCTTGAAACTCAGTACCCAACGGGGCTTTGAACTCAGACCCTAGATCCCAAGCGCCACCTAACCCACTAAGCCAACACCAGGCTTACGAAAAAATTACTAAATCTTAGCTTATTCCACAAGAATCCTAAAATGGCCGAAACAATATTATTGGCACCTTTTAGAAGTGTTAGAAATAATTAGATTCAAGCAGATGATTCTCCTTTACTTTGGAATTGAACTCACCTCGTGGTGAGTTGCAGGTCATTATAAAAATTCACTCATTCAACCAGTTTTGGAAAAGAGTAAAGGAGTCATTGCTGCTGTTTTGTGTCACTGTGCTGCTACCACAATGAGCATGGGACCAAAATAAAGAAAACCAGGAATTGTCAGAGAAGGTCAGACCCACAAATTGTACCAAGTATAGATATTCTCAAAGGCCACAAGACCATCTCTAGAGACCTTTGATTGTTCCTGTTGTTCACCGTATGCAATGCTATTAGGAAGTTTAAGGGCCCATGGCACTGTTGCCAACCTCCCTTGGATGTGGCCACAAGAGAAAACTTGATTGAAGATTGCAGTGAAGGATTTTCTAATGGTGGAGGAAAGCACCTCGATCAACTGCCAATACGATTCAAGCTGAACCTTCAGACACAAGGTACAACAGTTCAACTCGCATCATCTTTACCAACTCAATAAAAAGGAGTCCATGGTAGGGACCCAGGAGACCCCCACTGCTGAGGAGGGACATAAGAAAGCCTGACTGGAGTTTGCCAAAACACACCTGTTAAAGTGTAGGGTGCCAACATTTTTCGCCACGTCGGTATAGTTCTGTGTGGCCCCTTTCTGTGTTCTTCCTAAAGGGTTCCTGCTATTGTAAGAATATAACATTTCCGTTTGAACCGCATTACCGCATTGCTTATTCTTCTTCAATGCCGGAAAGAGAGCTTTTAAAGTTGGTTGTCCCTGATATAAATGTACAATTAATTTTTTGTTTCTGAGACCTTTTTTATTAGGTTTCCTTCTTTAGGTTTATCATGTATTAGGTTTAGAGCTCAGAGGCATAAAGAAAATCATATCTCTTTTGGAAAGTGCATTCCATGCATGAAGCTTGGGGAATGATGGGAAGGAAAAGATTCATTGTCTTAACTAAGTTTAACAAAATTGGCCAAGAGAGGACGGAAATGACCCACTTTCCAAATTCAAAAGAGTAGTATTGATGAGCTACAAATACCTGCCTAGGACAGAGTATAAGGATTAGAACTAAGTCAGAACCAAGGGCAAGAGAGAGCAGGAGTTGGAAACTGGGTGCTGTGTCCCAGGTGTTGGGAGAGGGATGGAGGTGGCTAGCTGTAGTTAGTATGAAGAGGGGCTGTGCAGCCGAAGCCAAAGCTTGGATCGCAAGCCAAACACCCAGAGGTTCCAGAGGTGGAGACTGAGTTATAGGGGAAAGGAAAATTGTGCAGACCCACCCCAAGAGAGAGAGAGAACAAGTTCAACCCGTTAACTTAAAACCAGATGATACCTACACAGACAACATGGATAATAGAAAGAGTGATAGATGATGATGAGGTGGAGACAAGGGAGAAAAAACTGAAGAGCAGAAAGAGGAGGAAGATGGTGAGCAGCAAGATGGAAGCAAGAACTGATGAACAAAATTAGAGAATGATTGATGCCATTCAGGGAAGACCAAAAACTCTGTAGAATAGAAAATAACAAACAGACAAAAATTACAGTCAGAGAGAACCAAAAAGAGCACTCCAGGGAGAATTTGGTACCAAAATCATCCTGAAGGAAATCAGTACTATGAGCTTTGCAGTGGCTCACTGCTCATTTGAAGAAAAGGACAATAGCAAGAATTGCTTTGCAATACATAATCCCCTCCCAATGTGATATTTTCTAAGGTCCCCAACATTTGCAAAAAAAAAAGAGAAATATTAAAAACGAAGTTATAACAGATACCAGTATACATCGACAAACTGAGCCGACGATAAAAGAGCAGGAAGGTTTTAAAAAAAAAAAGACTTGGACAGACTGACTGAGCATAGATTAAGGAAGGTGTTTGAAAGCTTAGAAAAAGGTCAGCTCAACTGGATGGAGAACAAAAGTCATAATAAATAACCAAGACCAAGGGGAACACTACACCAATGGCTAAGAAAATGGTGGGACTGACGCTGAAGTGATCGGACAAACGTATAATTTTGCACTGGAGAAAAACAGAAAGATTGAGTCACCTCCTATCACGATGCTAAAAAAACTTATGTCAGCAACAGCTGCACACACAGGCACAAACAACGTATGGAGTAGAGTGATTTCACTGGCACATCTGCAAAAACAATCAATATCCAGTTCTCAAAAAACTCATGGAACATTAACCAAAAGCAATCATCGAAAACCAAGGACATAACGCTCGCCATCGTGACCTCATGATCCCATGAAGCTTGTTTGAACAGTAGAAAAACAAAAGAATTACGGGACTGGATTTAGCGCTTGGGGGGGACAAAAAAGAAAAGATGCATTGCTAATTGAGATTTCTGTACCAGGGATTTTTGGCTAACAATCCAGATATCAAAAAGAATGACCAAATACCAGGACCTCAAGAATGATGTCAAAACATCTTTGAAGCTGAAAGAGTGCTGAAAATCTGCTACAGTTATAATTGGAGAAACAGGAATGCTAAAGAAGAACATCACGAAGATCTTAAAACATCCCTGGCGGATTATAATACAAGTGAACTACAGTTTGGAAGCTCACAGTTACAGTTGTCCGGGCGCTCAAGTGACGATCTTGAAAAGAGCCATCGGAATAAAACTTTGAGAACAACAAAACTTTCACAACTTGGCCCATGATCATGCATCCCTTAACAATACAGAGGTGGGATACTTTTAGCCCTTGGGACGACTCAGTTACATCCTCTTAAACCCGCATATGGCATGTTTGTAACTACCAATGACCGACACCACCTTTTCTCGTATCTATTGAGCTTTCTCATATCTCCTATCTATTGTTTATGTCAAAATATGCACATACAAAAATATTTACAAGACGATAATTCAAAAGGAAATAATACTAATAATTAAAATAAAAAATAACTCTACGGTCGCAGGCCTCGCCACACAGACGCAAATACAGACAAAGGGCGACCAAAATGAAAGAAAAAACCCTCCCCTTCTTAAGTACACTGGGTAGCTGGGGCCAGATCTGATCCCCATCAAACCCAGAATGGAGGCGCCTCCACCCAGCACGTGCACCACGCAGGCAAAATGGGCACAGTTCACTCGTAGCGGCACATGTACGCCAGGCAATCCGCCAAAGCAGCTTTCACACATGAAGGCTCCAAATGTCCCAGCCTTCCTCTTCCAAAGGTGCTACTTGCCTTGTGTGGTCCTCACCGGACCTCGATGTGTGTGCTCTGCGAACTAGATGGCGCCTTCCACAATTCCCTCATGCACAATGCGCTAGCCCCTCTTCAATTTCACCCGTGCAATTGCGCTCGCTTTTTCAATCCCCACCCGTGCAATTGTGCCAGCTTCTCTTCAATCCACCCGTTGCAATTGTGGCCAGCCTCTCTTCATCCACCCCGTGCAATGTGCCAGCCTCTCTTTCAATCACCCGTGCAATGTGCCAGGCCTCTCATTTCAATCCACCCCGTGCAATGGCCAGCCTCTCTTCAATCCACCCGTGCAATGTGCCAGCCTCTTTTCAATCCACCCGTGCAATGTTTGCAGCCTCTCTTTCAATCCACCCGTGCAATGCGCCAGGCCTCTTTCTGTCTCTTTAATCACTCCCCTCTCCTCTGCACTCTATATCTTCCCCTCCCGGCGTCATGGCTGCTCGCCCACTCAAAACCTGGGAAGGCAGGGCTTCTCCTGTTTTATTGTCGTTTCAGGGGATGCGTTTCCCAGCTTTATGGCCTGGCTTTGGAATATAAAAAAAACATAGCGCGAAAATTCGGAGGACAATCACATACCTGCGGGAACTTATATTCACTCACTAAGCCATATGAAACACCGCACCACCCCTCGTTGTGGGTGACACGTAACACTTTAAGCTCACAGATTCCCGAACTTAGTTCCCATCGAGATTGCTTTATATCTCGCCCACGGAACAAAGCAACTCCACACAATGCTAAACTTTCCTTGTTAAATCATTCCATCACCCAAAACCGCAACCAATATTTTTATCTGGAGAAAATGTGTTTGGGGCCTGAGACCGACTTTCCACCAGTACAGAGAAAGGCAAAAATTAGCTCGCCACAACATAAAAGCTTTTTAATATTTCTTGAAATTATTCCAGAAACCCATTTGAGTGAGCCACACCGCAGATGCTATCTACCTTTCAACTGATCCCCACAACTTTTTGACTAATTATTGCTGATGTTCGAAGGCGATATGTCAAGGGACCAGTAAGTGTGATCTGAATAGACATAAATTAATGAGATTGTATTTTGAACAACCTACATTGCCCGATTGGCTCAGTTTGCCATCTTAAAAAGTGGTGGTGTTGGGCATTTATTGTGATTCATCTCTATCCAATTGAGCTTCTTTAGTCATTGCTGTGATCATTAATTTGCCCTCCTCAACTGTCCAACTTTTTTTTTTTTTGTATTCTCTGCTCTTTTGTCTTTCTCCCAGTGCTGGTGTATATCTGTTTGATACTTCACCTAATATTTTTCTTTAGTCTTTTTTTGCAATTGTTGGGACTGTATTCGTTCTGTTTCGGTTTGGGTGTGCTGGACATATTCTTTTTCACACCTGTTTTGAAGTTTTTTTGCAACGTGAGTGAGAGAGATAACCTTTTTCTGGCTTGTTCTGTTCAGCTTGCATACAAATTTGTACTTAAGTAATCTGTTGAACTTTTCACTTACTCTTGCTTATCCTATAGTCATCGTCTGTGGACTTGATTAAGTTCAACAGCCGCCACTTCCTTTTCCCTTGGCAGGTAATTTCTCCGGATTGTACTGATTTTTAGCTCACCTGGAACATAGTTCTAGGGAGGCTTATAGGCATGGACGCATGTCAGTTTGGTCATCCGTAAACACTTGCAACTTTCTTCTCTGAAATTGCTTGATGGATTGTGACCAACTTGGCTAAAATGATATTTGGTAGTCCACTCAAGTTTGTTCACGTAATTTAATAAGGGGTCGGGGTTTAAGGGGGGTTTATCGGGGTTCAAGTGCGGTCCAGTTTGACCCCCCCACCTTAACAATTTTTTATAGGTATTTGCTTTCTTCTCTGAAACTACACATCTCTCTCCTATTCCACCGACTGGAGAACGGGCCACGCCCGAGCGAGCCGCGCCCGAGGACGGGCCCCGCCCGAGCGAACCGCACCCGAGAGCGGGTCACGAGGAGCGAACCGCGCCCGAGAGCGATATAAGGAACGGAGAGCGTCAGAATCGGGGAAGC
>CM068956.1:136836277-136847210 GCA_035128595.1 Eptatretus atami
GAAGCGCGGGAATCTTTGCCAGAGCACGTGAGGATCCTGCTGGAGCTCTGGAGGGGAAGAAGAATTCGCGCCCTTCAAAACGCAATCTCTCGAGGCTGGGCGAAAGGCATCTCGTCGCTGGCGTGCCTGGTTCAACGGCTTTGTCTTGTGGCTGGCCATGGTCTTGCCGTCTAGCTTGCTTGGTTCCTTCTTGGCCGACTTGGTGCTTCCGGGAAGGTTGCTTGACGTCAGCCGTTGCGGCGCGGCCAGGTAGGCCTGCTACTTTCTCGTTCCCTCAGCTCGTCTTCCCTCCGAGCTGAAGGATAATTAAAGGACCATTGTGGGTCCGTTTCTTTTGGGGTGTGCGTCTGTGGTGTGGCCCGTTCTGTAAGTAGGAATGTTAAGTGTCATATGGCTGCTACATACTTGGATCCCTATAGTCGGAATTAACTCTGCTTCTTTGCGTGCTCCCCCTTTCCCCCATTATAAATAAATACTATTTGGTTTAAATGTATCAGTTTGTGGCTGTGTTTCTTCCATTTGGCTTCGGCAATCGCATGTGTTGGTAAATTACCCAAAGGCTGGTTGCCGCTGCTAAAAAGTACAATTGGACCGACGGACTGCGGCAACCTCCGCTCGGGTTGCGGTGCGGTCGTGGCGCGCTAACGGCTCGACTCCTACGAGGGCCGTCGAGGTTGAATACTCGGTAGGCTCGCCAACGGGATCTCTAGGTATTTGAAGATTGCAAATAACCCTGACCACGTCGTGTGGAATTGACGGATTCACGGTCCGGTAAGAGACCCGTTACCCTCAGAGTTCTCGAAAGTCACGATCTAGATTGGGTGTTCAGTAGTAGTCGACCCTACTGCTCCACCTAGCGGTCGTGGCTCGCAGCCGATACCCGGCTCCGCAACAATATATGTATATGTATATGTATTGTATATGTAATGTTATGGTATATGTGCATATATACTATATATTATATATATAATATATATATATTATATGTGGCATATATATTGTATATATATCTTCTTTCTTCTTCTTTCGCGCTCCGTTAGGGGTCGCCCACAGCGGTATCATTTCCATATGATCCGCATAGTGATTTGGCACATGTTTTACACCGGATGCCCCTTCCTGACGCAACCCTGGTCGCCTCTTACGAACACAAGGGATCTGGTACACCTATTTAAACCGGGGTATACACCGCCAGTACACTGGTTACTTTCATTTCGCCGATCTCCGGAAGGATGACAGCGCTGAGTCAACCCCTGGTGTTTATACGACCTTGTATATACATATATATACCACACACATACATATATACATACATATATATGTTATACATATATACATTTATATGATATATATAATTAATATTATATATATATATATTGTTAGATGTACCATATATATATATATATATAATATATATATATATATATATATACTGTATATGTATATATATATTATGTGTATATGTATATGTTTAAATATATATATATATATGTATATAGATATTATGATTCTGTTCGGTGCATACCCAATTATCAAGAAAGAATGTCTTGATGGTCTCAATATCAGCATGGAGTTTATCTGTGGAGGCAGACCTTTCTCTCTGTTACCAAGAACCAATCAATCCAATCTTGTATCTAGAGGAACTGGTAAGAGTCCCACCTTGTGACTGTCCGGCTGAAAGTTAGACGTATAGTAGACTGTGGTTTTATAAGTCGGCCGATTTTCTCACTAGACGTCCAAGAAGGGAAGTACGCAGAGAGCGTTCCATCCCAAGGTGAACTATAGGGATGGATGGAGCAGAGTCAGGTTATGCCAAGAAGACTTTCAGCTGATGGTTTTTTTGTTTTTGTTTCCATTGAAGAGGGCTCGTATGAGAGCTAACACCCAATGCACAGCAAGGAGGACATGAGACAAGAGGGGTGGAGAGGAACGATCAAAAACAAGTGGGAACAGACATTAGTAGATCTGTGGAAGGAGAGGGAATGGTGGGAAAGTATACAGATGGACATTTACAGGAAGGTTGACTCAAAGAACAGCCAAATATGTCATCCACGTACTTATAATAAGATCCATCCACCGATCAGGTAATCCCGTCCTTTCTTTTCTCTCACCCAATCAACGTCGAGGACATTACATTGTAACCTTTATAAGTGAGATTTTGGTGGCTTTCTTCTTTCATCTGCTGCAGTTTTATCCGAGGAGTGCAAGTCGAAAAGATTTGATAATGTTCTATTTATGAAATGCAAATTGACTTGAATTACTTTCAGTTAACCCTGCTCATTACTTATGCTCACCTAAAAATGGGGACTGAACATGAAAAGTGCATTGTTCTTACAATGGTAAAACATATTACAGTAAGCATCGAAAATACTAAAGAAATAAAAAGCTAACCTTTCTGACTTCTGCGTATACTCTTTTGCACACTAGTATATATATATATATAATATATATAATATATATATATATATATACAATGTGTAATTTATGTATATATATATATAGGTAATTTATATATAATATATATATATATATATATAAATACTGTATATGAATATATAATTATATGTATATATAGGCACTTTTACATTGTAACACCAAAAAACATCTGGAATTTGAAATGATAACAGTGTTAACTTTGAATTGCACATCTCGTCACTTATTGCAAGCGGACATCACCTCTGACTCATGGTATCGTGGTGGACTTGATAGTTACCAGGTTTGGTTTCATCCTTCGTGATTGTTTTTACATTTTTTTATTCTTTAATAAAGGGAGAGACTGTCATTAATGTGTGTCTGTGCAGCCGCTGTGTGGCAAAATTCAGTCGTCCTCTACTGGACCGGTGTACGCTGGAACAAAGGGTCATGTCGAAGTGGTATACCCATCTTTACTGAATCGTTACAACAGCAGGTGAGGGCTACAGCAAGGGGAAAGGTTTTTTTAAAAAAAAATTAAATTTCTTTCCTCCCTGAAAATAATGCAGTCTTGAGAGCACCATTATATAACCATTTTTAAAAAAGGACAGGGTTCATATGAATAGCAATAGTTGGTCTTCTTTGTAATTTGCTTCGAACCAAAATCATGCAAGACCTCTTCCTTGAGGGTTTGCATGGATTACATCACCAATCAATCATATTATGTTTTGTTTGCATGCATGAGTTTGGACAATTCAATATTAAAGGATCGCTAGAGTTCTGTTGTAGACCTGCCATTTATTATGGTCCTGGAACTTAATCTGTGGGAAAACTGATTATAAATGGAGGTGTGGGTGTGTGTGTTGTCCTTTTTTTGTGCTTCATTGCATGTATATATAACAAACATGCTGCTCTTGTTCCTCCAATAGAGAGATTCCCCCTGAGGAGAGATTCCTTTCTTGCACACTGAAGTCCTTCCCAGCAGTTAATTGAGCAACCATACAGTGGGCAAGAGACAAACTGGGTTTAATTTCAAAACTGTGTCCATCTGAACTGCCCCATTCTGAACTGGCCTTCAATCAAAATCCCATTGCACAATAATATGTAGAATGTAATTTAGAGGTTTATGTTTACGATTTGAAAATGTGGATCAAGCAGCAGACAAGGCATCGACCATGTGACCATGTTTGATTTGGTGTTGATGGCAATACCTGATGATGGGTTCTTGTCCTTGCCATAGTGTGTGACTTGTGTGTTTTTCAATGTTTTGAGAGCTCCTTTGCTCATAAACCAGCTACCTTCAGTACATTTTGGGGAGAAGCAGCTAGGATCCTCATCAGGTGCTGCGGGTAAGATGTGAATGTATCTTGGAGGTGAAACACTTAAATTTTAGACAGGACTCTATTTTACCTCTGTCAATGATCAGGCTCTGTTGACGCTGCCCATCATACATGCCTCACGCAATGTTGCTCTGTCCCTAGGACTTACAGCTGGCCGAGTGACATGACAGCTGTGGCAGGCCATTAAATTCTGGGCCGACGAACCTTTACTGGGATGACTGTGTGGTGCAGGCAAGGCTCAAAGTTTGAGAAGTATTTTAACCACAAGGTGAGGTTGTGCACTCATTTTCCTGCAATGCTTCAATCCACTTGTGCTGTTACAGAAAAGCATCGTATATATTCAAGCCAATTAGGTTTGAACTTTAAATATCCGGATTTATTCACCATCCCCAATAAATGTTTTGGATTGTGCTCGTAAGGAGTGGCTGATACAATGGAGCACGTGATCATTTAGACAGGATTAAAAGTAATTTGATTAATGGAAAAAACAAATATAAAGTAATAGAATAAAAATAGTTGAACTGATATGCGTAAGAATTTCCTTTGCAAGACTTCAATGTTTTTTTTGGCTCGCTCTTGTATCAATGCTCTGCAATTTGACTTGTTCTTCTGCAGCGAATCATTTAACAAGCTATTGGTAATAATATGGAATTGCTTGAAAGTAACCTATGTGCGACAGGTGAATATGTTCGGCTTTGTTTTTTTTGTTCAACTCTCTCATGAATGTCACTTCTTTTGTTTAGGCCAAACTAACTACTGCATTGCCTTCCCACTGGATACACACTCAAAGATGGTTTAGAACCTTAAGCATGACATTCACAAAACAAAAAAATTTTTTTTTTCAGTAAGAGATTCCTATTGTTTTTTGCAATGAATGTAGAATTCAGTGTCACACCAACACTCTGCGTACAAAACTTGGTGTTGCGTAAAGTTAAATGTTGCCCACAAAATTTTAAATGTTCTTTCGAAAGACAAGTGAGAGAAGAATGAACGCTTTGCCACAAGAGGTTGCAAGAACAATTGTATATTTTGGAACGCTGAGCAGAAAAAAAAAGTTATACGAATTTGAAATTAGGCTATGGAATAATCTTTGCACCGTGGAGAACAGCCGCATAATGGCACAACCAGGGGGCCTTGTCGGAGAACTACGAACAAAATGAAACATTTGGCCTCAAAACTAAGTAATAACTATGTGCTATCCTACCTATCACTTCGCGGACCAGTTTCATCAAAAGATAGCAAGTAGTACTCCAAAGATCATGTCATTGGCATGTTCTTGTCTATGCATTCTCAAATAAGATGTAAAATTTAAGTGAAACGTGCAAAAAAAAGAGATTCTTGACAACACGTAAGCTGGTGTTCTGTTGCTATCATTGTTTGTGCTGCTCTTTCCGGTACATTTTATATAATTTTTGTATTGCTTCGCAAAATATTAACTACATACAAGTTGTGGGCCAAAAAATATTGCACCTTTGCACTTTTTTTCAAATAATGCACCATTTCTTCCATAAATTGTGATGAAATTAAAAAAAATTTGTGTCCACATGTTGTATTCTTTGGTTTGCAGTGGAACAAAACAAAAAAAAGCCTTGAAAAAATGACTCTCTCTCTCTCTCTCTCTATCCGAGTGGCAGGCCTGTTGGCTGCTGGTGTGGCATCATTGTGGGACGCGGGCTATGCCGCTGATGCCAGTGTCCCCCTTACCAGTACACTTGGTGCGCTCATTTGCCGACCTCAAGAAGGATGACCAGGTAAGTCAACCTCCTTGGGTTGTATTTTAATTTCAGTGGTCAACGGGCTTGGAACTCAGGACCCAACGGGCTTGAAACTCAGTACCCAACGGGGCTTTGAACTCAGACCCTAGATCCCAAGCGCCACCTAACCCACTAAGCCAACACCAGGCTTACGAAAAAATTACTAAATCTTAGCTTATTCCACAAGAATCCTAAAATGGCCGAAACAATATTATTGGCACCTTTTAGAAGTGTTAGAAATAATTAGATTCAAGCAGATGATTCTCCTTTACTTTGGAATTGAACTCACCTCGTGGTGAGTTGCAGGTCATTATAAAAATTCACTCATTCAACCAGTTTTGGAAAAGAGTAAAGGAGTCATTGCTGCTGTTTTGTGTCACTGTGCTGCTACCACAATGAGCATGGGACCAAAATAAAGAAAACCAGGAATTGTCAGAGAAGGTCAGACCCACAAATTGTACCAAGTATAGATATTCTCAAAGGCCACAAGACCATCTCTAGAGACCTTTGATTGTTCCTGTTGTTCACCGTATGCAATGCTATTAGGAAGTTTAAGGGCCCATGGCACTGTTGCCAACCTCCCTTGGATGTGGCCACAAGAGAAAACTTGATTGAAGATTGCAGTGAAGGATTTTCTAATGGTGGAGGAAAGCACCTCGATCAACTGCCAATACGATTCAAGCTGAACCTTCAGACACAAGGTACAACAGTTCAACTCGCATCATCTTTACCAACTCAATAAAAAGGAGTCCATGGTAGGGACCCAGGAGACCCCCACTGCTGAGGAGGGACATAAGAAAGCCTGACTGGAGTTTGCCAAAACACACCTGTTAAAGTGTAGGGTGCCAACATTTTTCGCCACGTCGGTATAGTTCTGTGTGGCCCCTTTCTGTGTTCTTCCTAAAGGGTTCCTGCTATTGTAAGAATATAACATTTCCGTTTGAACCGCATTACCGCATTGCTTATTCTTCTTCAATGCCGGAAAGAGAGCTTTTAAAGTTGGTTGTCCCTGATATAAATGTACAATTAATTTTTTGTTTCTGAGACCTTTTTTATTAGGTTTCCTTCTTTAGGTTTATCATGTATTAGGTTTAGAGCTCAGAGGCATAAAGAAAATCATATCTCTTTTGGAAAGTGCATTCCATGCATGAAGCTTGGGGAATGATGGGAAGGAAAAGATTCATTGTCTTAACTAAGTTTAACAAAATTGGCCAAGAGAGGACGGAAATGACCCACTTTCCAAATTCAAAAGAGTAGTATTGATGAGCTACAAATACCTGCCTAGGACAGAGTATAAGGATTAGAACTAAGTCAGAACCAAGGGCAAGAGAGAGCAGGAGTTGGAAACTGGGTGCTGTGTCCCAGGTGTTGGGAGAGGGATGGAGGTGGCTAGCTGTAGTTAGTATGAAGAGGGGCTGTGCAGCCGAAGCCAAAGCTTGGATCGCAAGCCAAACACCCAGAGGTTCCAGAGGTGGAGACTGAGTTATAGGGGAAAGGAAAATTGTGCAGACCCACCCCAAGAGAGAGAGAGAACAAGTTCAACCCGTTAACTTAAAACCAGATGATACCTACACAGACAACATGGATAATAGAAAGAGTGATAGATGATGATGAGGTGGAGACAAGGGAGAAAAAACTGAAGAGCAGAAAGAGGAGGAAGATGGTGAGCAGCAAGATGGAAGCAAGAACTGATGAACAAAATTAGAGAATGATTGATGCCATTCAGGGAAGACCAAAAACTCTGTAGAATAGAAAATAACAAACAGACAAAAATTACAGTCAGAGAGAACCAAAAAGAGCACTCCAGGGAGAATTTGGTACCAAAATCATCCTGAAGGAAATCAGTACTATGAGCTTTGCAGTGGCTCACTGCTCATTTGAAGAAAAGGACAATAGCAAGAATTGCTTTGCAATACATAATCCCCTCCCAATGTGATATTTTCTAAGGTCCCCAACATTTGCAAAAAAAAAAGAGAAATATTAAAAACGAAGTTATAACAGATACCAGTATACATCGACAAACTGAGCCGACGATAAAAGAGCAGGAAGGTTTTAAAAAAAAAAAGACTTGGACAGACTGACTGAGCATAGATTAAGGAAGGTGTTTGAAAGCTTAGAAAAAGGTCAGCTCAACTGGATGGAGAACAAAAGTCATAATAAATAACCAAGACCAAGGGGAACACTACACCAATGGCTAAGAAAATGGTGGGACTGACGCTGAAGTGATCGGACAAACGTATAATTTTGCACTGGAGAAAAACAGAAAGATTGAGTCACCTCCTATCACGATGCTAAAAAAACTTATGTCAGCAACAGCTGCACACACAGGCACAAACAACGTATGGAGTAGAGTGATTTCACTGGCACATCTGCAAAAACAATCAATATCCAGTTCTCAAAAAACTCATGGAACATTAACCAAAAGCAATCATCGAAAACCAAGGACATAACGCTCGCCATCGTGACCTCATGATCCCATGAAGCTTGTTTGAACAGTAGAAAAACAAAAGAATTACGGGACTGGATTTAGCGCTTGGGGGGGACAAAAAAGAAAAGATGCATTGCTAATTGAGATTTCTGTACCAGGGATTTTTGGCTAACAATCCAGATATCAAAAAGAATGACCAAATACCAGGACCTCAAGAATGATGTCAAAACATCTTTGAAGCTGAAAGAGTGCTGAAAATCTGCTACAGTTATAATTGGAGAAACAGGAATGCTAAAGAAGAACATCACGAAGATCTTAAAACATCCCTGGCGGATTATAATACAAGTGAACTACAGTTTGGAAGCTCACAGTTACAGTTGTCCGGGCGCTCAAGTGACGATCTTGAAAAGAGCCATCGGAATAAAACTTTGAGAACAACAAAACTTTCACAACTTGGCCCATGATCATGCATCCCTTAACAATACAGAGGTGGGATACTTTTAGCCCTTGGGACGACTCAGTTACATCCTCTTAAACCCGCATATGGCATGTTTGTAACTACCAATGACCGACACCACCTTTTCTCGTATCTATTGAGCTTTCTCATATCTCCTATCTATTGTTTATGTCAAAATATGCACATACAAAAATATTTACAAGACGATAATTCAAAAGGAAATAATACTAATAATTAAAATAAAAAATAACTCTACGGTCGCAGGCCTCGCCACACAGACGCAAATACAGACAAAGGGCGACCAAAATGAAAGAAAAAACCCTCCCCTTCTTAAGTACACTGGGTAGCTGGGGCCAGATCTGATCCCCATCAAACCCAGAATGGAGGCGCCTCCACCCAGCACGTGCACCACGCAGGCAAAATGGGCACAGTTCACTCGTAGCGGCACATGTACGCCAGGCAATCCGCCAAAGCAGCTTTCACACATGAAGGCTCCAAATGTCCCAGCCTTCCTCTTCCAAAGGTGCTACTTGCCTTGTGTGGTCCTCACCGGACCTCGATGTGTGTGCTCTGCGAACTAGATGGCGCCTTCCACAATTCCCTCATGCACAATGCGCTAGCCCCTCTTCAATTTCACCCGTGCAATTGCGCTCGCTTTTTCAATCCCCACCCGTGCAATTGTGCCAGCTTCTCTTCAATCCACCCGTTGCAATTGTGGCCAGCCTCTCTTCATCCACCCCGTGCAATGTGCCAGCCTCTCTTTCAATCACCCGTGCAATGTGCCAGGCCTCTCATTTCAATCCACCCCGTGCAATGGCCAGCCTCTCTTCAATCCACCCGTGCAATGTGCCAGCCTCTTTTCAATCCACCCGTGCAATGTTTGCAGCCTCTCTTTCAATCCACCCGTGCAATGCGCCAGGCCTCTTTCTGTCTCTTTAATCACTCCCCTCTCCTCTGCACTCTATATCTTCCCCTCCCGGCGTCATGGCTGCTCGCCCACTCAAAACCTGGGAAGGCAGGGCTTCTCCTGTTTTATTGTCGTTTCAGGGGATGCGTTTCCCAGCTTTATGGCCTGGCTTTGGAATATAAAAAAAACATAGCGCGAAAATTCGGAGGACAATCACATACCTGCGGGAACTTATATTCACTCACTAAGCCATATGAAACACCGCACCACCCCTCGTTGTGGGTGACACGTAACACTTTAAGCTCACAGATTCCCGAACTTAGTTCCCATCGAGATTGCTTTATATCTCGCCCACGGAACAAAGCAACTCCACACAATGCTAAACTTTCCTTGTTAAATCATTCCATCACCCAAAACCGCAACCAATATTTTTATCTGGAGAAAATGTGTTTGGGGCCTGAGACCGACTTTCCACCAGTACAGAGAAAGGCAAAAATTAGCTCGCCACAACATAAAAGCTTTTTAATATTTCTTGAAATTATTCCAGAAACCCATTTGAGTGAGCCACACCGCAGATGCTATCTACCTTTCAACTGATCCCCACAACTTTTTGACTAATTATTGCTGATGTTCGAAGGCGATATGTCAAGGGACCAGTAAGTGTGATCTGAATAGACATAAATTAATGAGATTGTATTTTGAACAACCTACATTGCCCGATTGGCTCAGTTTGCCATCTTAAAAAGTGGTGGTGTTGGGCATTTATTGTGATTCATCTCTATCCAATTGAGCTTCTTTAGTCATTGCTGTGATCATTAATTTGCCCTCCTCAACTGTCCAACTTTTTTTTTTTTTGTATTCTCTGCTCTTTTGTCTTTCTCCCAGTGCTGGTGTATATCTGTTTGATACTTCACCTAATATTTTTCTTTAGTCTTTTTTTGCAATTGTTGGGACTGTATTCGTTCTGTTTCGGTTTGGGTGTGCTGGACATATTCTTTTTCACACCTGTTTTGAAGTTTTTTTGCAACGTGAGTGAGAGAGATAACCTTTTTCTGGCTTGTTCTGTTCAGCTTGCATACAAATTTGTACTTAAGTAATCTGTTGAACTTTTCACTTACTCTTGCTTATCCTATAGTCATCGTCTGTGGACTTGATTAAGTTCAACAGCCGCCACTTCCTTTTCCCTTGGCAGGTAATTTCTCCGGATTGTACTGATTTTTAGCTCACCTGGAACATAGTTCTAGGGAGGCTTATAGGCATGGACGCATGTCAGTTTGGTCATCCGTAAACACTTGCAACTTTCTTCTCTGAAATTGCTTGATGGATTGTGACCAACTTGGCTAAAATGATATTTGGTAGTCCACTCAAGTTTGTTCACGTAATTTAATAAGGGGTCGGGGTTTAAGGGGGGTTTATCGGGGTTCAAGTGCGGTCCAGTTTGACCCCCCCACCTTAACAATTTTTTATAGGTATTTGCTTTCTTCTCTGAAACTACACATCTCTCTCCTATTGGGTCCGTTTCTTTTGGGTGTGCGTCTGTGTGTGGGCCCGTCTGTAAGTAGGAATTGTTTAAGTGCTCTTGGCTGTACATACTTGCATCCCTATAGTCGGATAACTCTGCTTCTTGCGTGCTCCCCC
>CM068956.1:136883554-136898240 GCA_035128595.1 Eptatretus atami
TCAGAATAGACCCATCCCCTTGTCTGGTGAGATTCTAACTCTTTGAAGTGTTGGATAAGGATAGAGAATAGGTTCCCTTTCTTTCCTATGGGATAATCTTTTCCTCTTTACGTTCATGACGTATGATTTTACGTCTGTTTTCATTTATGCCTGTGTGCAAGCGAGAGATAGCCGTTAGCTCAACGGAGACTCATTCTATTCCCTTTCTATCAAGACACATTGGCTTGGAAATAGACAATTTATTTACACATTTTATTTTGGTTATCATTTTCACATTGGACTTACAGGACATTTGGATAATTTACCTCAGGACCACCTTTTTCTGTTGACGTTCGACACCCACCTTTTCTTTCATCGTGATCGACACCCGGTTCAACAGCTGGCTGGACAAAGAGGTGATAATTTCCTGTTGACGTTTTGTGAGCGCTTCACGTTTTCGCTCGGTTGTTCCGGCAAATGGCTGCTTTCTGGCGTTAGTCAGGGCAATTCATCCATTCTGAGAATGACCGTGAGAATTGACGGTTGGAGGTCACGTGCAGCTATGCGCCAATAGGCAAGCTGGATGTGGCTGAAGTCTACTTGAGGCTCCACCCACACTGGTCACCTATAAAAGGGTGGGAGGACCTCCTTCCTGATGGTTGGTGACAGCTCCTGACGGTTGGTGGCTGCTCCTGACGGTTGGTGGCTGATCCTGACGGTTGGTGGCAGTTCCTGACGGTTGGTGGCAGTTCCTGACGATTGGTGGCAGTGTCCTGACGGCTGGTGCATTCCCGACGGTTGTGTGGGCAGTTCTGAGGCTGGTGCAGTTCCTGACGGTTGGTAGGCAGTTCCCTGACGTGTGCACTGGTTTTTTGGTGGCAGTTTCCTGACGGTTGGGGTGCAGTTCCTGACTATATCCTGGCATCTGCGGTTTGGTGGTTAGCTCCTGACGGTTGGTGTTAGCTCCTGTACGGTTGTGCAGCCTGACGGTTGGTGGCAGCTTCCTGACGGGTGGTTCAGCTCCTGACGTTGGTGGCAGCTCCTGGACGGTTTGTGGGCAGCTCCTGAACGGTTGTCATTGGAATGTGGCAGCTCGTGAGGTTGGTGGAGCTCGTGACGGTTGTGGCAGCTCGTGACGGTTGGGTGCAGCTTGCGTGACCGGTTGTCAGCTCGTGACGGTTGGTGGCAGCTGTGACGGTTGGGTGGCAGTGAGTGAGCTCGTGATGGTTGTTGGCGCTCGTGACGGTGGTGGAGCTCCTGACGGTTTGGCGCTCCTGACGGTTGGTGGCAGCTCCTGACGGTTGGTGGCAGCTCCTGACGGTTGTGGCAGCTCCTGACAGTTGGGGACAGCAGCAACGGCGGTAACAGTTGGACCGTTCCTGCTGGTTCTGCTCGGTACCTGGCTCTTGGCTACCTGATTATTGGCGAACCTGGTTCTTGGCGTACCTGGTTCTTGGCGTTACTGGTTCCTGGGGGTGGCGTAACGTTGATTGGTGTTCGAGCCTGTTTGCGGGTGGGTGCATGGCGAGGCAGGGCGCTGGCAGTGGACCAAGGCACGCTCACACATTTTGGGTTATTTTAGTTGACGCATGACGACTTCTGTCATGGTAAGCCGAGACCAGATTGCTTTTCCCCCTGAGTGATCTGCTGGGTACCCATGTCTCGTGTTTAATTGTTAATGCCGCTGTCACACCTTGACGATTTAGCCAGCGTATGCCGATTTATGAAAAATTTGTCTAAACGTGGCACAACACGTCGAATACGTTATGGGGTACGTTTGTTAATAGTTAAGACACGCTGAAAAACACTGCATAAGTCGTAGTAGCTGGCTTTAAACGTTGTACTTTTGGGTTGTCCTCAATTTTTTGCATGCTTGAAATTTTACGACGTATGCGGCGTATGATCACACGTTCGCTACGCTGGCATAAGTTGTAGGCACGTTATGCGATCGTTGACACACGTCGACACACGTTACTTGTAAGTTACTCATAAGTCGAAACACGTCGAGGTAATGTTTAGCGTACCGAAACTTATTTCTAACCGATGAGTAACGTTTTGTAAGCACGCTACACGAACGTTGTTTCACACTTCGCAACACGTTACTTGAAAGTTCCTCATACGTCGAAACACGTCAAAGGTAATGTTTAGGGTACCGTGACTTATTTATAACCTATGAGTAACGTGCTTGAATTATTTGTAAAGCATGTCCTACGCACAATTACGTATCTAGACGTATTTGACGTCTTCAGGACGACCACAGAATTAATGAACGCGTTTCTAACTTACAGATACGGTATAATGGCATATTGGCAGCGATTAGGGGAATTGTAATAAAAGGGGCTTCGCAGGAGGAACCGGTTCTTTTTTTTAGATCTTCGTGGTGAGTACATGTCCATGTCATTCCGAGAGATGGAGGATACGGCAACGCTGAAGACGATATACCTCTCTCCGAACATCAACATGACTCATCGAGTTGACATGCACACCAGTTGCGTGCCAATAGAGCGGGAGAAGAAGAAGTGAACGGAGGAGAAGGACTGGGTGAGACCATGGATCGGGAGGCGACGCCATTACGACATATATGACAGCTCATGGTGGAACTCCGGAACGAGGACCATGCATCCTTCATCAACTTCCTGCGAATCCCTCAGCGATGTTCGAGAGCTGCTAGCCAGAGTGGGTCAAGATAGGATAACCAAGCATTATTATTAAATCATTTCAATAGTCGAGTGAAGCAATTTAACTCGTTCAATGGAAACGATTTCAATTGCCGAGCACCAGATCCAAAAAATAGGCGAGTGACAGCCATTTATTAAAAGTGAAGTTGCAGCCTATAAATAGAACCTCACGTAATCGTCGACTATGACGCTGCCACGCTATGCATACGTTAGACTATCGTTGGACATAGGTTGTGGACGCTAAAACACGCTAATCAATCGTTGGTAAACTTATGTATAAGTTATCGAAGTGTTCTGTGTTCATTACTAGTACTTATGCATTTGTCCAAGTCGTTTTGAATACTTTTAAAACTGAAACAAAAAATTGTTCATGTGGGAATGAGAAAAAAAATTAGCCGAAAGAACATCGACAATGGTGCAAAGTATCTCCTATTCGTGGACGCAACGAGGATCCATCATAACCCACACCCTCCCCATCACGCTCCTACTACGACTGACATGGACATACTACATACTACTACACATACTCTACTACTACTACTAATGAACGCTCACGCTACTACTACTACTACTACTACTACTGGTATACTGACATTGATATCTACTCAAATGGAGTCTGGAACACTAGGGTTCCTCTTGTGAAGCCATTTGTATATACCAATTCCCCTAAACGCTGCCAATACGCATTATACGGTAGATGTAAGTTAGAAACACGTTCAGTAAGTTCTGTGGTCGTCCGGAGACGTAATCAAATTCGTCTACATACGACAATGTGCGTTTGAGATACGTTAACGTTAGATACGTTAGATACGGCACGTACTCATAGTTCAGCAGTTACCATAGGTTAAAATTTAAGTTTCGGGTATGCTAAACATTACCTCGACGTGTTTCGACTTATGAGTAACTTAAAGTAACGTGTGTCCGACGTGTGTCAACAATCGCGGAGCGTGCAGAGAATTTATGCCAGCGTACGCGGAACTTGTGAGCCATACGTCGAGTACGTCGTAAAATTTTCAGCATGCTTGAAATTTCACGACGTACTAGACGTACCACGGAATATGACAGCGTACTTCCTCGTTTTTCAGGCGTGCTCTAATGTATAACAACTTAATCCATACCGTATTCGACGTGTGCCAAGCGTTTTAACACACATTTTTCATAGGTCGGCATACGCTGGCTAAATCGTCAAGGTGTGACTGCTGATGTTGACACTTCCAATTTTCAGGCGGTTATGATTTAAATCGGCGTGCGGCAGTTTCTAAAGCTTGGCTACGCACGAGTTTCGTCGGCGATACGTGCAGCGTGCTATGCCTAAGTTAAACTATCGTTGGGCATAGGTTGTGAACGCCGACAACAGGCTAAGCATTCGTTGGTATAAGTTATCTATAACACAACGAAACGTTCTGTGCCCGTTACTAATATGTTATGCATACGACCAACACGTTATGAATACGACCAAAACTTTAAAAAAAAAAACTCAAAACATCAGCGTACGCCAACGTTTTACATACATTTTTATACGTTGCCATTGCTGGCTAAAACGTCAAGGTGTGACAGCGCCTTTAGTAGTGCATTGTGATAAGCATCTGCTCTTTGTCCATTTTTCTATAAATGCTTGTTTGATTCTTTATTTGTTTGAGATTATTTTGTTGATCGAACATTTAATTGATTTGAATTCATCCATTTAATCAACAAGGAAATAAAAAGTTCTTCAGTTTATTTATTTTTCTTCATAATAAATTCCTTGTTGACATTTCAACCTGTCCTTGATTGTCATTTCCTTCCATTGATCCAGCATTGTCTGAACCATGGTTAACTCATGGTTAACTGATTGGCATTCGTGGTTGTTAAGCAACCCACCGCACCACAAAGTTAATTGTGAGCGGTGGCCCCAGGTCCGGTTCTTCCGAGGAGAAACGAGGATTAACCCCCTCATAATACACTCGGTACCCGTGGCCGTAACAATATTCTTGCCCCGCCTAGTCTGTTATGTGTAATGCCATTCAGTACACTATGGCCATTTAATGCCTTCAGCGCAATTTTGGATGAGCACCAAAATCATTATGGTAAGAAGATGATCATGAACAAAGCAATTTTCACTTGGGAAATGTGTCATATGAAGCTTGTGACCATGTTTCATAAAAATCATGTGTTTGGTTCAAGCTATAATGATTGAAGTGTTTTCAGACTCACTGACTGACTCTCACTCACTCACTCACTCACTTACGGACATTGCTCGATCACATAAACTTGCCTGACTAAGTCCAGGTTGGCTAAAAAATGAGTTTGTAGCAAAACTTTGATTTTTAAAAGCATGGTGTGGTGAGAGGAGTGACAATGGACACAAATTGGAAAAGATGACAAAAACAGTTGCTCACCATCGGCAACGTTCACTTGCTGCCAACAAATAGCAATTTTTAAGTTGATATAAGAATCGTTGAACACATCCATTCCATTGTACTAGATGTTCGGTGTCAATATTAAGTGGCATACTTGCATCACTCGTCAATATCCGTTCCCTCCAGGAGTGAGGATTTCTTTTCAGACTTTGCATCGTTTCACACCTGCAATACCCTCTTCCTCCAGCAGGGGTCAGCGCTTAAACCACTTGCACTATTCCATGTTTACACTTGAAAATCGCAAGTCGTCTTCCCACACTCACAGCGAGGAGGGGGTGGAGGATTTATTTAATGCCCCTGACCTGACCCTGGGTACCCCAATTATGAATGCAAAATTTGGTGGAGATTGGCCAAACCGTTTGATTCCATAAGGAACACACATCCAGATAGATCCACAGACATTTCATTTTTTTTATACAAGTTGGGACACCTCAGCAAGATCAGGTTATTTTGACTTTCGTAAACCATGAAGAAGATTGATGTTTAAAGCTGCAGCAAATATTAACTCTGGAGCGCACCACGGCAATGATAGGACAAATTACCTCATTTCCTTGTTTGAGGTCACACAGGATTATGTGATGACTACTTACATTCATTGTAGTCCTATGACGACTGTGGACCCTATTGTATGTTAATTTCCAATTTGCATTCTTCTTATTCTCCTCCTCTTCCCTTTATAAGGGGTGAGGTCCAATGGCACCAAGCTTCTGCCATGCCTTGACCACAATACTCCTCCACCTCCCTCTGTCCTCAACAAACTATCTCCACTCTCCAACCACCCCAACCTTATCCCTCACAATCCCTCCTCACACAATCCTCCCATCTCAACCACGGTCTATCTCTTTTCCTCCTACCTTCCTGCTTCAACCTATCTGCTCTCTTTGCCATTCTCTCTTCCCCCATCCGCACCAAGTGTGCAGCCCATCTCAGCCGACATTTCACCAATCTCCCCCTCAAGTTCATCTGCATACGAATCTCCTCCCTCAGTTCATCCAACCTCCTCCTTTTCACGCTCTTCACGTCTGTATTCCTCCTGACCCAGTTATTCTTGCAAACCTGCAACCTCTGTTGTTCTCTCTGTCAGTGCCACTATTTTCGGATCGTAAAGGAAGGCCGGCGTTAAACACATCAAAACCTCCCTTTCAATTTCTTTGATGTCGTTCTGTCTGCCATTAATCCCCTCCAGCCCTTCTCCACGCATTCACACCAACCTGAATCCCCTCTGCACCTCTGCCTCCAATTTACCATCCTTGGTCACTGTCGTCCCCCCCCCCGATACACAAACTTATTTCACCGTCTGATCTCCTTCCCCTCCAACTGGTATTCATTTATTTCTCTGCTGCCTGACCCACATCATCTGTCTTCTCCAAACTCATCTTCATCCTATGCTTCCCAAATGCCTCCTTCCACTCCCCAGTACTTTCTCGCTCTGCATCTCATAACTCCGCTACCTCCGCACACCGCAATTGGAGGATAAGAAGAAGTTGACCGAGCACATGTTACAATAATTTAGTTGAGCAGATTTCAGGGCAATTGGCCCAGGGGTATGGACTTGTGTAAAATTAATGAAAAGGCTTCTCACCCAAAACTCGAATCTTGCAAATAGTTTTTGTAGGGTTCACTTGGCTGCACCTGGATGGGTTTGAGGGTCGAGGAGTAGCAGCCAAAACCCGAATCCTATCCAGGTTCCTCGCTATAACTCCATCTCTGTCTGTCTGTTCCTCCTGATACTCCAGTGCTGTATTTGGTCAGTTATTTGATCTTGTATGTATAGATAGGATTTCATAAGGAATTAAATATTTCCTTTCGTTATTTAATTTGCAAGCAATTTTTTTATTTATTTATATCATAATGTTTTGCACAATGCACTCAAGCTTTTTTGTTTAAAAAAAAAAAAAAAAATCAGTTGAAGATGGAATTGGCCATACTTCTGATTCTCTTTTCCTTTTTGGCACTTGCTTCAAATACTTGCATCTAAGCCATCATTTGTCTTCCAGAGCCAACATTCTTTCTGTTTTTTCTTATTCTCTTGTTTTAGTTTCATTGCTGTTGGAATGTTGGCAAGAGAGGTTTTCTTCCAGACATTCAGTAAAACTTAGCCAATTGTTAGAAAATGCTTTGGCCCCTTTCTACGACGGGGCTGTGAAGTGATTCTTCGAGCAACGACATAATTGAATAGCAAGTGCAAATGGAGTCGACTATCATACGTATGTCGTCGTATAAGAGATGATAGAATTTCATTGTGCTTGCATCATGGGGAGGAGAGAATAGTTCGGTTAACATTTCATGGCAACTTAGGCTCTCGTGGTGCTTTCGCTTCTGCTGTGGCATCGCAAAAGTCTTGAGTTTGAAATCTGGATTCCAGTCGTTTATAAAGTTTTCGGAATGGCATAAATGGAAATAAAAGTATACCTTGAAGCTGTGAAAAGAAGGTGGGCTTAGTCAATGAAAGGAGTTCATGCGTAGACCCATTTGGTAAGCTGTCGAGTACACGTTATTTGTGATTGTAAGACTGCTACGGTAACCTTTTAACCTTTCACCTTGCCTTCCAGGGGAGACCTTTCATTTACCATTTGGGACAAGTGGACTGTACATGGAAATGATGACTTCACTCTTCAGGATCTCATCAGTACCATCAAGGTGGTAGTATAACTCTTATTCAATGATATGTGGTGCAATGTCACTGAATAATTTGGGGATTGCCATTTTTTGACGATATGTATGGGTTTTTCTTACTGCAAATTCAAGGATAATGGTAGAGTAAGAATGATGGAGAACAAGAGGGTTTTGACTGATATGGAATGGCAAATGGGAGCCAATGGATGTGCGTGCGATGAATGTACAAGCATAACCTGTAAGAAGAGGTGGGATTTTTGTGGTAGGTTAGTGGTTAAAAAGAATAAAAAGATCGTAAACGGAGATTGTAGATGACACAAGATTGCAGGATGTTGAACCTCGAAGCATGGAGGGAGGAACGTGATTGGACAGACATGAGGAGACAATTCCACAGATGTGGAGAAAAGAGGGATGAAGGAATGCTGAGGAGCAAGAAGCCTATACTTTTAAAAGTTGACAATGAGACCACTTGTTGGATGAATGCGTTTGACCTGGTACAGCTGCGGAGTGATGGAGGGAATGTTTGGCTCATTTAAAAATCAACTTTGTTTTCTCACATCTGCTCAGCCATCTTCCTTTCTTGATTTAACCCTTTGTGTCTCTATCAACCTTGTCGATTGTATCTGCCCTTTTTAACTTCTGGTTATTACAGGAGGTAAACTAGAGGGGGAGCACTCGGTAGAGTGCAAAACCTCCGCCGCCAATACTGCTGGGTCACTTAAGTGAACCTGATATCCTATTCATTGTAGGTCAAAACGGATCAGAATCTACTGAACCACGATTGAATAAACTAAACTAGATCGACGCGCATGTAGAAAGGCCAAAAAAAAAAAATCGAAATTTTTTTGAAAAAAAAGTTGCAAAATTTCTGGGGTTTTTTTCTCTAACAATTTTTTTTGGGGGGGGGGTGGAAATCACTTAAAACATGTAGAAATGCAAAAAAAAAAATCAAATATTTTTCAAATAAAATCGAAATTTTTTTGAAAAAAAGTTGCAAAATTTTCTAAGTTTTTTTTTTTTGGACCAAGTCCAAAATCTAATGGCATGATCCTTGGACCATACCTAAGCCCCCACCAAGTTTCGTCGAAATCCGTCCAGGATTTTTCCGTAATACTGTTCACAAACAAACAGACGGGTGAAAACAGTAACCTCCATCCATCTTCGATGGGGAGGTTAAAAATTGCGTGCGTAATGGAGTTGTGGATAGATTTATTTCAGGTTGATAGAAATACACTTTATAAGAAAGCAGAAATGGTTAGTTCAAATATTGTGACTTATTGATGGGAGCAGATTTGTGGAGGGATACATGCAAAACCTCAATTTCCTTGTGGATCTCACCTTCCAGGTCCAGTATGGAGTGGAGCCCACCATGGTGGTCCAAGGTGTCAAGATGATCTACGTTCCTGTTATGCCAGGCCACAGCAAGCGCCTTAAACAGACGTAGGCTATTTTCCTGCCATTTTGCTCCACTCAACAACAGTGTGCTCTCCCAATTCAATGTAAATACGAATGCTTGATCAGACAGATTTCATAAGTAGAATAAAACTTCTGCGAGGGAGTGGGATGGGAGAGGGGCAGAGATTCACGTATAAACTGCTGAATACAGCATTTCACTTCCAAGTTTGGCGGTATTGTGGTTATAGAGCGTCTGCTCTGAGTCTAAGATGTTGGCGGTTCGATTCTGACCCTGGCTTCTGCCTTCCTTCCTGAACAGAGTGGCCAACAGCAGTGTTGTACAAATTCTCTATTTATGGTTGTCATGCCAGATTGATTGTTTCCAAACCCACACAATTTGCTAATCCTCACTCAGTGGTGCAACGGTTAAGAACGTCCGCTCTGAGTCTCGGAGGTCAGCGGTTCAAACCATAGCAGAGTCATACCAACAGCTTTAAAATTGGTACGTGCTGCTTCTTTGCTTGACGCTCTGCATTTAAAAGGATAGAGTATGGACAAACAGCACTGGGAAGGCAAAGGAAAACCACCCAGTATAACCCTTGCCACGAAACTGCTTCGGCAGCACCAACGCTCTGCAAAGCGTATGGTAAAGAAAAAAATTAAAAATCACATGAACATGCACATAGAAAGTTTTTCCTTCATTCATGAAAACTTTGAATGTTTGCCTGTTATCTTTCTAATTTTCAAAGCAATGTGAACATGCCACGATGGAGCACCTATGCCACAATGTTCTACATCGTGTTCACACGTTTGAACAAAATGTTCCGTCTGTGCCACAATGTTTACATGTTTTAACAAATACGAGATGTAGGCTGGTAGAGATGTCCTGATTGTAGTACATGTACAAGCACCTCCAGGAGCCTTAGATAATTGTTTGAGAGGGGGGGTGGGGGGGAGAGGGAGAGAGAAGGGAGCTCGATAAGAAATTGTACAGGAGCTAAGGATGTGACCCGAATTTCAGGAAGTGAAACTGTGTATCTCTTTCTGTAAATGTCACTTTGTCAGATAAAATGGCACAGCAACCTCTGCTGTACAATTTCTTATTTTACATCATGCTTCAACCTGCACGGTAGTTCACCGGTTTTCCTGACAGCCTGGGCCGAGTTGTTAGGATGCTTCAGTGTGCCATGAATTTTGCAAAGTCCATTTTCATATTAAAAAAAGAATTGTTTTCCTGCAGGTTCAAAATGCATTTTTTACAATGATTGCACTGTGAACAAATCCAAATCCCAGTTAAGATTAATTTTCGTTGTGCCGAAATGACCCATGAATTGTATCCACTCAACTTATCGAGAATCTACGATGTACTTGATGTCGGCAGCAGACATAAAAGTTTAATGCCAACAAAAAATGAAGTCTATAATTGACCAACTCGTTTATATTTACATTGTTTGGTGTTTTTTTCCCCAATGCCCTTCAGAATGAATAAGCTGCTGAAGCAAACAGAACGACAGTATGTTGATTTGACCCTCTCGTTTGCCCCTGAAAGCCCTGACCACGACGACCTGCCTGGCCCTCCGGTGCGCTATTTCCTCCGTTGACATCTGCAGTTGTTTCCATCCGTCCCACCCCTCCCCCTCCTCACGCCGGAACATTGTACAGCAGTGGAACTGCAGAATCCTCAGAACGCTCAATGACAGTGTTTTCGATATGAGGAATGCCTTGCGATTTGACTCAACTGTGATTGTCCCCAATCCACCATCTGAATGATACATTTAACTCAGTCATTTACTATCGGTGACAAGCAGGAATCTTGTTTTCAGAAAGGGCATTGCCCAGTTTTAAGGCATTGCAACATCTCGTTTCAGTATATCGTCAGAATTTAGTCCAACAAACAAGAGATTAAGTGATGTCGTATCTGATTGTGTTGCAATGGCTCCTGAACCAATCCCATCCTGCCTTTTGTTGCCTTAACTGCAAACAGCCCTCCCTCCTACTCCTCCCCCACCTTCCTCCCCCCCCCCCCCAAAGTGTTGTCCTTGTCCAACTTGTGCTTTCATGTCGGTGAAGATGCAAGATTTGGTGCTAAAGTGATTACACACAGAGTTCTTCAATGACAAACTACATTTCATTCGTCTGCAAAATATTAAAGGGATGTCAAAACTCCTCTATTCTATCCATTTATGCAAATTTCAGGAGTCAGGTGATCTTAAACTAGCAGCCAAGGTGCACTCTCGGTGCCCCCCTGATAACTATGTCCAGGTCATGCTGCTGCATGCATGGTTGATTTCAGACGTATCATTTGTTATTTTAATTTGTTTTTCGCGATTGAACTGTTTTGTATTTTTTTTAACTTGCTCTTTTGTTGCAGAAAGCAACAAAGCCAATCGACTTTGGCTTAAATCGCAAGGCTTGTTTACACAGGAACGTTAGTCAGGAGGAAATCTGACGTTTTTGAGAGTTGAGGTGTGTGTGTGTGTGTACACAAGTTAGTAAGTCAAGATTTCGGAGTAGTTAATTTGTCCGTGACTGTATGGATTCGGTCAGAATTAGTCGATATGATCACAGCGTTTAAGCGTTTGGCCTGGAGCAACTCGTCATCTGAAGATGCTGTTTGTGCCAATTGTCGCAGCAACGGTAATGATGTGATCTACCAGCACACCTTCTCGACGCAAACTAGTTCACTACCTGCTGCCTGGCCATTATTAAATATTTTCCTGTGAACACCAAAACTTTATTACGGATCAAATTTCCAGGGAATTAGTACAGTCTAGTTATTATACATTATCTGTATGAACATAATAGAAAACTAGTAGTTAATAAAGATGAGAGTCGGTCTGCATCGGCGGAAAAATACGGACTTAGAAGTTTTTCAACCAAATTTTGATAGAGGTATACGAACTGCCGTGAGAAACAGGATGGAGCGACGTTTTTAACCCTCCTGCTTTGATGAAGGGCTCACGCCCAAAATGGCACTTCACCTCTTTTCTTTTTCCCACGGTGGTGAGGATAACCCTATTAACATTTGTTTGAGAAAATCAGTTGTCTGTATCTGAGTGGACACTACTTAATGTCGTCGTGCTAACCACTCGTCTCTGCCACATGACTCTCCCAAACAGCCTGCTCTGTCATTGTGCTGGTGGCGGTTCCATATCAACCGGATTCATTTCCTTACAGATCTGTATTGTTGTTTCTTGTGCGTGTGCGATTTGCAACTTTGTTGGATGGATTCCATTAAATATGCTTATTTCTTGTTACAGAAGTAATCGACTCCAATCGTGTTCAAAGTCGAGTGAAATTCTGCATTTCTCTGCAGTTCGCAGGTCTGTTACGCCTCTCCTGTCAGATCGTTAAATCCCTCAGCTTAATTCCGGACAAAGTGTGCAATAAAGTGCTTGGAAAAAAAAAATCAAACCATGTGACAAATAAAATAAGAACCACATTACAATCTAATTATGTTCACTTTTAAATGGTTGAGGAAGTCGTAACAATTGTGGTGATCTGAGGGCCATATTACTGAGCTAGCAGCAACTGTTCGATATAAGATGACAGCAGTTTTCAATTTTATTTCACACATTTTGCCCATGGCAACACATCCATATACTTGCACAGGAACAAGAACGGAATATTTTCAACAGTGCACCCCCTTCTTTACCCCAGATGTGCCATACATTCCCCTTCCTTTCTCTCCCCTTTCCCTGCCAATAGCCCTCTCTTCTCCTTCCAACCTCCTTTCCCTTTTCTCTCCACTACCCAACTTCCATACACTCCCTTTTCTCCCATATCCTCCTGCCATGTCTTTTATTTTAATTTTTTCATTTGTTTAAAAAAAAACAAGGCACCCCTGATTGTATATTGTAATGTGGAGATGGCCGTAGATCGCTTGCAGGATGGCCTGGAGGTACGCACACTCGCCTCTGAACCCTCTAGCTCAGGTTTGAATCACGGCCCAGCTATAAGGTGTTTTACAGGCAAGGTAATTCATCAATGTGTGTCATTCCTCAGATGGACGATGGATGTGAAACGGTGAGTCTCATCGGCCAGCATTAGTTGGTGAATGATAAAGATCCTACGGCGTCCTTTACGAAGAGTAGGAAAGCTATTACCGGCACCCTGAACAAATTCCAAATTCCTGCAATAGTCTAAGTCGAATGTTGGGACTGGCCAGCCGGTTTTTGAAAAACTTGGCCGGCTTCCCCGGCCAAACTCACAAGAACATGGGAACAATTGTGGCCATTAAAAGAGAAGAAGATAGCCCGTGATAGAAAGCACATATTTTGGCTGTTTACGTGCAATGTTTTTGATCTCTCACGACTTCGTTTTATCGTCACTGCGTGTTCACAATGAAATATTTTGCCCATTGTTAACGGGAACACATAATTCTGGCATGGTGTCGGACTTTTCTATTCAGTACTCCTCACTGTGCCTAATTTGACATCAAATTACTGATACACGTGAGGCTCGCTGTTATTATTGGCCATACATTTAGTGGGACAGCGCTTTAGAAGACCAAAAGGGCAGAGTAAACAAAGCAGCGTAGACTATAAAGAACAAGGCACTTCACAACAACACCTCACTCTTCATTTTGACATCTTGGGTTTATGTGTTTCACTATTTTGGCCTCAAGGTTAATGCTGGTTCCCGTAAACAATGCACAATCAGTACGAAGTTCTGCTGGCTTTAAGGGAGAAATTTTTTTCAGAGGCCTTTGGGGCCAGTACAATGGTTATGGTTCTGCCTTTGTTACTCTTCACGGATCTTCATCTATGAATGTCTCCATTGCAGTCACTTAAATTTTTCAATTCTTTTTTTTTATTTTTGAAAAAATTTGCTCCATTTTGCGTACTTTGAGAAAGGGAGTGATATGAAACTTCCAAATTCACCGTCAGAAGTCTGAATTCAAACGGTATTGTTGAGTACTGCTTCTCAAAAAAAAACAAAATCTCCTTTACGTTTTGCTAATGATTCCACACACCACCAAGCAATCCACCACCTATTGGACAGGAATTTCACTGCTGTCTTCCAAATTCAATCTGTAAGAAAATCTTCTGTGTGTATGTATGTATGTATGTATGTATATGTACGTCTGAAAATCATAGAAAAAAACAGGGCCGGGCCGATCTCCGTTAAATTTTCCATTCATGTTGGTGGTACCCAGGGTCAGTTCATCGGCACACTTATGATTTTCAAGAGTCTTGCGAATCTTTAACACTTGATCTCCACCAAATTTTGCGTACGTGTTGGTAGTGCTCTTGGGTAATCATCAGCGGGAGGTGGAGGGGAGTGAAGATGACTTGCTAACGCTCGAAGGGAGAGGGTGTTTCTCGTTGCTCAAAGTTGACAGCCAGTTCAGCCTACGATTTACTTCTGTTGCCATCTGCCTTAAGAGTCCTTGGAACTCGGTCTCACAATCTGCCCCAACCAACCATGGTGTGATCATTCAGCCGAGATAGCATTGAAAGGCAGATGTCACTTTGATATTGCCTATCATATCAAATCCGAACACGTCATAGTTTTTCACAACTTTATCTATGATAACATACATATATGCCTGGTGTTGTTGGCTTAGTGGCTGGAGTGGTAGGCTTGGGATCTGAGGATCCTGAGTTCAAATCCCAC
>CM068956.1:136898400-136912213 GCA_035128595.1 Eptatretus atami
GCACAGAGTATGGTCCCAATGGATGGATGGAATATACGTATGTTGACCATAATCCCCAATTATGTTCGCACTAAATGGACTGTTTGAGCAAAAATTTTGTTTGGATGTTAGAGAACATGATGAATAGATGAGTTTCTGGCATGCAGGTGCTAAATTTTTCACGTCATCCAACCCAAATACAATTGGACGACGTTTTATCACGACATGGACTTTACGTCGCACCGGTATAATTTTAAGCATTGTTCACCCCATCGTTGGAAACTGTGACAAATGATCGCAATTTTAAATACATTTCATCATTGATTCGTTGACCAACATTATATTTTAAAAACGTCTTTTTCAGATAAAAATCGATATCTTCTTTCTTCAGACCACGTATCCACGGAAAACAACAAATGAATCGGAAGCAGTATTTTGAACGCAAAAATGTTGACTTGAAACAGAGGAGCAAAACAAATTCCAATTAAGAAAGAAGAAATTGAGAGAATAAGGCACGAAGAAGAGCAAGTTTGTCTGTGACTGATTTTAATGCATTTAGAGCACAAAATAGAGAAGTCCAGCAGAGATTTGTTAGTCAACAAATGGATGATGAGAGGACATCAAGACAGACACAAAATCGTCTCCACTATTAGAGAAGGTGGCATTCAGCTTTGCACAGACAGCTTGTTGTCTGGCGGACCGCTAGGTAATCTATATATTTCGTCTTTGATATACAATATCTTATATACTCGCAGGGGTCTAGGAGGGTCTAAGGTATATATACAGTATATACCTCTTTCCTTACCACATCACAACAGCCCATAAATTCACCAATGGGGATAAAGCAGCACGAGTCGCGATGTGTGAGATGCTGCAGCAGAAGATGGAGGCAAACCCAAACTGGATTGGCGATGTGTGGTTTAGTGATGAGGCACACTTTCACGTCATTGGTGCTGTCAATTCACACAACCACATTTTCTGGGGAAGTTAACGTCCAGATGAGGTTGAAGAGAAGTTGCTTAAGAATCGGAAAGTCACAGCTTTTGTGGCTGTCAGCTACAGAGGTGTGTTTGGCCTGTATTGGTTTGAAGACAAAAACAGAAGAATGGTTACCATCGATCAAGAACGATACCGGTCGATTGTCAATGCATTTTATGAAGACTTGAAGCAATCGATGAGCACTGCAGCCCTCCGGTGACGGTGGTTCATGCAAGACGGTGCCACCCCGCATTCAGCCAAAGAAACAATTGCCTTTCTGCGTCAAAAATTCGGACGAGTCCTCAGTTTGCGTATGGAAAATGAATGGTCTCCACACAGCCCCGAGCTCAATCCGCTGGATTTTTTTTTACTCTGGTGAGCTTGTAAGGAAAACGTCCACAAGGAACACTCCAGATCTGAACCTGATCTGAAGGCAGCAGTTGAGACTTATGTGCAGACAGTAACCATTAAAACTTGTAGAAACGACATTGAAAACTTTGCACTTTGTGTGAATACATGTTGTGTGTGTGGGGGTGTTCTCATCGAACACCTCAACTATAAATGCATTAACGCATAATGAGTTTCATTTCCCCATGATTTGGTTTTCCTTTTCCAAGTTAATTTTTTGTTTTATTATGCAATGTTTTGGTTGATGAAGTTTTGAAGTGGTTAACCTTTTATTGACACCTTGTGGATACATCTTCAAGGGATGGGCATGGCATGGTCATTGTGAATACGAATGTACTGTGCACCACTTACTGTAGTAGATAGCTTTGGTGTACCGCAGCACGAAATCGGTGAACGTATTATTTATTTAGTTTGGTTCCAATTGTGCATGGAGTCAGGCCAGCTGTGCAGTGAGGCAATGGGTGGAAGACAGTTCCACTAATTAGGTGTGCTCGCCATTGGCCGTGTTATATTGTTACGAACCTGGAAGCCATCGCACACAACAGCCAGAGTTCCCGTAGATCAGTTATTTCGATAAGTATGTGATTATAGTTAGGGTACGTCCCTTATGTCTAATGGGAATTTCATGTGTGCGCTGCGGGTTTATTTTTTAGTCAGGGTTTTTTTTACAACAACAACAGCGGCACCGTCGCCTCGCTCCACCGACGCCATAGCGCACGTGTTTGTGGCTGCGGACATGGGTGGGACCCCTCGCTCCAGAGCCGACTCTGCCCACGAGGGCAAGGGCATGCCCTTCGTCCAATCAGGAGGCTCATCGCCTCAGGTCGGGACTCTACCCAGAAGGGTGGGAGTTTCCCCACCTACCGTGGGCCTGTCCAATGAGGGACGGCCAGCGAATTGCGTGACGCAACCGTCCAATCAGGAGGCGAGCGGCCAGGAAAGAAAGCCCTCCCACCTCAAGAGAAGTAGAGTGATCGGCACGTTCTGTCGGGCTGTCTGGGTCTGCCTCGCCTGGTGTCGTCTGATCCATGGCAGCTTTTTCGGCCTTGATCGCCGGTCGCCTCGTCGTCTCTCGCTTTGTCTGCCTTCGTGCTGGCTGGCGTCCGTCGCTCTATCCCTCGTCCCTGGTGCTTGGTGTTGTGTTGAGGCAGTTGGTTCGAGTCCCGCCACCGGACAAGCTCGACCAGACCGCACGAGGCGGATAGGTGCAAGTACAGACTCTTGCCCTCAGCTCGCCTTCCCTCCCGAGCTGAAGGGCCAAATAAAGGCCACGGCCACCATTTCTTTCGGGTGTGTGTGTGTGTGTGTGTGTCTGTGGGCCCAGTCTATAAGTAACAATTGTTTAAGTGCCTTGACAGTATTGCATTCCTTCTTGATAGTCGGTTTAACTCTGATTTTTTTGTGCTCCCCGACACCATTATAAATAAACCCCCAATTGTTCAATGTACCAGCTCGTTGTGCTTTCTATTTTGACCCAGCATGGTTCGTGCTTGAGAACCAGTAAGCCGATTGGGCTGTAAGTTGTCGTTTGGACCGACGGACTTTGGTAATTCCGCTCGGTTACAACGGACCAAGGTCGCTAGAGCGACCCGGTTCGACAGAGTCCGTTGGGTGTGACTTCCCTGGTAATTTGATGACGTGGGTACTTAGGTATATTGAAATTTGGCTATTAACCCTACCCCCACGCCGTCAGATAATTGGCGAGCACGGTCCTTAAGTGACCCGTGACCTTCGGAGTTGTCCGAGAGTCACGACCTAAATTCGCGTGTTCCGGTGGGAGACGGCTCCACTGCTCCACCTGGCGGCCATTCCTCGCCACTGACCCCGCGCCCACAACAATATTTCACATGATATCTCTTAACCAATGAGATTGCACATAAATGAAAAAGCCAGAAAAGTGATCTTTAAAGGCTCTTGGGGTGGATGAAAATACCCTTTGGCCAATCCCCTGATCGGACTTAGGCTGTGTGCCAAATTTAGTGGTTGGCGGTCCAGCGGTCCTTGCAAAAAACGCGAAACAGACAGGCATCTGATGAATCTTATTTATTAGATAACTAGCAAATACAACCAGTTGCTTCGCTGATGGGGTATTAAGGAGGGGGTTGAGAAAGGAGGGAGGAGAAGGGGGAAGAGTGAGGAAGGGGGTGGGGGCGGGAGTAAGGAGATCTATGCTACGTGCTATACTGCAGGAGGGAGGGATGTGAGGTGTGTGTTTGTTGTGTGTTAAAAGTAAGAAAGGTGAGAGGTGGGTGTAGTAAAGAGAATGATATTGTTATGTTTGTGGGGTTGATGGAGGAAAGATAGGATTGTATAAAGTTACTTGGCCCGTGGATGTGTTGGAGACATCTCAATGTAAAATAAGTAGAGAAACTGTGTGCTTAAGTGCTACTTGTCGCCACACGGGGGGGGGGGGGGGTGGTGTTGTGTTAATTAGATAGGGATTCAGGATCATTTCCCCCAGTATGTAATTGCCCCCCTGTGACTTTTCCCTATGTTTTTGTATTACAAACCAGCGATGATAGAATTACGTTTTTATAACACCAATAACCATTACAACCGAGCTGCATGACCAAGTTGGAAGAAGCCCCGTCTCCAAGGGTGACGGCAGGTGAAGTCATGCCCCCGGGGCTGATGGTTGATGGGCGTGATGTGAGCAGGAAGAAGAAGAGCGTGTCGGAGGCAGGTGATCAGAGAGGATGGGAAAGCAGCTCGTAGCGAGAAGGGAATGCACGGGTAGAGTTCGGTGTGAGGGAGGCGATCAGAGAAACCAGTGTGTGTCTCGGCAAGAGAACGGAGAGGCAGGATCGGCGGTCGAAAGAGCAGGGCATTACGGCTGGCTTTCTTTCGACGCATGAAGAAGACGGCGCGATTCTCGTGTTCGTGCTGAGGCGAATTAGCTCGTGTGGTGGAGCAAGACGCTGGCAGAATATTGGTTGGTCGTGACAGACGGACCTCGAAACCTCGTGTATATCACCGAAGGGAGTGGTGCTATTCTGCAGAGAGCGGGATCTGCAAACGTGGCCGACAAAGAAGCTACGGCGTGGTTTGGGAGCCCTGACGTCGAATATTGCCTCACGAATTGCTCGGTGCTATTTTTTGGGGCGAGGTTACCTGTAGGCCATGAGCCCAGACACTGTAATTTTTGGCCACCGGTACCATCCGAGGGGAATAATGCTCATCGTCATTTTTGGCAGCGTATACATCTCTACAGTCAGAAACTATGTGATAGCATTGTATTGGTGGTAGCCTTTTGTGTGATATTAGCTGTTTAGTCACCCCATCCCAAAATAAACTTTTCTGAAACCGGCGTAAGACAGAAGAAGACATCTATATATATTACTAAAACTCTTATCTTGTATGTATGTTCCCGAAATACAGCCAAAACTGTACAAGATAGCGCAAAAATGTTAGGCCCATCTTACTCACCATTCACCTGCGGTGTGCAATATCAAGTTTCGTTCAAATCGGGCAACCAAAAAATTATTTAAAAATCAATTCCCGATTCAGTCAAGTACTCTTCGGGATTATTTGATCAATGCAAACAAAAAAAAAGAGAGATGTCTGGCAAAATATTAAAGATGTCAAAACTCCTCTATTCTATCCATTTATGCAAATTTCAGGAGTCAGTGGATCTAAACTAGCAGCCAAGGTCACTCTCGGTGCCCCCCTGATAACTATGTCCAGGTCATGCTGCTGCATCATGGTTGATTTCAGACGTATCATTTGTTATTTTAATTTGTTTTTCGCAGATTGAACTGTTTTGTATTTTTTTTAACATTGCTCTTTTGTTGCAAGAAAGGCAACACGCAATTCGACTTTGGCTTAAATCGAAGGCTTGTTTACACAGGAACGTTAGTCAGGAGGAAATCTGAGTTTTGAGAGTTGAGGTGTGTGTGTGTGTGTTGGTGTGTGTGGTGTGTGTGTGTGTGTGTGTGTGTGTGTGTGTGTGGTGTGTGTGGTGTGTGTGTGTGTGTGTGTGTGTGTGTTGTGTGTGTGTGTGTACACAAGTTAGTAAGTCAAGATTTCGGAGTAGTTAATTTGTCCGTGACTGTATGGATTCGGTCAGAATTAGTCGATATGATCACAGCGTTTAAGCGTTTGGCCTGGAGCAACTCCGTCATCTGAAGATGCTGTTTGTGCCAATTTGTCGCAGCAACGGTAATGATGTGATCTACCAGCACACTTCTCGACGCAAAGTAGTTCACACTACCTGCTTGCCTGGCCATTATTAAATATTTTCCTGTGAACACCAAAACTTTATACGGATCAAATTTCCAGGGAATTAGTACAGTTCTAGTTATTATACATTATCTGTATGAACATAATAGAAACTAGTAGTTATAAAGATGAGAGTCGGTCTGCATCGCGGAAAAATCGGACTTAGAAGTTTTTCAACCAAATTTTGATAGAGGTATACGAACTGCCGTGAGAAACAGGATGGAGCGACGTTTTTAACCCTCCTGCTTTTGATGAAGGGCTCACGCCCAAAATGGCACTTCACCTCTTTTCTTTTTCCCACGGTGGTGAGGATAACCCTATTAACATTTGTTTTGAGAAAATCAGTTGTCTGTATCTGAGTGGGACACTACTTAATGTTGTCGTGCTAACCACTGCTCCTGCCACATGACTCTCCTAAACAGCCTGCTCTGTCATTGTGCTGGTGGCGGTTCCATATCAAACCGGATTCATTTCTTACAGATCTGTATTGTTGTTTTTGTGCGTGTGGCGATTTGCAACTTTGTTGGATGGATTCCATTAAATATGCTTATTTCTTGTTTACAGAAGTAATCGCACTCCAATCGTGTTCAAAGTCGAGTGAAATTCTGCATTTCTCTGCAGGTCGCAGGTCTGTACGCCTCTCCTGTCGGATCGTTAAATCCCTCAGCTTAATTCCGGACAAAGTGTGCAATAAGTGCTTGGAAAAAAAAAATCAAACCATGTGAGAATAAAATAAGAACCACATTACAATCTAAATTATGTTTCACTTTTAAATGGTTGAGGAGTCGTAACAATTGTGGTGATCTGAGGGCCATATTACTGAGCTAGCAGCAACTGTTCGATTAAGATGACAGCAGTTTTCAATTTTATTTCACACATTTTGCCCATGGCAACACATCCATATACTTGCACAGGAACAAGAACGGAATATTTTCAACAGTGCACCCCCTTCTTTACCCCAGATGTGCCATACATTCCCTTCCTTTCTCTCCCCTTTCCCTGCCAATAGCCTCTCTTCTCCTTCCAACCTCCTTTCCCTTTTCTCTCCACTACCCAACTTCCATACCACTCCTTTCTCCATATCCTCCTGCCATGTCTTTTATTTTAATTTTTTCATTTGTTTTAAAAAAAAAACAAGGACCCCTGATTGTATATTGTAATGTGGAGATGGCCGTAGATCGCTTGCAGGATGGCCTGGAGGTACGCACACTCGCCTCTGAACCTCTAGCTCAGGTTTGAATCACGGCCCAGCTATAAGGTGTTTTACAGGCAAGGTAATTCATCAATGTGTGTCATTCCTCAGATGGACGATGGATGTGAAACGGTGAGTCTCATCGGCCAGCATTAGTTGTGAATGATAAAGATCCTACGGCGTCCTTTACGAAGAGTAGGAAAGCTATTACCGGCACCCTGAACAAATTCCAAATTCCTGCAATAGTCTAAGTCGAATGTTGGGACTGGCCAGCCGGTTTTTGAAAAATTGGCCGGCTTCCCCGCCAAACTCACAAGAACATGGAACAATTGTGGCCATTAAAAGAGAAGAAGATAGCCCGTGATAGAAAGCACATATTTTGGCTGTTTACGTGCAATGTTTTTGACTCTCACGACTTCGTTTTATCGTCACTGCGTGTTCACAATGAAATATTTTGCCCATTGTTAACGGAACACATAATTCTGGCATGGTGTCGGACTTTTCTATTCAGTACTCCTCACTGTGCCTAATTTGACATCAAATTACTGATACACGTGAGGCTCGCTGTTATTATTGGCCATACATTTAGTGGGACAGCGCTTTAGAAGACCAAAAGGGCAGAGTAAACAAAGCAGCGTAGACTATAAAGAACAAGGCACTTCACAACAACACCTCACTCTTCATTTTGAATCTTGGTTATGTGTTTCACTATTTTGGCCTCAAGGTTAATGCTGGTTCCCGTAAACAATGCACAATCAGTACGAAGTTCTGCTGGCTTTAGGGAGAAATTTTTTTCAGAGGCCTTTGGGGCCAGTACAATGGTTATGGTTCTGCCTTTGTTACTCTTCACGGATCTTCATCTATGAATGTCTCCATTGCAGTCACTTAAATTTTTCAATTCTTTTTTTTTATTTTTGAAAAAATTTGCTCCATTTTGCGTACTTTGAGAAGGGAGTGATATGAAACTTCCAAATTCACCGTCAGAAGTCTGAATTCAAACGGTATTGTTGAGTACTGCTTCTCAAAAAAAAACAAAATCTCCTTTACGTTTTGCTAATGATTCCACACACCACCAAGCAATCCACACCTATTGGACAGGAATTTCACTGCTGTCTTCCAAATTCAATCTGTAAGAAAATCTTCTGTGTGTATGTATGTTATGTATGTATGTATATGTGTCTGAAAATCATAGAAAAAAACAGGGCCGGGCGATCTCCGTTAAATTTTCCATTCATGTTGGTGGTACCCCGGGTCAGTTCATCGGCACACTTATGATTTTCAAGAGTCTGCGAATCTTTAACACTTGATCTCCACAAATTTTGCGTACGTGTTGGTAGTGCTCTTGGGTAATCATCAGCGGGAGGTGGAGGGAGTGAAGATGACTTGCTAACGCTCGAAGGGAGAGGGTGTTTCTCGTTGCTCAAAGTTGACAGCCAGTTCAGCCTACGATTTACTTCTGTTGCATCTGCCTTAAGAGTCCTTGGAACTCGGTCTCACACATCTGCCCCAACCAACCATGGTGTGATCATTCAGCCGAGATAGCATTGAAAGGCAGATGTCACTTTGATATTGCCTATCATATCAAATCCGAACACGTCATAGTTTTTCACAACTTTATCTATGATAACATACATATATGCCTGGTGTTGTTGGCTTAGTGGCTGGAGTGGTAGGCTTGGGATCTGAGGATCCTGAGTTCAAATCCCACTCAGATGTTGAATTAAACCAGGTGGGGTTGACTCTGCCTGTCATACTTCCGTGGTCGCAAAATGAGTGCCAGCTTGCTGGTATCCTGTGTTGGAGTGGCACCCGTCCAGCATTGTATCCAATAGCCAAGGAAGATGCTTAGGCAGCACCAACGCTCTGCACAGAGTATGGTCCCAATGGATGGATGGAATATACGTATGTTGACCATAATCCCCAATTATGTTCGCACTAATTGGACTGTTTGAGCAAAAATTTTGTTTGGATGTTAGAGAACATGATGAATAGATGAGTTTCTGGCATGCAGGTGCTAAATTTTTTCACGTCATCCAACCCAAATACAATTGGACGACGTTTTATTCACGACATGGACTTTACGTCGCACCGGTATAATTTTAAGCATTGTTCACCCATCGTTGGAAACTGTGACAAATGATCGCAATTTTTAAATACATTTCATCATTGATTCGTTGACCAACATTATATTTTAAAACGTCTTTTCAGATAAAAATCGATATCTTCTTTCTTCAGACCACGTACACGGAAAACAACATGAATCGGAAGCAGTATTTTGAACGCAAAAATGTTGACTTGAAACAGAGGAGCAAAACAAATTCCATTAAGAAAGAAGAAATTGAGAGAATAAGGCACGAAGAAGAGCAAGTTTGTCTGTGACTGATTTTAATGCATTTAGAGCACAAAAGAGAAGTCCAGCAGAGATTTGTTAGTCAACAAATGGATGATGAGAGGACATCAAGACAGACACAAAATCGTCTCCACTATTAGAGAAGGTGGCATTCAGCTTTGCACAGACAGCTTGTTGTCTGGCGGACCGCTAGGTAATCTATATATTTCGTCTTTGATATACAATATCTTATATACTCGCAGGGGTCTAGGAGGGTCTAAGGTATTATACAGTATATACCTCTTTCCTTACCACATCACAACAGCCATAAATTCACCAATGGGATAAAGCAGCACGAGTCGCGATGTGTGAGATGCTCAGCAGAAGATGGAGGCAAACCCAAACTGGATGGCGATGTGTGGTTTAGTGATGAGGCACACTTTCACGTCATTGGTGCTGTCAATTCACACAACCACATTTTCTGGGGAAGTTAACGTCCAGATGAGGTTGAAGAGAAGTTGCTTAAGAATCGGAAAGTCACAGCTTTTGTGGCTGTCAGCTACAGAGGTGTGTTTGGCCTGTATTGGTTTGAAGACAAAAACAGAAGAATGGTTACCATCGATCAGAACGATCCGGTCGATTGTCAATGCATTTTATGAAGACTTAAGCAATCGATGAGCACTGCAGCCCTCCGGTGACGGTGGTTCATGCAAGACGGTGCCACCCGCATTCAGCCAAAGAAACAATTGCCTTTCTGCGTCAAAAATTCGGCCGAGTCCTCAGTTTGCGTATGGAAAATGAATGGTCTCCACACAGCCCGAGCTCAATCCGCTGGATTTTTTTTACTCTGGTGAGCTTGTAAGGAAAACGTCCACAAGGAACACTCCAGATCTGAACCTGATCTGAAGGCAGCAGTTGAGACTTATGTGCAGACAGTAACCATTAAAACTTGTAGAAACGACATTGAAACTTTGCACTTTGTGTGAATACATGTTGTGTGTGTGGGGGTGTCTTCATCGAACACCTCAACTATAAATGCATTAACGCATAATGAGTTTCATTTCCCCATGATTTGGTTTTCCTTTCCAAGTTAATTTTTGTTTTATTATGCAATGTTTTGGTTGATGAAGTTTTGAAGTGTTAACCTTTTATTGACACCTTGTGGATACATCTTCAAGGGATGGGCATGGCATGGTCATTGTGATAACGAATGTACTGTGCACCACTTACTGTAGTAGATAGCTTTGGTGTACCGCAGCACGAAATCGGTGAACGTATTATTATTTAGTTTGGTTCCAATTGTGCATGGAGTCAGGCCAGCTGTGCAGTGAGGCAATGGGTGGAAGACAGTTCCACTAATTAGGTGTGCTCGCCATTGGCCGTGTTATATTGTTACGAACCTGGAAGCCATCGCACACAACAGCAGAGTTCCCGTAGATCAGTTATTTCGATAAGTATGTTGATTATAGTTAGGGTACGTCCTTATGTCTAATGGGAATTTCATGTGTGCGCTGCGGGTTTATTTTTAGTCAGGGTTTTTTTTACACAACAACAGCGGCACCGTCGCCTCGCTCCACCGACGCCATAGCGCACGTGTTTGTGGCTGCGGACATGGGTGGACCCCTCGCTCCAGAGCCGACTCTGCCACGAGGGCAAGGCATGCCCTTCGTCCAATCAGGAGGCTCATCGCCTCAGGTCGGGACTCTACCAGAAGGGTGGGAGTTCCCCCACCTACCGTGGGCCTGTCCAATGAGGGACGGCCAGCGAATTGCGTGACGCAACCGTCCAATCAGGAGGCGAGCGGCCAGGAAAGAAAGCCCTCCCACCTCAAGAGAAGTAGAGTGATCGGCAGTTCTGTCGGGCTGTCTGGTCTGCCTCGCCTGGTGTCGTCTGATTCCATGGCAGCTTTTTCGGCCTTGATCGCCGGTCGCCTCGTCGTCTCTCGCTTTGTCTGCCTTCGTGCTGGCTGGCGTCCGTCGCTCTATCCCTCGTCCCTGGTGCTTGGTGTTGTGTGAGGCAGTTGGTTCGAGTCCGCCACCGGACAAGCTCGACCAGACCGCACGAGGCGGATAGGTGCAAGTACAGACTCTTGCCCTCAGCTCGCCTTCCCTCGAGCTGAAGGGCCAAATAAAGGCCACGGCCACCATTTCTTTCGGGTGTGTGTGTGTGTGTGTGTGTCTGTGGCCCAGTCTATAAGTAACATTGTTTAAGTGCCTTGTACATTATTGCATTCCTTCTTGATAGTCGGTTTAACTCTGATTTTTTGTGCTCCCCGACACCATTATAAATAAACCCCCAATTGTTCAATGTACCAGCTCGTTGTGCTTTCTATTATTGACCCAGCATGGTTCGTGCTTGAGAACCAGTAACCGATTGGGCTGTAAGTTTGTCGTTTGGACCGACGGACTTTGGTAATTCCGCTCGGTTACACGGACCAAGGTCGCTAGAGCGACCCGGTTCGACAGAGTCCGTTGAGGGTGTGACTTCCCTGGTAATTTGATGACGTGGGTACTTAGGTATATTGAAATTTGGCTATTAACCCTACCCCCACGCCGTCAGATAATTGGCGAGCACGGTCCTTAAGTGACCCGTGACCTTCGGAGTTGTCCGAGAGTCACGACCTAAATTCCGGGTGTTCGGTGGGAGACGGCTCCACTGCTCCACCTGGCGGCCATTCCTCGCCACTGACCCCGGCCCACAACAATATTTCACATGATATCTCTTAACCAATGAGATTGCACATAAATGAAAAAGCCAGAAAAGTGATCTTTAAAGGCTCTTGGGGTGGATGAAAATACCTTTGGCCAATCCCCTGATCGGACTTAGGCTGTGTGCCAATTTAGTGGTTGGGGCGTCCAGCGGTCCTTGCAAAAAACGCGAACAGACAGGCATCTGATGAATCTTATTTATTAGATAACTAGCAAATACAACCAGTTGCTTCGCTGATGGGGTATTAAGGAGGGGGGTTGAGAAAGGAGGGAGGAGAAGGGGGAAGAGTGAGGAAGGGGGTGGGGGGCGGAGGTAAGGAGATCTATGCTATACTGCAGGAGGAGGGATGTGAGGTGTGTGTGTGTGTGTTGTGTAAAAAGTAAGAAAGGTGAGAGGTGGGGTTAGTAAAGAGAATGATATTGTTATGTTTGTGGGTTGATGGAGGAAAGATAGGATTGTATAAAGTTACTTGGCCGTGGATGTGTTGGAGACATCTCAATGTAAAATAAGTAGAGAAACTGTGTGCTTAAGTGCTACTTGTCGCCACACGGGGGGGGGGGGGGTGTGTGTTGTGTTAATTAGATAGGGATTCAGGATCATTTCCCCCAGTATGTAATTGCCCCCTGTGACTTTTCCTATGTTTTTGTATTACAACCCAGCGATGATAGAAATTACGTTTTTATAACACCAATAACCATTACAACCGAGCTGCATGACAAGTTGGAAGAAGCCCGTCTCCAAGGGACGGCAGGTGAAGTCATGCCCCGGGCTGATGGTTGATGGGCGTGATGTGAGCAGGAAGAAGAAGAGCGTGTCGGAGGCAGTTGATCAGAGAGGATGGGAAAGCAGCTCGTAGCGAGAAGGGAATGCACGGGTAGAGTTCGTGTGAGGGAGGCGATCAGAGAAACCAGTGTGTGTCTCGGCAAGAGACGGAGAGGCAGGATCGGCGGTCGAAAGAGGAGGGCATTACGGCTGGCTTTCTTTCGACGCATGAAGAAGACGGCGCGATTCTCGTGTTCGTGGCTGAGGCGAATTAGCTCGTGTGGTGGAGCAAGACGCTGGCAGAATATTGGTTGGTCGTGACAGACGGACCTCGAAACCTCGTGTATATCCCGAAGGGAGTGGTGCTATTTCTGCAGAGAGCGGGATCTGCAAACGTGGCCGACAAAGAAGCTACCGGCGTGGTTTGGGAGCCCTGACGTCGAATATTGCCTCACGAATTGCTCGGTGCTATTTTTTGGGCGAGGTTACCTGTAGGCCATGAGCCCAGACACTGTAATTTTTGGCCACGGTACCATCCGAGGGAATAATGCTCATCGTCATTTTTGGCAGCGTATACATCTCTACAGTCAGAAACTATGTGATAGCATTGTATTGGTGGTAGCCTTTTGTTGATATTAGCTGTTTAGTCACCCCATCCCAAAATAAACTTTTCTGAAAACCGGCGTAAGACAGAAGAAGACATCTATATATATTACTAAAAACTCTTATCTTGTATGTATGTTCCCGAAATACAGCCAAAACTGTACAAGATAGCGCAAAAATGTTAGGCCCATCTTACTCACCATTCACTGCGGTGTGCAATATCAAGTTTCGTTCAAATCGGGCAACCAAAAATTATTTAAAAATCAATTCCCGATTCAGTCAAGTACTCTTCGGGATTATTTGATCAATGCAAACAACCTCAGCGGTATAGTTTGCTGGAGCTATCTTTTTTTTCTCTTGAAATGATTTATTTTAAATCTCAAACATTTTGTATGGACAAAGAACGATTTATTTTTAACCATAAAATAAACATCACCATTTTGATAGTATATATATTATATATATTATATATATATATATATATATATATATATATATATATTATATATATGTATATATATATATATATTATATATACATATATATTATTATCATACGAGGTGTGTTCAAAAAGTATCCAACCTTAATTTTTCGTGTGTAAATGAAGCTAGGGAGGCGGGTTTGGTGCACGTATG
>CM068956.1:136949177-136959208 GCA_035128595.1 Eptatretus atami
GCCTCCATACATTCCTTCCACTTATTCATCTTCTCCTTCAGTCCATCCCTACTCTCTGCAATCAACACCAGATCATCTGCATACAGCAACTCCCACAGTAAACCCCCCTTTACCCTCCGAGCCAGCACCTCCATCACAACTACAAATAGAAGTGGACTTAGTACCGACCCTGGTGCACTCCCACCTTCACCTCAAACTCACCACTGTTCCCATCCTTCGTCCTTACAGCTGTGCGCGCTCTCTCGTACATTGCCATCACTACTCTGATCAACCATACCTCCACTCCTAACTTCCTCAATGCCATGTCATTACTTCGTGTGGAACCCTATCAAATGCTTTCTCCAGATCAACAAACCCAAAACAACTTCTTCCTCTTCTCCATGTACTTCTCCTGCAACTGCCTTACAATAAAAATCGCATCTGTCGTTCTCTTCGTGGCATAAATCCAAACTGAATTTCGTCAATCTTTACCTTCTTCCTTATCCTCTTCTCCAACACCCTTTCCAATACCTTCATTCCATGCTCCAATAACTTTATTGCTCTATAGGAGCCACAGTCCAGAGGGTCACCTTTCCCCTTGTACAGAGGGACGAGGGTACTCAGTTCCCAATCCACTGGAATGCGGCCTTCTTTCACCACCAGAGTACAGATCTCTGTCATTCTCTTCACACCCCAACTTCCTGCTGTCGTCAACATATCTCCCACAATTCCCGTTGGCCCTCCCACTTTTCTACTCTTCATTGCTCTTATAGCTTCCTCAACTTCCTTCTCAGTTATCTTCTCTGCCGGTCCTAAAACTGGGTTGCTCTCTATGTTGCCATCCCATTCATTCTCTACATTCACCAGCCTTTCCATATATCTCTTCCATCTTCCTTTAATTCTATCTGAGTCCACAATGATTTAAACCACTTCATCCTTCAAGCAGCTCACCCCCGCCACATCGCACCTCTTTCGCTATCTGCTTTGCAATCCCAAATACCGCTCTCTGACCCTCTTCCAAATCTAAGCGTTCTCCGAACGTTTTCCTTTGTGCCTCCTTCACCTTTGCTACTTCTTTCTTTGCAGCCTTCTTGGCTGCCTTATAACTTTCATACCCTGCCTCTTCTGCCACCGTACCTTTTGCCTTCTGCTACTCCTTGAACTTCCTTCTTCTCGTTAATCCTCTTTCCAACTTCATCACCCCACCACCATGTTTCCAAGTGCCTCGAGGGTCCTTTTGTCCATCCACATACCTCACCATGACTCCCAACAGACTATCTTTCATTGACATCCAACCACTTTCAAGCTTAACCACATCATCCTCTATCATACTCAACCTCTCTCTTAATGCCTCCTTCACTGTCACCTCTTTCAACATCCACACCATCATCCTCGGTTGGTACTTCACCCGCCAAACTCTCCTCGCACCTTTCATCCTTATGTCGCAGACAACCAAGTGGTGCCGTGAAACAGCCTCCTCCCCTGGGATTACCTTTGTGTCCTGGAAGTTCCCCCTATCTCGCCTATGCACCATCAGCTAGTCAACAATTGTCGTCGACCCACCTGACGTGTATGTAACAAGTTTATTATCTGTTTTCTGGAATTGAGTATTACAAATCAATAAATCAGCTCCATCAGCAAACTCCAAAATCCTTTCACCTTCTCCATTCCTCACACCATATCCATAACCCCCATGGTCTCCCTGAAAACCGTCTGTACTCCTTCCCACATATCCATTAAAGTCTCTTCCTACCACAACAACTTCTCATCCTTCACGTTTTCCATCAACTTCCCTATCACACACCAGAACTTGTCCTTCTCTTCATCGCTCCGACCGACCTGTGGGGCATATCCCGAGAAGACATTCACTAAGAACTTTCCAATCACCATTCTCACCATCATCAACCTTTCACTCACTCTAGTCACACTCACCACACCGTCTACAAACCATTGTTCTCAGAAAACAGAACACCAACACCATACACACTTTCCGGGTACCCTTGCCACACAAACTTATACATCTGTTCCTGCCTACCCTTCACCATTCTCGCACCACTTCCTTTCCATCTCGTCTCCTGCACACAATATATGTCCACTCTTCTTCTGACCAACACTTCCACCACTTCTCCTCATCTCCCTGTCATTGTCCCTGCATTCCATGTGCCAAACCTCAGAAACAGATCTCCATGTGGGGCATAAGACATTTGGTCGTCATGAATGGAGTAATTTCCTCCCTTTCTTTGATCGGGTTCCCCACCTTGATTTTTGAAGAGAGGGGGTGAGGGTCCCCAGGGGGTACTTCAGGATGTACCCTGCCCATATATAATTATACTCATCATGGTTCCCTTTTCGAAGCGATGTTTTATTGCCGGATGCCCTTCGTGACGCCAACCCTTTGAGTCGCCTCTTACGACACGCAGGGAGACGGTGTACCTATTCTAAACCGGGGCACACACCATAAATGAAAATATAAATAATTGAAAAAAAATGCAGGTGAGTGACCCGAGACAATGGAGCATGGTAATTTTGTGTGCCGACGGACATCAAAGCCAATACACCAGGGACAAAAAAAACATAACAGAACCTTCGGGAAGCATCCGTAAATGAAAATATAAATAAATGAAAAAAAGAATGAAAAATCAAATGCAGGTGAGGGACCCTGAGATAATGGGGAAGCACACACGGTTCGTATGCTTGCACAATGTGTAAGCACACTCCACTAGTAGTTCATAATAATAATACCATTCCTTTCATGCCGTAAAGGTGGGCTGTTGAGGCAGTTTCATTGGCAAGGAGTACAGTCCTGGACAGGTCGCCACTCCAACACAGGTTACCCCGAATGGTTATTCTACCAGTTCACTGGTACTCATTTCACTGACCTCGGAAGGATGACAGGCAGAGTCAACACCGCCTGGTGTTAATACAATGATGGTCGACAGGGGCTCAAACTCAAGACCCTAAGGTTCCAAACCAGCCACCTTAACCGCTAATCCAACTCCAGGCTTCGTAATGTCTTTTACACCACCTTATTTAACACGTTACAAGAGTTCTTCGTGCTTGTTGTTTGTCGTTTATGACATCCTAATAAAAACAGTAAGTTTCCTGTTTGGAATAATTTTCAACCTTTGTTTGACTGCCAGACAGGCAGACAGAGTAAAACTATTATCTCACTCCTCTCTGCGCATACGCGATCGGGAGAAATTCAGAGCCAAAGCTTTGTTAAACGGCAGATTCGTTTTGCGATTGATGTCCTGATTCGTGTTCAAAATAAAACATCCAATTGAAACTAAATTGTTCCTCGATCATAAACGGACGTTTGTGGCCAGACAGACAGACAGACAGACAGACAGACAGACAGACAGACAGAGTGAACCAATTCCTTAACTCTGCTTTTCACTTCACACTCCCAGGGTAATTACATGGGGTACGTTCTAAACACCACCAATGGAGCAACAGAGAAAAGACAACAAAGGAATGATGAGACAGCATAGTGAGTAGAGATGTACAAACAATACATCTAAAGTATTATCTTTCTTGTAAAAGGCGTGTGTAGATAGGATGAGTGGTGATGATGACTCACCGTCTTAAAGTGTGTATGGAAGAATGTGATATGCTGACAAAGGAATGAAGGTGAACAGAGAGCTTAAACTTTGGGAGGGTAACAAAGTATGGATTACATGGGACCTGGGGATGAAGGACGGTGGACAGGGGGCCTGTACCAGGTATCGTGATGGGAATTGAATGGCCCGTATGGTTAGGCTCCTGTTAGGTGATGCCACATATCCTGGAGTCTCCAGGTATTCCATTCATTGCCTTCATGGGTGAAAAGTGAGAATTAGTGGGATCAGCCGATTCGAGAAGAATAATACTCCGTGGTGCTGTGAATAAAGGTCTTTTAATAAATAAAGTAAATAAACCTCACTTGAAAGGCCAACAAACTGTCGTTAGAATGGAAAGAAACAGACAAAGGGCATACAGACAGGCATGTGAGAGGTCATCTGAGAGCAGAAGTTGAGAGGTCACAGTTAAGTAAGAGAGGAAGGGAGAGAATCAGTGAATACAGAATTCACAGATTGGGATGGAGAGGACACTTGGTGACAAATAGACCGATGTCTTGAAAGACTGGAGGGAAGGGGATGAGAGGACAGATTCAGGGAAGTGATTGCACATACCAGATACGAGGTGGACAAAAGTGCAAAGCTGAAAATGTAGGCCTGTAGAGGGTAACATTTAAATATAGCATTTTTTGGATGAACACAAATAGCCTGGAGGAGCTGGGTGGGGGCAATGAGCAGGAAGGGCAGCAGGAGCACGCCTATAAAAAGAGATGGGAGAAGACGAAGACCGCAGATCTGCGGAGGTTGAGTAAGGAACAGGTTCTGTGATTTAGCCTTCAGTCAGGAAACACCGACTATACCTCGAAGGCGTTAAGATGGGAAGTCACTGCACTCACCTAAATCGGGGAGCAATATACTCCATGGCTTTATGACACCATTACGAGCTGTTTGTGGTTGAGAAAACATTTTCAAAAGACAATCTCACGTAATGGAAGAGTGGAGAGACAGTGCCAAGGAGTTTAAACGCTGACAGTGGAAGTTGTTAGACGGAAAGATCGAATGATGCAGTACAGGTAAACACTGCTTTTCATTTTGGGTGATGATCAGATGGCACTTTACATGAGTAAATTGATCAGAATCTGGAAGATGATTCCATCAATGTGGGTGGGGAAGTAGACGAAGGAATGGAGGCAGATTAGATATTCCAAGTTGAAAAAAACACTTGTTGCATGCTGGCAATTTGGCTTCAATGCAAGTTTGAAATCTGAGCAGGATCGTTGTAGATGGGAAGGAATGTACTCTACCGGCCAGAAGTTTAAGAACACCCCCATTTTTCCAGTTTTTACTGAAATTTAAGCAGTTTAATGTTTCAAATGTCTCTGAAAATGAAAGCATCGAACAAATAAACAATTGCAGATAAAAAGAAATCATGGAATGGTTTTGTTGAACAAAATTTAATATAAATTTTTGACTCATCAAAGTAGCCACCTTTTGGAGATGTAACAGCCGAACATACTCGGGGCATTCTTTCTACAATGGAAATCAAATATTGTTCGGAAAGTTCTTCCAACACTGTTGCAGAAGTTCCCACAAATGTGTTGCACTTGTAGGTTGCTTTGCTTTCACCCTTCTGTCCAGTTCATCCCAAACCAGCTCAATGGGGTTTATGTCTGGAGACTGTGCTGGCTATTCCATGATTTGAAGTCTACAGTCTTGTTCTTTTCATCTAAGGTAGTTCTAACATAGCCTGGAGGTATGTTTTGGGTCATTATCTTGCTGAAGGATGAACCACTGACCAAGTAGGCATAGACCAGAGGGTAATGCATGGTGCTGCAAAATGCTATGGTAGCCCTTTTGGTTCAGGTTGTCAGTAACTCTGTGGAAGTCGCCGACTCTGGATCCAGAAAAAGAGCCCCAGATCATCACGCTTCCTCCTCCATGTTTGACAGTTTGTGTCACACAATGAGGAACCATCCTTTCACCTACCCGACGGTGTACAAAAACCCTGTGTGATGAACCAAAGATTTCACATTTTGATTCATCGGTCCATAAGACCTTCTTCCAGTTTTCAGAAGTCCACTGTCGGTGCTTCATGGCCCAGGCAAGCCTCTTTTTCTTATTTTGCCATCTTAGCAACGGCTTCCCTACTGTGACTCGACCTGTCAACCTGCAGCTCGAAGTCTTCTCTTCACAGTTGAAACTGAGACTTCCTTACTTCGACCAGTGTTAAGCTGTACTTGAAGCTGCTGTCTTGTGAGCCACCTATTACACAAGCTGTTGACTCTCAGAAACTTGTCTTCTGATTGTGTTTTGTTGGCTTTGGGTCTGCCAGACCTCTTCCTGTCAGTTTCCTCCAGTTTCCAAGTGCCTTTTGATGGTCTCAGAAACTGTACTCACTGACACCTTGGCTTACTTTGCAATTTCTCTAAAGGAGAGATGTACACTTTTAAGGGTTATAATGGTTTGTCTGTCTTCCTTTGTTAATTGTCTTTTTCTTGCCATTATGAGAGCAATATACTACTTCCTGCAGTGCAATATTGTCCAAATTATAATGCTTCAGAGGGTGGAGCAACACACTGTTCCAACACTGTTTTTATACAGACAGAGGGTTTGTAACTAATCAACAAATGTTGGAACACCTGTAGGAATTGTTTGCATCAACTTTCAAGGCTTAATTTACTTCCATTGCTGCAGAACAGCTGCAGTTGTGAACCCATTACTTGTCCCTGAAAAGGGCCTTTTTTAGCAACTCTGAAATTTACATTATATTTCAGTTTTTGGTAACCTAAACTTTTTTTTTAGCCGTGTCACGTTGCGAACGCTGGCTCTAAGAGAGCTCCGCATTGTTCTTCTTCTTCTTCTTCTTCTTCTGGTGAAGACAAAACCTTTATGACGCGGCTCTTGTTTAACCTCTGGTAGTTTACCGCTTAGCTTTGGTTATTCACCATTTTTAGTTTACATTTTGGTTATTCACCATTTTTAGGCAGTTTACCATTTCAGTTTATTCACTGGACTTGAACTGCTTAAATTTCAGTAAAAACTGGAAAAATGGGGGTGTTCTAAAACTTCTGACCGGTAGAGTACTGATGAAGAAAGGATAGGTCTTTCTATAAACAGTTATCAGCAGGTGAGAGAGAAGTGGCAGGTGGGAAAGATGTAGAGGAAAGCAGGGTGGGGGAGTAGATGGTGGAGAGTGCTGGAGTGCCAGCAAGGGGCAGACAAGAGTGCTCATCAACAATGAATTTGACATTATTAACCATGAAATGTTAAAATGAAACATTGTGAACAGTGATCGATGTGTGCAGCACCGTACAATATGCCTGCACATTGCTGCACTACTTGCTGCAGAGATCGAGTCACAGAGGAGAACTGGCGACACGGATTCGGCGCCTCGAGTCACACATCAGTACCAGCAGAAAATGTGAGTTGTAGGTCAGGCGACAAACACATTATCCATCTTGTGGTCTCCATTAACATGTTCATACAGACCGCAAGCACACTAATTATTCTGTACAAGATGTTCCAAACATGTACAACTCCCAACCAAACCTCCAATGTTTTCTTGTCTTTTGCTAAGTTGTCTAATTTTTAGTTTTGCTGACTGGTTTAATCAAAAAGACAGCATGTTGTACTTGACAAACATATTGCCTGTCTTTCTGTGAATGTCAATGAGGATGTAAGACACACATAAAAAGATCTTCGCCACCAAAAGTGGACGGAGGTTATACGTTCACCCCCATTTGGCTGAGTGTTATATCTCTGTGGACACACTTGGGTGTGTGACACACAAATTGTTGTGGACGGATTCGGATGAAACTAGGTGGACAGGTTGGGTTTGTGACAAGAAAGAATTGATTAAATTTTGGTGAAGATCTGAATCTGGATCCGGATGCTAGAAGTCTTTAATTCTCCAAATGGGTCTTCACCTTTGAGAGATAAGGCCAAAAACGATTTATAGCATATCTCCAAAAATTGTGGACGGCTTATCAGTGGGATACAAAACATAAACTGTTCAGCCTGGCGGAGGTCTGCGCTCTACCGAGTCCGAGTGCCATTCCAGTATATAATATAAATGTTGTTGTTTGTGTTCTCCTTCCGTGTACTTTTACATATTTTTATTGCTTGGAGAAGTATTATTATGCTGTGTATAATTTTGTGCGCTCCTCCCATGCCCTTTTAAATGGTTCCTGCAATGCAGTAGAATAATAAATGTTCGGGTTGTAATCGCTACATTAAAGCTCGAGGTCACGCTTCTTCTTCTTCCTCTGTTCTTGAAACATGGGCTTTTAAAATAAGCAAGTAAATGTGATTAAAGGAACAAATTCTTGTTCCATGTAAATCGAGAACCCCAGTTAACAAAACGACAGTAGAAACTGTTTGGAATAACAAAGCGTAACGGATTATATACCAGCAAATACCACCCATCACTTCGCTGACGGGAATACTAAGAGAGGTGGGGGACAGAGAAAGAAGAGGGAGGGTGGGGAGTGAGGAGGTGAGTGAGGAAAGGAGGAGGGTGGGGAGTGAGGAGAGGAGAGTGAGGAAAGGAGGGAGGGTGGGGGAGCGAGGGGATAGTGAGGAAAGAGGAGGGGTGGGGAGCGAGGGGAGGAGTGAGGAAAGGAGGGAGGGTGGGGACGAGGAGGGGAGAGTGAGGAAAGGAGGAAGGGGAGGGAGAAAAGGGTCGGCGACGAAGGGGGGGAGTGAGGTGGGAGAGCAAGGAATGGGTGGGGAGAGCGACACCTCACCACACATTCCTATGCACTGTGGGAGTAGGTAAAGCCTGTATCTCACTGGGCTGCGACAAGCTGTGACAAAATGCGAACGGGATTCTCCAAAATGTCTGGAAACGTTCGCGGTGGTTCTCAATTTCCTCGCTTGAGTCGCAGGAAGTCGCTCTGGTGTTGCTGGAATTTTGAACATGTTCAAAAAATTCGTGCGACAAATTTTATCTCAAAATAGTCACGAGTCGTCGCGATTGTCTCGAACCCTTCTCAATTTAGTTTCCGTGAGTCAGAAGGTGCGACAAATGTGGCATGCTATGTAATGTAGATAGATTCACAATAGTTCAATCCAGATATGACTTAAAAAAAAAAAAAACTCATAGTCCATATTGTAAAACCAGCATTGTCTGTCCTCTTTCTCTCCTGTTCTGAGTTATGGCTTCAATGCAAACTTTTCACTTTCCCATCATTCCTTTCACCTTCTCATCATTCATAAATCACGTCACACATATTGTACATAAATTAGGTCACACACAAAATATGGTCACACCCACAAGCCCCTATCAAGGCAGATGAACAATTGGGTCACACACAATGTTTGTGGGTGCAACGTTGACAAGTAACAAACACTTTGAACAATCAGGCTTGGTCAGCATTCTCCTGCAATCCCACCATCCTGTTCTGCCAGGGCACAGCTCCCATACCATTGTAGTACTCAGTCAGGTACTCTCTTACTCGTTTCCCAACTGACAATATAATTGCTGGAAGGAGAGGCCTTATTCTATATATATTATTATATATATATATATATATATATATATATATATATATATATATATATATATATATATATATATATATATATAGTCCGATTTCTCAATTGTCACGCACAGTTGTCGTGCATATTCGTGCGACATACGCAAATGTGTTTTAGTATAAATTCAGTGTGATTCCAAGTGAAAATTATCACTGTTTTATCGCAATTTGGTGTCTCCAACTAGTCGCAGCCAGTGAAATACAGGCTTAAGTGAGAGGGGAATGGGTGTTCTGGACTTGCATTGTAGTGGGACTTGAATGTAATGGGGGGGGGGAGGTTGACTTGCATTTGGGAGGGGGACTTAGGGGAAGCGGGGGGGGGGGGATAATCCGGTTCTGCTGGTATAAGTACATGATTGAAATAAATGGGATAAATTCAAACAGCACCTACCATTTTTAAAGAGATAACATGGGCTTCCTGTGAGGTACGTGACTCAAACTGCGGCTGCCACCCTGTTTACCTGCTTTGTAAATTGATCTCTCCGAGGTGGGTCACACACCGACGGAGTGCCAAAGAATGCGTGAACTGGACAAGCGAACACTCCTCCAGCAGCTGGACCTACTGCCAATTCCAACCCCGCTCAGGCAGAGAGACCCTTGAACCCATCGCACTCCAGCTGCATTGCTTATAAATGCTCGGAGATGCAAGTGTTCGTGCCTTTATTTAATTTCAGCACACGTTTTATGACCAGAATGCAATAAGTCCCAGAATCTGTCAACCCGAGCCGAATCCCAAAATTCAAATTGCAGAATCGAACGCAGCAGCAGGCCTGACCTTGTGCACATCCACACAACCTGCACACTCCCTGCTCAAAACACAACACATACACCACAACACCCACGTGGAAACTTATCACACCACCCATTGAGTATCACTTCATGAAAGGAGTGAGAGCGACTGCGACAGCGACTGCGACTGCGACAGAGGCTGCGATAGCGATAGCGATAGCGATAGCGA
>CM068956.1:136969214-136987813 GCA_035128595.1 Eptatretus atami
AAATTCTGGTCTGATAATTGGAACATGTCCTTCAATTCTGGAAAATCCCAGTCTCACCCTATTACTCCAGAAAGATCAGCAAACTAACCCACATACCTATTTCCTTGGTCATCCACTGGAAGAGGATCGGTCTTTTGAACTTCTAGGCCTCACCATCAGCCATGACCTTTACTTGGCTGACCACATAGCAAAGCTGGCATCTAAAGGCAGCCACAGAATGGGCATTCTCCATCGATCCAACTCTTTCCTTAGAAAATCAGAGCTCCTCACAGTCGAAAAGGCCTTAGTCTGTAGCTCAATGGAGTACTGTTCTCTGCTATGGGGTATCACCCCAGGATTCTGTACAATCTAAAGCTCACAAGTTATTGAAATCTCGGTGATGAGGCGGAAGCACAGGGTCTGTTGCTATCACATTCCAGCAGGTCAGTGGTTTCCGTTTCTCCCATCTATTCTCCGATAGTGTTCTCTCTGCTTTGCTTCTTCATCCTCAGACCACCCCCCCCCCCCCTTCCCATAATTCACTACAGGATGCAGGATTATTCCACTAACCCTCCCTGTTTAAAGTTCCAAAATCCAGGCTGACTGCACACCAACAACTATTTTATTCCTCACTTTCTCTAATCTATGGAACTATATTAAAAGAGGCTGTCCGACCTCACTTCCCTCCAGGGCCTCAACCAACTAGTGCACACCATCTTATTTTCATCCACAAGTCTGACCATGATCTTTTTACCCCATGAACCTTTCCTAACTCAACCATCTTACTTACTAGTTCAAGATTATCCCTCCTCTCCCCCCTCTCTTTTCCTGGTCATTGATTCCCTTGATGTTTGACCCAGTCAGCGCTACCTTGCTCTTCCATGAGCCTTGCTCCTGTAAAGAAAAAAAACCAAAATGCTTATAAATACAGAAAAACTCAGCAGATGGCAGTTTTACACATTTTACCTTTTTTATCTTCTTGTACTCCTGCAAGACTTGATCATGGACAACCTGAAAAATTAATCAGAACCACCATTAGTTAACTTTGCAGCATGAGGACGTAATTTAACTCTGATTAGAAGTATGGGGAGTTTAATGAAGTAATTATATGATAAGCAAAGGTTATCCACAGTCAGGTAGTTATGCCGGGCAACGGGTGATCAGGATCGATGAGACCCATCTTGCGTTAACTCCTGACTCCTAGCCAAATCCAAAAAGAAAAGTTAATTACTGTATTATAAATATGAGAAATTAGTGGCAATTAAAGCTCTTATCAGCAAAAGGCTAGCACAAAGGCTATTACAGTTGGAAAACAAGAAAAAGAGCAATCAGAGATTGCAGACCATCACAAGGACTTCTTTTGTGTGGTGTATTTTGTGTAGCGTTTGTGTACTGGTGTGTTACGTAATTAATAAGACACATAATCAGAACTGCCACTTTATAACAGTGATGACTGGGTACCAAGACGTCAAGCTTTGATGCAACCCCGCATTTATCGGACACTTGAGCCTGACCCATGACGATTTAATATTTTTCTTCAATCCAATATGGCTCTCAAACCATGTGACCTATGAACTATTCTTTAACTAACGTACACCCAAGGCTTGGGGAACATTTCTGTGAAGTCCACGTGATCTGTCCAGCCATTCTGGAGAAGATTTTTTATAGGTTTTAGGATAAATCCAATATGGCTGCCAAACCATGTGACCGATGAATCTATGTGTGAACCTTTTGTCCTCATGGATAGGCGGTCATACGTTGTAAAGTTTCGCCCAATCTGTTCAGCCACTTCAGAGAAGATTTTTGAAGGTTTCAAAAAACAACAACAATATGGCTGCAAATCACATGACGATGATGATCACACATTCTTTTTTCTGTGGACCATTTATCCCAGATCCAAGACCCTCAAAATATCTTCACACTGATCAGATGTAGCATTCTACATATGCAATTATGACGTCATAAGGAAGGCACCTACGACATCATGAAAAAAAATCACATTCCCATGAGGAGTACTTGCTATGTGCCATTTCAATTTTTTCCTTGGTGCAGTTTCAGAGATACAGAGGTCCAAAGTTTTTCCTTTTTTCCAGCATGGCTTGCCACACCACACGACCTATGACATCATAATATTGATTAACCATTCCACATGAGTAGTCACACCTTGAGAGAAAATTTAATCTCAATCCGACAAGCAGCTGTGAGAAAACACAAAAGTTCTTTGCGGACAAACAAACAGACAAACAAACAAAAAAAATTACCCCGTGGGGGGTGACGGTCATCTCTATAATACCACAAGTTCTCAATGTTCAGTTATGACCAAAACTACTGCGCAGTTCTACTGCACAGCTCGACTGCGCAGTAGAACTGCGCAGTTTGGTTAAAGATGACTCGGCATTGTGGCGCGCGCGCACGAAAATTATATTTGAAAATAAATGCCGACGTTTACATTTCGGGTTTTGAAACTTTTGCACCTTCGGCACAAAATGTATAAAATACAAGGTCAGCTGCTATGCAATGACACCATTCACTAACTTTTACCATGCCAGTAGAAAATATATAGCCCTCCTGAAGGTAGGGCAGTTTTTGCAGACTTTGAAGTCACGGACACGAAAACGAAAGCGAAATTCGAAAATCCGGCCGATCAAAATTTAGATATTGTCCCATAGATTCATATGCCACAATCAAATTCAAGATCGCTTGAGAAATGGCGAGGAGATAGAATTTGAAAATCGTCATTTTCGCAACTTCAAAGGCCTCGTGACCTTGACCTTGACCTTCGGTGACCTTGAAAGTCATACCATCGTGTACGTCTCATCGACCTCTATCAGGATCACTAATGACCAGATCTCCCGCTTCAACTTCATTGTGAACGGACGACGGACGGACGGATCGAAGGACATCGACACCCATATTATTAGGTCATGCTCGAGAGATGACCTAAAAACGGACTCAAACGCAATACCCTCTGCTTCGGCGAGAGGTAACTAGACGGCACTCGGTTAGAACACACATCTCCGCAGGCTGAACAGCTTACGTTTTTGTATCTCACTGAATAGGCCGGATCCAAGTCTGGACCTGAACTAAAATCAAATTGGTTTGTTGTCACATAACCAACTCATCCACCTAGTTTTGTCAAAACTCATCCACATCCTTTTGAAATATTTCATGCTATACATATTGTTGCGAATTCGCGCCCGTCGGCGTGCGATCGGCCACGTGACTCGGATCGGCGGAGACGTCGCCCACGGACGGACAATTCAGTCGTGACCCTCCGGGAACTATCGCCCGGAGCCAGTCACGGGTGGGCCTTTCGACCTCACCACAATCGTGCCAATCGGCCACCCGCGTAGGATAGGGGTTGTTCGCCAAACCATCGACCTACCTAAGTACCCTTGCGGATGGGTAACCGGGCGATCGTACCTCGCCGCAGGTCGCTCGGACACGAGCCGCTTGGGCGGCCCGTTCCGTACTATCGGGATAAGCCGAGCGGTGTTATCGTCGGCCTCGACGGTTCAGATTATTCACCGGGCGTTTGCACCCACTACGAACCTTTACGTGAAGCAGGATGGAGGGTCATGAAGGAAAGACGAAGCGAAACGGGAAACAGTTCACACAATGCACATTTATTCCGCGGCACACGGAGCACATATAGCACAGTATTTACAGCCACAATTAGCAAATGCACATATATCAATTTAAGACAAAAACAATAATGCAAGCAACGCAGAGCTACGACCGACTAAACGCGAACACTCGGCAACAACTTATACAGTTTCTACCTTACAAGACACAGGCGCCACAACACGCATTCACACCTAAGCAAAGAAAAGACCCCCTCAAAGGCAAGGGAGTCAGACTGGGCCCGGTGGGCCTAATGCACGTGGAACCTGGATGAGCGGCCAGGTCCACAGAGACGAAGGGTCCTACCCGCGCCCTCGTGGCGAGCCGCAAAATGTCCGCACGGCGGTTTCGTGGGCACCTGCTGGTGTAAAGTGGGAACGGGGCCCCCTTGTCGCACTCTCTCAGCGCGGGGGAAAGGGGAATTGTGATGCTCTGGGGAGGGAGTATGGCTGGCTTGCTCGAGTCCCGCGACGCGCGACTCAACGCGACCTCGTCGCCGACCTCCTCGTCCGGACCCGAGCCTCCAGGTCCTCCTCAGCCGATCTCCCTCCGCGACCGTTCGCCCCGTAGCCATCTGCCCCACTTCTGCTTCGAGCTCCGTCTCCGACTCTGGCCCCACCGATACTCCTCGAGCTCCGTCTCCCGACTCTGCCCACGATCCTGCCAACTCGACTCACTCCACGATTCGCCTTGCGCTCGTCTTTTTATCGGCTTCAGGAACCCACATATGCAATTCTCGGATCCAAACGACCTCAGGGGCGGAGCCACGCTCGCCGATTGGATGGAGAAAGGGGCGTGTATCATTCCTGATCCTCAAATTTGCATATGCCGATTTTCGTCAGGCGCGTCTGGAGGCGGGGCCAAGCCGCCCCGCGCTTCCTAATTGGATGGATCAGATGTGGGCGATGGAGCATTCCTGATCCGAATTCTCCTCGGAAAAAACCGCCATCTGCACTCGCGGCTCGCGTGTATCGCTGAAGACAGCCCGACGCTCGGGTCCACAGGTGGTGCGGGAATGCCGTAGGAGAATTGGTGGAGGGTTTCGGCGGTGTCCGATGGCCATGGAGCTGCTTGGAATGGCGGTGATGTGAGGTTGCGGCGGTTAGCGAGTGGTGAAGGTAGGTTGTGGCTGCTGGCGTTGTTGTTGTTGTTGTGTGTAGTGGTTGGTTCAAAACAAAGTAGAACAGAAACAAAAAGCCTAAACTCAAAGGATCGCAGCCCAGAATGAATCACATTAATTCCCCTCTATACAACGGGTTGGGCTAACTACACCATTGTACTTAAGAATATATCTTCACCTACGGGACCTTTATGGTGTAATGCGAATTTCCACAGCCGTACACATACCCCCTCCACTTTTTACAGACTCGTCCCGAGTCGTCAAATTATCGTTGTGCCATCATGTGTAGTTCTCCCCTAGTCGTTTTACCTACGGATCCTGAGTGCGACATTCATGGTATTGTGTCCCCAAAATAAATAACCTGAGGGCTAGTACTAACTAAACAAACTCACTCACACGGACGACTTAAATAAAATTGCCGGCGCTAGACAGACATGCCGGGGCGCACTCATATTTACAATTACAACTTAACACTTAACTTACAAATTTTATACACAACCATGGCCCAGGATCAATGACTCTGCAGGAAAAAGGTAAGAGTTCAAAGGAAAACCGGTGCACGGGCCGCCACTGCAGGCCCGTGTTGCAGCTGCCAACAGGACAGTTCCTGCAGCTTGCAACTGTTGCTTGCGGATCGGCGCGCATGGAAATGAACAGGGGGTGCAAAAACAAATTGAACGGGGTCGTGAACAGGCGGCAGTGGGCATGACATGGCAAAGGTAAAGGCAACATAGCTGCAGAAAAGGCCGTTTGCAGGCAACACAAGCCGGCAAACGAAGTGGCCGGCACAGGTTGCAGAAAAAAACAGCCGTCGACGATCCGACCGGCACAGGCCTTGCAGTAAAACACAGCAGACGATCCGGCGGTACAGGCTCGCAGCAAAACGCAGCACTCGACGATCGACGGCACAGGCCTTGTAGCAAAACAACAGCTGCCGATGAAGTGGGCCGGCCTCTTGCCGTGCAGTGCAGGTTGATGGAGGGAGTGCGTGGTGCTGGCCACTCGCAGAAGGCGGGCTCGGACCTACCCTACGGTCTCCCTCCCACCTATTGCCTTTGCTGTCACCTGTTCATACCCACTCCCTTAATTTGTCCAAAACCCATTTAGCCCCAACTTATTATTTTTTTTTGTTTTTATGTTTACCCCTTCCCACTACAAATCGTCCCCAACCCCCTTTACCGTCCTTGTTCGGCTAACCTATCTGTCGCCTACTACTCCAACCCTACGGTTCCTTCCCGGAGGGAATAAGGGAGAGCTAGCGTCCTGTGCCAAGGCCCAACCAAGCCTCAAGATGGCCTCCCAGATCTCAAGCGATCTATACCAAAGTGGGTCCAGCGGCCCACAACGAGAGCGAAGGGATGGATGGTGCGGAGGGGTACACTGTCCTATCTACCCTAACCATTAACCTTTAAACTACCCCGGGGCTTTCAACAAGCGCCTCTCGCTTAATCTATTGGTTCTAAAAACCCAGATTCCGCCGCCTGTGTTGGTGTCCTTACAGTTTCGGGCCTCGCCCTCGAATTTTCCCTCGTGCCCTTGACGGTTCTCATGGCTGGGACGCGTGGCTCCTTTGGCAGGCACGACCCTCTGCGATCCCTACAATGGCACCCCCGGGACTACACTGCCTCCGAGCCTACCAGCTCCCTAAACACGCGGGAGTGCCCCTCATGGCAACTCCCCTGAAACGCACACGTGGCAGGCTGGCGCCCGGGCCCCTTTCGAGGGTCACCCGTGCCCACGGACACTGCCCACGCGGCTAACGGCGCTCCGGGCCCCGCACCAAGCGGGCACCCGTGCCCACTACGCTAACCCGGCCCCCATGGGCCCTTGGCCTACCACGGCGACTAGCCGGTGCCCGGGTACCCACTCAGCGATACTCACCGTTCGCAGCCACGCTCCCAGCCCGTCAACAGGGCTCCTGCACCCCTCCAAATGGGTTTCGAGCCTACATCCCACCAACAACAAAACGACCTCCATTTTTCAAATTTAACTAACCAGCTAACTCACTCTACACTGACCCGGGGTCCCTGGGCGGGGTCACTCCTCCCCCAATCACTCATGCGCCATTGCATTCCACATTCGCTCCACTCACACAGACCGCTGGCTCACTCACTCAACACGTCTCACGAACTCACCAACACACACATCGCTGAATCCTGCCACTCCTTTAACTACCTCCCCTAACTAACTCGTGCTCCCACGTCGTCCCTTATACTTACAGCACGTTCCTTTTAACACTACGTAGCTGAACTACGTCCCCACTACAATCCAAAGTCTGTCACCGTCCTCAAATCCTCAAATCATTTTCCAACCTAAAGCTCACTACAATCCCTCTAACTAATCCATTCACGGGCCCCATGCGGACTTACCCCTGCCCACGAAGCCGGTCTAACTAAGCTTAACCCTTCTCCCTAGCTAGTTCCATCCTGTGCCAGGTAAGGGGGTCTTCCACCCCTTACCGGGGATCCTGTTCACCCGAAAGCGAGGCTTGCTTTTGTTAATTTTGTCTTCCATATGCGCAGCACCACGCGGCAACTCACAGCCTGGGCTCTTGCACCTTGCCGTGACGTCATGCAGCTGCACGCGTACCTCGTCCCTCTTGGACGGTACCATCCGGCAGGGATTCACCCTCCTGCCGGATTCCAACCCCACGTGCAGCCATGACGTCACCCTGCGCACCCCAAAACAAACCTCGCACTCCGAGGGGTCCCACGCGAACACATGTGCTCTGCCCGTGTGGAGCTTAACACCACGCTCGCGTGGAGAACCATCCGGTCCAAATCCATAATCCTGCCTAAACTTTGTCCGTCCGCGGGATCGGCAATCCACGCTGGCGTTTCCGGACCGGGCTTCACTCCCGCAAGCGAGCCGTGGGGGTCTCGTGCGTTGCACGGCACGGACTCGCGCTCGCTGCTGGGTGAACCCGGCACGGTTCCCATTACACTACGGCGCTACCCGGCTTGTGTCCTCTGTCGCCGTCGTCTCTTCCACCCACGCACACCTGCGTGTCACGACGCACAGACTCCACTCCAATCACACTCACATTCACACCGGGAGACGCGGCTGCATGCTCACGCATGCGACGACATCTCCCTACATACAGAGACCTCACCACACGGTCTCCCTCACACGGACCCTCTCACTCACACCCAACCTTCCACTTGCACAGGGGGTCTCTCTCACACCATGCGTGCCGGAAAGCACGCATCTCCGCACACTCGCAAACAACACCCTGCACCACCACACTGGGGATTCGTGTCCCACAAGGGTCCCGGGCCTCTATACCCCCCAAGCTGCACGTGCACCTATCCACAGCAATCGTCCCTTCAACTCCGCGCAGCACGACCGAACCCACCTGGTCGTGATTCGCCTCAGGGGGCATACTCCCTCCCCTCGTTCTGGAGGCGGCCATCCAGCTGCTCACACCGGGTCTCTACCCAGTCCGCGAGCTCACCCCCATTATCCTCCACTACCTCTGTGTGTGTGTGTTCTGTTCCTTACCCGTCTTTATCATGCAGTCTCTCCTCTATTTTCTCTTTCTTCCGCATTCTTATACATTTGTTAGTTTCTGTTTCTTTCTGGAGTTTTCCATCTCTCTGGACTTCAATTTTACTCTCTCCTTGAGTTCATTAATTTCAAACTCGTATAGTTTTGTTTTTCTTCCCACATTTCTTCCTGTCTTCATTATCCAATCTCATCGTTCTTTTCAATTGGCTCATTTCCTTCCTGTGTTTCATTCGCTGTTCTCTCATTACCTTTCCTCGTTTCCTCTCCTGTCCTTCCTTCTCCAGTTTCGTTGTTTGCTTCATTTGGTTAATCTCCTTTTTGTGTTTCAGTTGCTGCTGTTCTATTATTCTTCCTTGTTTCTTCTCCTGTTTTCCTTCTGCAGTTTCATGGTTTTCTTCATGTGGTTAATTTCCTTTTTGTGTTTCATTCGCTGTTCTTTGTCTACCTCTTCGCACTCCAGCCTTGCCTTTTCTTTCAATTGGTCAACTCGGCTTCATGTTCCTTTTGTTTTCTATCCCATTGTTCTCTCGTTCTTCCCTCTCCAATCTCGTCGTGTCCTTCAATCTCCTGATTTCTCTTCCTGCTTCATTCTTGCTCTTCATTTTTCCTCGTATTCCAACTTATTTTTTTCCTTTTGTCGTTCAGTTTCAAATTCATACTCTTTCAGTTTTCTATTCCACTGTCTTTCTTGTTCCTCATTCTGTAATTCTGTTTATTCTTTCAACTGACAGATTTCTTTCTCCTGTCTCATCCCTTGTTCTTCCAGTACTCTTCTTTTTCCTCATTCTGCAATCTCGTGGTTTCCTTCCATTGATCGATTTCCTTCTTCTGTCTCATTCGTTCTTCCATCATTACTCTTCTTGCATCTCATTCTTTAATCTGGCCTTCGCTTCCAGCTGTTGGATCTGTACAGCGTGGTTCCTTAACGTTTCATTCTCCGTTCTCGTTCTTTCCTCTCTCACCATCCTCAACTCGTTTTTAATTCCGTCTCTTCGTTCTGGTGTTTCTGTAACTCAGTTTTCTTCTCCAATTCTTTTCTCATCTCCGCACACTCCGACCTTGCTTTGGCTTCTAACTGTTCTTCCATCTCGCCCTTGTGTTTGTCTATCCGTCTTCCCAGTTCCTCTGTCTCCGTTTTACCTCCCGTCCCCGCTATCTAACTCTCTTCGTCATGTCTTGAAGTCTTTTCTCACACTCCACTATTTTTATTTCTTCCGTGCACGACTCCGTCACCCAATTAATTTTTCCTCTCGGTTACCGTCACTTTTTCCGTCACCTCCACACTTCTCGCCAACAGTCTCCCGAATTATTTTTTTCTCACCCGCCTTCACCGCGGGCCTGACAACCGTTGCACCCCTCCCAGCTCGTTCGCTCCCACACGTGGCGTCGCCATTACGCACTTCGCTGTTGCTTTCATGCCCGCCTGCAGGCATTGGCCTATTTGCTGCGTTTCACCCCGCATTTCTTTTATTTCTTCCTTCATTCCTTGTGCATTTGTTTCTCACATTCTCGTTTATGCCTTTTATTTCGTTTTTTCATTTGTTGCATCATCCGCATCAACATTTCCCCCACTCTGTTGATTTCAGCCGACTCGACGAAGCCGAATCGCCTCGGTCGGTCGTGGTTTCACTGGGGCCGGGAGGGAACTTGACGGAGGTGGGGAGGGGGGTGTCATACACCGCGGCCGCTGCCGCGCCCATTCGGGCTCTGGGTTCAGTTGGGGAGAAACTGTTCCTGCACACCAATGTCCTGCTCGGGTCTACATCCTGGACCATGGATCCTACATTACTACACATATACATTTCTACCCCGGCACCCGCTCGCCTTGAGACGCCATCTTATCCACGTAAGGGGTTAATTTACCTCGCTCGTAATTTGAGAATCGGGGGTCGCTCCTCCTGGACAGATTCCCTATGAATTTAGCTTGGAGACGGGGATTTGAATCACACTCCTGTACACCAGTGTTGCGAATTCGCGCCCGTCGGCGTGCGATCGGCCACATGACTCGGATCGCGGCACGTCGCCCACCGGACGGACAATTCAGTCGTGACCCTCCGGGAACTATCGCCCGGAGCCAGTCACGGGTGGGCCTTTCGACCTCACCACAATCGTGCCAATCGGCCACCCGCGTAGGATAGGGTTGTTCGCCAAACTCGACCTACCTAAGTACCCATGCGGATGGTAAACCGGGCGATCGTACCTCGCCGCAGGTCGACTCCGACACGAGCCGCTTGGGCGGCCCGTTCCGTACTATCGGGATAACCGAGCGGTGTATCGTCGGCCTCGACGGTTCAGATTATTCACACGGGCGTTTGACCCACTACGAACCCTTTACGTGAAGCAGGATGGAGGTCAATGAAGGAAAGACGAAGCGAAACGGAAAACAGTTCACACAATGCACATTTATTCCGCGGCACACGGAGCACACATATAGCACGTATTTACAGCCACAATTAGCAAATGCACATATATCAATTTAAGACAAAAACAATAATGCAAGCAACGCAGAGCTACGACCGACTAAACGCGAACCTCGGCAACACTTATACAGTTTCTACCTTACAAGACACGGCGCCACAACACGCATTCACACCTAAGCAAGAAAAGACCCCTCAAAGGCAAGGGAGTCAGACTGGGCCCGTGGGCCTAATGCGCGTGGAACCTGGATGAGCGGCAGGTCCACGAGACCGAAGGGTCCTACCCGCGCCCTCGTGGCGAGCCGCAAAATGTCCTGCACGGCGGTTTCGTGGGCACCTGCTGGTGAAAGTGGGAACGGGGCCCCCTTGTCGCACTCTCTCAGCGCGGGGGAAAGGGGGAATTGTTGATGCTCTGGGGAGGGAGTATGGCTGGCTTGCTCGAGTCCCGCGACGCGCGACTCAACGCGACCTCGTCGCCGACCTCCTCGTCCGGACCCGAGCCTCCAGGTCCTCCTCAGCCGATCTCCCTCCGCAGCCGTTCGCCCCCGTAGCCGTTTGCCCCACTTCTGCTTCGAGCTCCGTCTCCCGACTCTGCCCCACCGATAATCCTCGAGCTCCGTCTCCCGACTCTGCCCCACCGATCCTGCCAACTCGACTCCATCCACGATTCGCCTTGCGCTCGTCTTTTATCGGCTTCAGGAACCACCATATGCAAATTCTCGATCAAACGACCTCAGGGGCGGAGCCACGCTCGCCGATTGGATGGAGAAAAAGGGGCGTGTATCATTACTGATCCTCAAATTTGCATATGCCGATTTTCGTCAGGCGCGTCTGGAGGCGGGCCAAGCCGCCCCGCGCTTCCTAATTGGATGGATCAGATGTGGGCGTGTAGCATTCCTGATCCGAATTCTCCTCGGAAAAACCGCCATCTGCACTCGCGGCTCGCGTGTATCGCTGAAGACAGCCGACGCTCGGTGCCCACAGGTGGTGGGAATGGCCGTAGGAGAAGGTGGTGGAGGGTTTTCGGCGGTGTCGATGGCCATGGAGCTGCTTGGAATGGCGGTGATGTGAGGTTTGCGGTAGCGAGTGGTGAAGGTAGGTTGTGGCTGTGGCGTTGTTGTTGTTGTTGTTGTTGTAGTGGTTGGTTCAAAACAAAGGTAGAACAGAAAAACGCCTAACTCAAAGGATCGCAGCCCGATGAATCACATTAATTCCCTCTACAACGCGGTTTGGCTAACTACACATGTACTTAAGAATATATCTCACCTTTACGGGAACCTTTATGGTGTAATGCGAATTTCCACAGCCGTAACAATATATATATATATATATACATATATATCGTTTTTGGTCCTATCTCTCAATGGTGAAGAATCACTTAAAAAAACATAAATAAATAAATCGTATCCAGATTTGATCTTCACCAAAATCCAATTAATTTGTCATTGTCACACACCCTACCTGTCCACCAAGTTTCATCCGAATCTGTCCATAACTTTTTGAAGTATCATGCAATATATCGTTTTTTGGCCCAATCTTTCAATGGTGAAGAACCACTTTTAAAAATTCAAGTGTTCGGATCTGGATCTTCATGAAAATTGAATCAATTCGTCCTTATCACACCCATTATCCGAATCCATCCATACCTTTTGAGATATCCTGCTTACAGACAGACAAACAAACAGACAGACAGGAGTGAAAACATAACCTCTGTTCGTCTTCGGCGGCAGAGGTAATAATGTGGCACACCCATCTATCGATGACCATACGCTTCAATTCCCAGAGCATCGCTTCTGCCGAAGCAGTGGAACCAACACTGGACAGGTCATCACTCTATCACAAGGGGCTGTAGGCTTGGATGGGAATTTGGAATTTGGCCAGGATACCAGCACACAATGATTTATTCTTTCTGAAAGGCAATGCGGATCTAGGACGTCCACCAACGAAAGCTAGGAGACGGGCCACCATTCTTGTCCCTCCAAACAACGGTGTACTTAGTCAAGCAATGATAAAGGATTGAAAGTGGAAACAGAAGCACCAGGATGACTGTGAAGCACTGGGATGACTTTTTATATTCGGTTGGGAATTGAACCCAGACTGTCGACAGGCCACTTTATCTCTGAGCAACCCTGTCACATGTGCAGATATGCTTAGACCTTAAAGTTAAAGGGTTATGCCATTAATGGTCATTTTTGAGTTTTTCTGTGCACCATTGCTCATGTTTTTTAACCTTTGATGGAGTAATGTGCACAAAGGTAAGATCCAACATGATAATCATAAAAAACATGCACACAAAGCTAACATGGCAAAGGATTTTTTTTCAATAACATGCCACACAAAAGGCTCTCTGCGAATGACCTGGCAGGAGAAGAATATCTCAAAAAGGCATTTTCTCTGAAGGTGAGAATCAGTGAGCTTTCAACATTCATTGACGATGAACTTCAGTGAAGAAGATGAAGGAGTGGAAATATTGTTGACAGTTTGCTTTGCCAAAGTTCATCTACTAAATTCCAGCAGTGTGTGTGTGTGTGTTGTGTGTGTGTGTGTGTGTGTGTGTGTGTGTGTGTGTGTGTGTGTGTGTGGTGTGGTGTGTGTGTGTTGTGTGTGATGTGCGACGCTGTTTCGACAACCACTGGTCCGATCTAATTGAAACTTGCCAGGTATATTGCTGGGCCCTGTGGATGTGCCTTTTCAAGGTTGATATTAATCGGACAAGTGCTTCCCAAGTTATGGCCATTTATTACCAACCAATGAAAGGACACGTTGCTGCCAGGCATGGCTGCGTAGGCCGTGCTGGCCGGCCGACATGACGTCACGTGCCGTGCCGGTTACGATGCGATCAGTGCCTTAGTTACCGTGGCGTAGGAGTGGCAATGGCAATGGCAGCGAATGTCATGGCAAGCAAAGACAGGGAGGTAAACTTGATTTATTTGATTAATTAATTCTGTGTGTGTAAGTATCACAGCAGTTTTACTTCAATGCAAGCAGTAATAATCGTTGAATGCATGTGAACATTCCGTACGGGCACGCACCACTTCCGTATAGTGATGACAATGTATTCTAATAATTTCTCGATTTCTTATGCGCATTTATAGATAAACACAATGCCCCAATCCAGTCATCGTTTACGAGAGCGAAGGAACGACCTGTGTGGTTTTGAAAGTTTTTTTGTTGTTTTTTTTGGGGGGGGGGTTGCATGTACGGGCACGCACGTACGGGCACGCGAGAGCGAAGGAACGGCCTGTGTGGTTGTTTCTGGCTCGCGGTAAAGTTTTTTTGTTTGTTTTTTTTGGTTTGCACGTACGGCCACGCATGTACGGGCACGCACGTACAGCCACGCACATACGCCATGCGAGAGGGAAGGAACGGCCTTGTGTGGTTGTGTTTCTGGCTCGCTCGTTGAAAGTTTTTTTATTTTTTTTGCACGTACGGCCACGCACGTATGGGCACGTACTAGTCTATCTATAATTCCAGCAACTGTTGTGTGTGTGTGTGTGGTGTGTGGTGTGTGTGTGTGTGTGTGTGTGTGTGTGTGTGTGTGTGTCTGTGTGTGTGTGTCTGTTGTGACCGCTTCTCAACAACCACTGGTCGATCTAATTAAAACTTGCCAAGTATATTGCTGGGGCCCTGTGGATGTGCTTTTCAAGGTTTGATATTAATGACAAGTGCTTCCCAAGTTATGGCCATTTATTTACCAACAATGACAAGACACGTTGCTGCGTAAGCGTGGCCGATGGGGAAGAGATCCTCAGCCGCATTCCCCATACAGGTTACAAAGTACGGACTTCCGGATAGTGATGACTTAGTGTTATTCTAATAATTTCTCGATTTTTATGCGCATTTATAGTAAACACAATGCTCCAATCCAGTCGTCGTTTACGAGAGCGAAGGAACGGCCTGTGTGTTTGTTTGAAAGATTTTATTATTTATTTTATTTTTTTGCACGTAGTTTTTTTTCTTTTCTTTTTTCTCTTCTCTTCTCTTTGTGTTTCCTTGCAATGACATTGCGAATAATCGTAACTGCGATATGCGAACTTCCGGACAGTGAGGACTTAACTTCCGGACTTGCGGATAGTGACGACTTACTGTATTCTTTCTCGATTTATCGACTTACTGTATTCTTTCTTCTCGATTTCTGTACTTTCTCGATTTTCTTAAACACAATGCCCCAATCCAGTCGTCGTTTACGACAGCGAAGGAACGGCCTGTGTGGTTTTAAAGTATTTTTTTTTTTTTTGGTTGCACATACGGTCACGCACGTACGGCCACGCAAGAGCGAAGGAACGGCCTGTGTGGTTGTTTCTGGCAAACGGTTTTAAAGTTTTTTTTTTTTGCACGTACAGGCACGCCGTGGTTCGTATTAATTTAAGCAGTGGCATTGCCGAATAGAGTAAACCTAGCGATTCATACCAAAGAAGATAGCAAAAAGGTAGCATACTCACCTTTGAGCTCATTTTATATTCCACTAGCTGGGGTACCCGGCGTTTACCGGGCAACCTCAGGTCCCTCCTCCCACCCCAACCCTTGAGGGACAAATTCATCGATATGGTTGAAATACTGATGCTATAGATGTTTAGCCTCATCATCATGTCATGAATCTGGGGTGTGTTCAGTTACCAAGTTTCTTGTAGAGAGCTTGCCAAATGGCTTAAGCACTAAAGCAAGCACTCCGTTAGAAACCGTTGATGAGGAACGGCTGGCTTGGCAAGCGCCAGCTAGTTGCTCGGTAACTGAACACACCACCGGAAATCTCAACAGCAAACAGTACATACAAAACACCGACAAAAGGGCAGTTATTTAATTAAAGACTTCAAATATTAATCATGAATATTTTCGTTGTAATGAAAACGTACCTTATTCAGACCCACACATCCACCCACAGACACGAACTCAGCTTTGTATGTTAGATTAGGCGACAGTGAGACGCCTCACACGAAACTGCCATATTTGCATGATATTTCCTACTCTTGTTAACCTATTCTTCTTCTTCTCCCTCTCATAGTAATCAGCAAATAAACTTTCTATCCTCTATCCTCTGTTACTGTTATGTTCCTTTATTTATAGATAATTTATGCATGACAACTCAAAGTCAGGATAACCGAGAGGTATGTATACTCACCTTTGAGTTGTGTAGCCTGGATACAAATCTCGACCCAGCTATAAACGATCATCCTGGCATTTCGCACGCAGGGGGACGCATCAGTGCGTGTGCCACCCATCAGATGGACATTAAGCTGGAGGTTGTCTGCCAGCCTTGGTTGTTGGTGTATCATAAAGATCTCACGGTGTCTCTCGTGAATAATCGGTGAGTTTGGTATCACTGGAACCCTGAACAAATTCCACATTCTTGTCCTGACTGGCTGCTGGGAAGGCCACACCAAACCACCCAGCATAAACTGTGCCAAGAAACTGCTTGAGGCAGCACCAACACTCCACGCTCCGTCAAGATCATGTTACATTTATTTGATTGACAGCTCAATAGCAGGTACACTAAGCTATTCTGATGACCCGACCCCATTTGAAGTCAAAACGATTGTAAGAAATAGTATCTTGTCTAATTTAAAGTGAATTTGTTTTGATTTTTTTTTAACTTAATTTTATATGCACAGCAATTATCACATTGCATGTGAGTCTCAAAAAACTGCAAAATAAAAAAGTGAGTGCAGGTAAAAATAATCACTTCATAAAATAAATAAATAAATAAAAGCAAACGGGTGTGCCTGATGAGTTCTCATAAATGAATATAGAGTTCAGTGAAATCCTTGACACCAAGTCCTACCTGAACAGTATGACATTCTTTTTCACAAAACATTATTCTGATTTCTGGAATTTCAGTGTTGATCATTTTCCTTAAAAAAAAACCCAACCAAATACCTCCAGAGATAGAACAGAGCTTTCTCTTGGACTTATGAGATGATGTAACAAGTGCGTGTACACGCACACACACTTTTTCAAATCATATTGCTTGAAATTTTCTCGCAGTTTGTGAATGTTTCAACTGTTTCGTTGTGCTTACTGCAAATATAGGTGGTTTTACTTGCAGTTAAAGTTAGTTTTTTTAACGGCATCGACCACGTACACGTCTCTGGCTCAAGCGGAAGTGATGCTTTATTTATTGGTACACATACGGAACACTATATATTCTGTTACACCTCCCTTCTTCATGAAGAGTAAGATCATAAATTGTTAAAGTATTGTCAACTGAACAATCAGCGTCCACAAAGCTTTAGCAACATGTTAAACTACTTATTGACTTGCAGTGTCACCAGAAACCAAGTTTGAGTAAAAGATTAACCAACTTATTGTGTCAGGTATATCAGTACAAGTCTGCAATGGTCACCAACACCAGTCTACAATAAGTTTATGGATTTAACAAACAAAATCTTTATACTTCTGAGGCTTAACAATCTCACATCCTCGTCTTGTACGCTGCACGGTTGGATGCATGTATGTTGCAGTGTGCGTGGATACGAGTGTGGAATGTTCTCTCACAGGTGTAGTTGGTTGTGGCATACCCACTCCACTGTTCATGTCTTCATGAGTGCTATTGCTCATATTGCTCGTCGCAGCAGGTTTTTGCTCACGAGGGGTCACGACATCATCTTCAGGGGTCATGAGAACTGGTGGTGACCAGTGTGACCACTCCTCATTTTCATAAATGCCAAGGTGAGCCAATGAAAAAAGCCAAGAATTCACAAGGTTTCAGAAAAGCGATGATAATAGAAAACCTATACGCCAAGAAAACCTATAGAAAACCAAGACGCCAAGGTGAACAACGAATAGCCAAGATCTTGTGAAAAAGCCAAGGAGTGGTCACACTGGTGGTGACTCATGAGTTCTCAAAAGATGACGTCTTTTTCTGCGTAAACCACTCCTGATGCCGTTGTCAACCCAGTATGATCTGGGGTGCGAATCCACTTTGGTAACAATGGCTGGTTGCCAGGTGTTCTTCCTCCTGATGCGAACAGTGTCACCCGGCTGGAGGTTAGCCAGCGATCTTGTCGATCTGTCATGATAGACTCTCTGTTTCAGCTTCTGTTGCATCAACTGTGCTCTGGGATCTACTGTTGGTGGTCTGAGCAGCTGCCTGGTGACTGGTATCTTGGATCTCAGAGTTCTGCTCATTAAGATCTGTGCCAGCGAGAATGATGTGCCTGCGACAGGGGTGTTTCGGTACTCATGAAGTGCCAAGTAGATGTCGTCATCAACTTTCTTCATCATCCTCTTGATGGTTTGGATAAAGCGTTCACTTTGGCCATTGGACTGGGCAAATCCAGGAATGGATGTTGACTGTTTGATTCCCGTTTCGCGTGAACCGCCTGAACTCTTGGCTGTCAAATGGCATATTGTCACTCATGAGCTCTTCTGGAATGTCATGACGCGCAATGACCTCTTTCACCTTCGTGACGATCGTGGTGGTAGTCTTGTCCTCTATCTCCACCACCTCCGGGTATTTGCTCTATTAATCAACCACCAGGGGATAGTCTTTGCTTTGATATGTGAGGACATCGGCTCCCACCTTCTGCCATGCAAGCTCAGATATGGGGTGTGGTCTCAGCGGCTCCTTGGGCTGTGCATTCCTATGGCTGAGGCAAACTGCACAGTTGACCACCGTCTGTTTAATGTCTGCAGCCATGTTGGGTCAAAACAGAGCGCCAGTAGCCTTGGCTTTTGTTTTCTCACTCTTTAGTGAGCTTGGGATCACAATGCAGTCACAAACACATAGCAGTCCGTCAGCTATGTGTACCTCATCTTTAACCGGCCAGTAATCTTGAAGGACACTCGGAGCACTGTGCTTCTTTTTGGGCCATCCCATCATGGCTGCCTGCCTTACCATCTGGAGGTCAGCGTCCACAGCAGCTGCAGCTCGGATCTGCTCTCGTCTCATGACACTCACTGGCATGTCACACACCAGGCAGTGAACCATGACTTCTATGTCATCCTCCATCTGG
>CM068956.1:136989460-137003420 GCA_035128595.1 Eptatretus atami
CACTCTGGCCAACTGTAAGCTGTTCTTGCCACCTGCTCGCAGGCCAGGTGATGTCATCATCCAGGTTACCGATGAGCACTGAATCTATGACCAGAAACTCTTCAGTACCTTGCTCGAGATCTACTTCCAGAAGACGTACCCTTCTTGTGCCTCCACCATTGCATACAGCAGCCCAGTGATTCTTGCCTCCACACTTGGCACACGTTTTATGTTGAGCTGTTGAGCTGCTGCCTCTTGATTCAGTGGCATGGCATATGTCCAAAGCTTTCTGCAGTGTGACCTCACCTTCCCGAAGAAGTTTCTCCTTCGATCGCTCGTCTCGCACACCAAACACAATGTTATCTTGAATCATGAGTTCTTCTTGAGGTCCGAGCTTGCACACGGCTGCTTGCGTTGAGTTCATTGAGCCATTGGTCAATCGTCTCCCCCCCTCCCCCCCCCCCCCTCGTCACGTTTCCAAAACGATACCTCTTGGACACAACGTTTTTCCTTGGCCTGCAGTAATCCGTGAACTTCCGCAGCACCAACTCATAATCATTCACATTGTCACCCTCAGCAAACGTAAACATCTTGTGAATAGCCAGAGTCCGGTCCCGCTAATTCTAGCAAAATGGCTATTTGCACGTCAGTGTCTTTCTTCTTGAGCTCAGCGGCCTTGAAGTAGTTTGAGAATCGTGCAGCCCACTAGTCCCATGCATCGGCAGCAATCGATGCCTTAAAATTCATTGGTCCGGGAGGCTTTAGGACTTCCATAGCGGCGTTTGGTTCGCTTCTCTGACACCATGTAACAGCATCAACCACACACACGTCTCTGGCTCAAGTAGAAGTGATGCTTCATTTTTTGGTCCACATACGGAACACTATATATTCTGTTACAGTTTTTTGTTGCAAGTTGTGCAAGATTTGAAGAGAGGCAAGTAAAATAATTTGTCTTCTTCTTTGTCGAAGCCCCAAATTCGATGCCCCTACATTTACATCTGTATATAATATGTCAATTCTCCATTGAAGATCATCTTCTATCTTTGTTAACTCTGATTGTTTAAAACTACTTTCCTTACTATTAAGCTTTTCTCCCTCTTCTTTTCTTCTACTTCTTCTTCCTCCTACTGTGTGTGTGTGTGTGTGTGTATCTCTATCTCTCTTACCATTACTCTTTGCAGAGGATCAGTGCTGCTGAAGCAACTTCCTGAGCAAGGGTTACACTGGGTGGTGTCATGGTTCGAGTGTCTGCCCTGAGTCTCAGACATTGTTGGTTCAAACCCCGGCCGAATCATACCAAAGAGTTTAAAAACGGTACATACTGCTTCCTTGCTTGATACTCAGCATTTATAAGGACAGAGCATGGACAAAACACTGGGAAGGCAATGGCAAACTACCCAGTATAACCCTTGCCCCAAAACTGCTTCAGCAGCACCAATGCTCTGCAAAGAGTACAGCACATCAAAAAATAAAAACAAAAAACTTGAATTGAATCCCCTCCATGCTTAATTGTTGGTTTCAAGCAAGACTCTCTATTAGTTTTTTAGTTTTAGTTTTTTGTCATCTCGCATACTGTCTTTGATGAGATCCAAATAACTGAAACTTTGATTCGTCTGCCCAAAGCACCTTTAACCATTGTTCCATCGTCCAATTTGTGTTATTGTACATGTTTTATCATTTCAGTCTTGTTCCCCTTTCTTAACAGAGGATTCTTACTGCAACACATCCTTTAAGGTCCTGCTTTCAAAAGTGACCTTCGTTCTGTTGATGGATGGCCAACAATACCTGAGTCATCTGCCCGTTCTATTGTCAATTCAATATTCATATGCTTTATATTCAAGTATTGCTCAGCCTTGTTAGAAAGCTTTTTGGTTCTTCCATTCCTGGTTTATCAGTTACAGTTGATGTTTCTCTGTACCTGTGATTGTGCTTCAGATAGCACAACTTGGAAAATTGAGCTATTCCACACTGGTTTTCCTTCTTTATGCAGAAACGCAATTCCATTGCGATCTAACTGAAACTTTAGCCATTTTGTTTTAAGCGAGCAGTTCATTCTGATAGATCTGAATTCTGCAGTATGAAAAGTTTTTAATTTTATTGTTGTGGAGAGAGGAACACCTGATGTTATTGATGTGGAACACCTGACAATAAGCCATCAATTTGATTTGATTGGTAAATGTGATGGATTAGCTGCTCATGTATAGCTTATCTTGAGTTGTGATTACAAGTTTTTGAAGATTATGATCAATGTGAATTAAATATTGCTAAATGACAAGCTTGGTTTATTCTCCCCAAAACTAGGCTGTATTAATAACAGTTAATGTTGTTATAATAGTAGAAAACACGATTGGACACTGAGTATATTGTCGATGGTCGTAACTCCTGAATGCGTCTCAGACTTTTGCATGCAGCATGTAATTTGTGATGTATCTATTTGTTCGACTTCTATGCATTCCTGAACAACTCGATAGAATGAGTTGAAAACTGCTGGTTGTACTTAGGGTGGCCCGGGAAGGTTTTAAGCGATAAAAACGTTTTCATAATCTCAGGGGTTCAGGGTGGGGGAGCACCCCAATTTTCTCCATGTAAATGTGAATCATATAGTGCCACATGGTGGAAGCTGGTATTACAAGTCATAATAAAAAAACGCCACCAACATAAATGTAGGGCAATTAACTTGTCCACAAGGAGCGGTTCTTCATAAGTACTCTTGATATAAGAAATCTGAGTGCATCGGCACCTGGCCGTTTATAATGAAGATAAAGCCATTACAGAATGTGTATGGTATAAACCTTTTGCTAATAAAGTCCGGACGGTTGAAGGTGAGGTTCCAGAATGAGTGTAACCATTTACCTTGTACTCATCAGAGCCTGGTAGCAGGTTACGTAGTTCATTGTCGAGTTGCACAAAATTCTGTGTTACATGCTCGATGTCAGCGTGCAAACGTCTGTATTCTCCATATTCAGAATTGAATGCATTCTTGTATGCCTGTCGCTGTTCTAAGTTTTTGATTGCCTGAAAGCTCCTGCAACAAAACACAGTAACTCAGATAAGTAGCCAACCAAGAAACTCCTCAAATACTCATCTCTCAAACGAAACCTTATAATCGTAAAATTTCAAATCACTCACGACATATAGTCAGGCATGTCAGAAGAAGACAACTGGACATTACAAGATGATTTGCTGTCCATGTTATCTGTAGAAAAAAGACATTGGGATGATGAGGCACTTAATGAGAAAGTTTGGCACACACTGCAGTTCAACCAACAATCAGCAATGCATGGAATATAGTGCAGGTCTTAATTCTTCTAAAATCCTTCGGTAGCCCAACATTGTTGTTTGTCAAATAAATAAAGCTCAAATAATCTTTACACTTAATCAAGAAAACCATTGCTTTATTGCGCTATTTTTGTTCTCTAAGGTCACCCATCGCTTACTGCTCCAACATGTGTGAATAATTTAATATTGTGAACATGAACCTGTTCAACTGGGAAACCAAGCATGAAGCCATGATGGGAGCAAATTATATTTTTTGTATTATCTTAGATATCTATGAAATCCCCTCTAAATCATCTCCTTTCTCATGTAAAAACTCCTTTCTCATTCACCACTCCTCATAGCTTAGTCTAGCTCAGCCCAGGAACAATCTAGTAGCCCGAAGCTAAACCCTCTCCAAGGCCCTACGCTGAACCATCTTCAGGGCCTTGAGCTTAAACTCTCTCCAAGGCCCTATGCCGAACCCTCTCCAAGGCCCGACGCTGCACCCTCTCCAAGGCCCTACGCTGAAACCTCCAAAATTGAATGCAACATTCCAGATGTGGCCTCACTAAATTCCTGAACAGTGTTAAAACTACTTTTCGTTTTTTAATTTATCCCATGATGACTATAACCTAAAACCCTGTTTTTCTTTACCAGTAGTTACCTGGCACTGTGTTGCTGCATACCTCCCATATATATTACCGCCCAGATCCTCTCCTGTGTGACACACTCCAACCCAAGACTGTCGCTATGTAATCCATATTTCATTATTCTTACTTATCCTCAGCATTTTACATTTCTTCATGTTAAACGACTCTGTCAATCCTTTGCCCAATCCCATCACAATCAAAATCATGAAAATATGGGTGATTGCAAGAGGGTTGGGGGGGGGGGGGGAGAGACAAACGCTATACAGAGACATTGTATAAAACTGAGCAAAATTAAAAGACATAATATAACAAAAAAAGTAAATTAACGGTCAAGTCCTGTTAAAGCTCCATCATTCATGATGGAAGTGCTGTCTTGCAAGTACCTACATCCCTGAACCTATGTGTACACATGCATGAACATATGCGCGCGCACGCGCACACACACACACACACACACACAAACCAACACACACACACACACACACACACACAAATGAAATGTGTGACCTCTGAACATTTGCTATCTTTTGTTCTATTTAGCTGGTTGTATTTTTGTAGTTTTTCCAAATGTGCGATCTCTGCGTATTTAGAAAGCTGTGACCCAACTACATTGCGTTCTTTAAATTTTACTGTGTTTGGTTGTTATGCTTCTGTGCATACTAAATTAAAGGCCAGTCAAAACAAACAGATTGAAATCCTATCTGAATTGATGGCTCATGATGTTCAGACACCTAGTTCAAATCACACATAAAAGGTAGTTTTCTACCAATATGCTTGAAATTCATGCAAGAAGGGCACTGATGTCCACTAATGTCCTGGTTCGACATGGGATTTATGTGCAGACTCCTCCATGAGCCAGTGCCCAAATTCAGAATGAATGAATGAATAAATAAATAAATATAAATTGGTTGTTACAAACGATTTTCTTGGACGTTTGTATGTTTTTGCCAAATCAGAGTTGAAACTATTAACTTGTTACCACATAACTGAGTATCAAGCATCTTTTTAAATGTTCCCTCATTGGAGCATGACAACTGTACTGTATTAATCGCCTCCTGAAGTTTTTTAAATGTTTCTATGAGGAATGTTTTTTATGAGGGTGGTTCATTCCAAATAAAACCAAGGTGGTGGTCATATGTAGTCACACGTGCTGCGGAACATCAAACCAACTGAAATTCATGGGAAACTGTTCACACAATTTAGTCAAGGGTTTAAACGGAGCAGAGTTCAACATTGTCTGTGAATCGGTGAGCAATCTTGAGCATTCTCCTTGCAATCAGCTGCTCTCACTCAAGCAAACATGAACCGTGTTGAACAGATAAGTTTGGAGAATCACTATTTTATCATTCGTGAAATTGCTGAAAAATAGATGTCAATGTTAGAAATGTGGAAACGATCATTCTTTCTCAGTTGAAATTAAATAAGGTTATCTAGTAAAAGGTGAGTCTCTCAAAGGTGGGTACCTCACTTTTGATCAAAAAACGATTAAGGTGTCCATGTCCAAAACTGCAAATCACTACAAGTGCAAATTTGTCACACAAATTCAACGTACACTTCATAGCCATTCGATATTTCATTTGCACGATAGTCATTGTGACACAGGCATGACAAAATTCCTACCAACGACTCACTGCTGAGTTGCATCCCGAAACTGGATTCTCGCAACATTATATTTTGATCCCATCATCTGACTCACTTTGATGGGTGTGTTCTATTGTTGAAAACTATTTTGTTGTGGTGCTACTTCCACTCCATTATCATACAGTCGATGAAGCATTACAGTATATTGAGGGAGTCAAAAGTCCTCCCCATTTTCCTGGCAGTGTTAAATATTCCCCCCACTTGCACTGGGTGAGGTTCCTGATACCGTTGGAACAGAAGACATGTTTATGGTTCCAAAACATTTTGAAATGGGAATTTTTTTTTTTGCCCGTCAGAATAGCTTAGGCCCTTGAGGGATGCACACTCATCTTCGATCTAACTTGGGTTCAAATGTCGGCACAGCTATAAACTATCATCCTGGTGTTTCGCAGGCAGCGTGATTCATCAGTGTGTGCCATCCCTCGGTGCAAGTTAAACTGGGTATCCCATCTGCCACCATTAATTGGTGCATGTTAAAGATCGTGACAATCTCCCTCACAAAGAGTAGGCGAGCTGTCACCGGTACCCTGGCCAAGTTCCAAATTCCTGTACTATCAGTCGAGTATCCTGCATTGAAGTAGCAATCCGTCCAGGATTGTAAATCTAGCCAAGCAACTGCTTATGCAGCACCGACACTTTATATGGAGCATGTTGCATGATGATGATCGTAATTATTTTTTTCAACTTGCCAAATAATTAATCCAAAATATTAACAACTAACTTATCACAAATCAAGTACTGACAGAAACCTTTTCTTTTGTTTTGCAGCTTTCATTTTTATATTTCTGAAAACAACCCATGATTCTCACCAGCAAACTGGTCAGCTTATTAAATCCCGTGTAGGCATTTCTGAATAGTGACCATGCCTCGGTGATGAAACACCCGGCATGGCTGGAACCGGTCTTCAGTAGCTCATTCAATTTTGTACTCAGCTTGTGTTGTCAAGAAACCCTGACATCTAATTTGATGCTAACTGGTATACAAAACCCAAAATATAGATTAGCTACATGCTTCTTGTCACCTTTGCTGGGCTCCGGTCTGAGTCTGTTCGGCTCCCTCAAGTTTTCGATGTTTTCCAGAAGTCCACGCCGGTTACGCTCGTCTCCTTCCTTCCTCCGTTCACGTTCCTTTTCCCTGTGTTTCTTGTTCTTCTTGTGCGATTGCAAGTGTGCACCGTCCAATTGTGCTGGTTGATCTTTTGTGGCCGTGGCCAAAGCAATTGAGGGTGAATCCTCTGTCCTGTTTGGGCTGCACTTCCCCCCTGTTGTACCTGCTGCATCTTGCACCTTTTCCTCTGTCCTTCCCTTGGCTACTGGTACCGATTCTTCTGAGGAGCGGACCTGTCCAGTTGCACCGTGAGCCTCCGGGGTCTGTGTTGGTTGAGATTCTGGCTTTGCCGTAGATGGTTTGGATGATTGAATTTGAGTTTGTGGCACCACCGCTTTGTCAGGTGAGCAGCTGCTACGGAAACCGTTTTGAGATGGAGAAACACGGCTTGTGAGGTGGGAGACACGTGACCTCTTCGCAGATAGAGGGTCAACAGTCTCCGTTGGAGCAGTCCGTTTCTGCTGCACACAAAAAAATTACAAGTTAATTCTGAACCAAGTAAACAGCTTTGGCAAAAAAAAAGAGACATCACATGTTGATCGAGCAGCAGAAGCAACATGTTCAGTGATCACCGATTCAAGTCCAAAACCAAACGAAATGGACAGTTATCAATGAGAAAGAGGGAAAGAATGAAATCAGCAATTAAAGACCAGCCATCATTAAAGCATCAGCAATTAAAGATCACATTGCTTCACTGACAAATAGGCTTCCTTCTTATCTACAGCAAGTAAAAGTACCCATCCCCAGCGAGGGGACAATTTTAAATTAATCTATCAATTTAAATCATTTCATGGACTTCAAAAAAGGTTTATCTAAAATTTCATGGACGTCATTCATTTCAAAAATGAATGTTGAGCTTTACCTGCGTGAACAGCTTTTCCGACATAGCGCAGGAAGCAGCCGCCATAAACGGGAGATAGACGAACGCACAGACAGACACTACGGTTCGCAATATATGTAAGATATGACTGCCCTTCCAAGGAACTACAACACAGAAAGAGACCATTCGACCCATCAAACCTGTGCAATGGTTGCCAACCTATGACAGTTTGTTCGTGCTCTATCGTTTTAAAATGTTGAGCATCAAGCAAGGAAGCAACACGCATCGTTTCTAAAGTCTTTGATGTCACTAATAACTCGGCCGGGGTTTGAAATGCCAACCTCCTCGCTTTGAGTGGACGTTCTAACTCTAACGAATTTCGTCGAGTCAACCGAGTATTAAATTCAAGTTTATTGTACACCTCTTTCAAGTTGATTCAAACATTATTTTTAGGTCACAATGCTAAATGGATTATATGATCTTAAATTCAATGATTCTTTAATCAATTGATCGCCTTGCACTGCAAACTTTGTTTAGAGACTTTCAGTATAGTTTACTGTTATGAACAACGCTGACATGGCTTGTTTAACTTCCACATTGTATTTATACGTTTAAAATGTTTGTTTGGTATCATGCTCTTCTTCTGGTTTAATATTGAGCTTTGCATGCGTGAGAAGCTTTTAAAACGTGGGAAGCGGCCGCCAGAAACGGGGGAGAGATGAACGCACGAGCAGACACCAGTTTGCAATACAGCATACACAAGTAATAGAAAGAGAGCAAGGAAGGTTGGTAAAAGTCACTACTTGGAGGAGTATATGGATGTAAAAATTCAACAGACTCAGAAGGACAGACAGATGATAAAATGCTTGGGGAGTTGGGGTGGGGTCAGGGGTGGTGGGTACTGAATAAAATCTCAGTAGCTGTACCTGTGAAGGGGATGCCTGCTGTGCTGGATGACCTGAAGATTTGCATGTGGATGTTTTGTGGGAAGATTCACGTGCTGCCAGGGCTGTGCTTCTTTGAGAGACTTCTTTGTCCTGTGGTCCTCGACCAGCCTTGCTGAAGAAAAAAAAATAAGAGAAGCAAAGTGAGACAGCTAAAATTGATAGTCATGAATAAATGACAGCAGTGATGCTACCACTGCATGCAATATTTCAATAATCATTACACAGTAAGCAAACATGGCCAACTAAAGTTTGTTGGAAAAACCTTGAGGTATCTCATTAAAATGTAAAAAAATTGTTTTGAGAAGTCATAAAATTTTAGTCAATAGCCAATTTTCATCTCATTATGGTGGGTTTTTAGAGGTGGTCATTAATTCAGTGACAAACATGTGGAAGCATCCAGTGGCCAAGTGTTGTGCAGATGGAGACAGCGCAGTGTAGCGAATGTTGTGCAAATGATTGTGAAACAGAAAGCATTATAGCCTCTTGCACACCTTTTTACAATGGCATTGGAAATTTTTATTCAGCAGGTGTTAGCAACCAACTGAAACAACGTTAATGAAACATTCAAAAAAGGTCAACTTTACACACGAGGTATTGACACATCACCACCACATGATAAAGTTGTTATACTTACAAACCAAGCAAAATATTTCGACTGAAATTGTTCAATACCAAGCCAGCCAGGTATTCCTTTTGTGCTGTGAGGCGCATATGGCTGCCGAGGCAGTTTTCCATTGGCTAGGTGTCACAATCCTGGACGGGTCGCCACCCCGACGCAGGATACTCGAATGGCTCATTCTTCCCTTTAAAATGGTAACTCATTTTTCCGACCTCGGAAGGATGACAAGCTAAGTCGACCCACCTAGTGTTATTTAACAGCATGACAGGAGCTTGAATTCAGGACCTTAAAATATATTAAGCCAGCCACTTTGACCGTTAAGCCAACACCAGGCATACTAAAACTACAGTTTGGATGCCTTTTATTCCCCCTACCCTTCTGCTTATCCCCTCCCCTTTCTCTTATACCCTCACCAGAATGCCCTACCCACCCCTCTCCCCACACCTCGCTCCCCAATGCATTTTTTTCCTGAAATGAAAATAATATTTGGCATTGAGAAGAATACATAGGTACACAGTCAAGTTCCTTGGAAGCACAGCATGCGGGTATTATCGAGGAATCCTTCTTTGTTTTTTCTGTGGACATTTTTTCAGATGGATTACATGTCTGTTGCTTTTACTGCAATGTCACTGCTTGCTGCAAGTTAAACCTGGATGGCTAACTTCGCTCATGGTTGCGAACGTTCTTTGTGATAAACAATGGATTTTATGGGACGCTAAAAGTTGATTAGTCTATGTTGACCGTAATTGAAAATGGGGTGCAGCTGGCATTTCAAATGTTAGCCCTTCATCAGAGCAAAAGGCAAAGGGCCCTTTATATGTGGCTGACATTTCAAACATTAGCCATTTGCCAGAGCAAGTTTCCAACAGCAGTTAACCTAACCTTATCAACTTTAAGTGGATAAAATCCATTGTTTATCTTGTCCACTGACACAGAATGAAACGAGCCCCGACAGAGATGAGCATTCTGTTGTTCCGTACGATAACCATACATAGGGGAACAGTGAGACAGACATTTATCTCGGTTTCCTTCAAAGTAATCTTGAGTCATGTGAGGGACAAGGGGCATTCAAAAAGTTCTCGGTAGGAATTGGATATTCATTGGCACCTAAGAGTAATGTTTTTTTTTGCTCTTTATAGACTTGGATGTATGTATGCTTATTTATATTCCATCTATTTCAATAATCTTAAATTGTTTGTTGTTTCAGAGTATACTCCAGAAGTATGCTTCATTAGTCATTACACAGTTGTTTATTTTACTAAACTTGAGCATTGAGGCATCAGATTTTTAGGCAGTCGTATCGGTCCCAAATAAATGGGTGAAGCCAAGATCCTTTGGAATAGACACAACGTCAGGGCAGCCAATTGATACAACCAACCTACAAACATTTGCCCAGGTTCTGCCATTAATCATGGAGGATCGCCACATTTAGGTTGCAGAAATATCAACAGAACGTGGAGTTTCTCACGGAAACATTTTCACCACCACACACAAACAAGGAAATGTCCAAAGACTCAAAACACCGAATGCTGAGCGGTGGTTAAATAACTTAGCAACCCCAAGAAGTGCAGCAACCCCAAGAAGTGCAGCAACCCCAACAGCAACTAAGCACCTGGGGAGGGGGATGTAACCCTTGATGGAGAAAATGCCATCAGAAAGCGGACAAATTGAATGATCTTTTCAATCAACGGTATCCACATCTACTCGTTGCCTTGCAAGCATGGTCTTGGGTGATCGAAGGCTAAGCCCACTGCCGATAACCGTGGTTTAACGATGGCAAGGGCATGCAGTTATATATATTAAAAAAAAATCTTTCACTGCTGGTCTTTCATGTTGAGGATTGGGCAATGGGCCAGGAATACGTTCCTGCAAAAAAAGTATTTTGCTCTATTAACTGCAACAAATATCCAAAAAGAAACTGTGATCTGGGGTCAGAAGGTGGAGATCAGTCTGAAGAGCCTGCCAATTGGCGTGTGCAATAGACGTCACTTCCACTGTGAACGAGGCTGCATAATGGTGCCACCATTATGGGAGACAAAGCGAGATGTTCACAGCAAAAAGCATGTACAAGCTAGTGCGATTTCAAAGTGAAAATGCCGTGCTTTTGTGCTGTCTTTTGGGTGCTCTAATCATGCTAACAGAGAAGAGGATAGATTGTTGTATCACATCCCAGAAATTGTAACAAATCAAGGAACTCAAAATGAGGAATTATCATCAAGAAAATGGTGGCCAAAGTGATTCAACAATATTTCACACGCCGACCGCGTTGACAATGGCAAGAAGGAAATCCGTGTGTGTCGAGACCATTTCATCAGTGGTATTTACCCATGATAGATTTAGTATAAAAAAATGTTTGTTTTTTGTTTTGTTTTGTTTTTACAGAATATAAGGCTCATAGTGGAGCTGCCACACATACACTTGGACATAAAACCAGATGCACAAGGCACAACACAGGAATGTTAGACGAGACGAACAGCCGCTATGCTTGGGAGAAGTGCTGTCACTTTCCAGGGTACTCTGGGAACCAGCGACGTCGCAACAATGGCCTTGCTTTTCTCACCACACTCAACGGAGCATTTCCTATAAGGAGGAATTTCCTCCTCTCCAGCGATGCCAACTTGTGGGGGTTTCCCATGCTCTTATCCTTTTAAATGCTGAATGTCAAGCAAGGAAGTAGCACGTACCATTTTAAAAATATTTGATACGATTCGGTCAGAGTTTGAACCACTGATCTCCAAGACCCGGAGCGAACGCTCCAACCTTTCCACCGCCGAGCCTTGATTTGTGCTTTGCCATGAGAGAAACGTCCATCACTTATTCTAAAAGTGAGCTACGGCAGTAACTTGCATGTACAGGTCACTCATTACTATGTACATAATTGGCAGTCTACACCAAAAATGTAATAGGCAATAACTAAAATTTACCATGCACATCCTGTACGTTGTGAAGCAGTAAACTTATCGGAATACTTCAATTCAATACGGTCTTTATGAATTTATTTTGTTCATTCAGTTTGTTCTGTACCGATTCTTCATTATATATTCTTATAAGATACATTTGCAAGGCATCACAATTTGAGTCAGAACCAAGAACTTGAAGATGATGACGATAACTTACCCTTGCTATTAATAAAGCTTTTCTGCCTGAAAAGGCTTTCACAGTAACTTCCTGCACCTGGGAAGGTTGTGCGTGTAGTGACTATTATAGCTTATATAATAGTTTTAGGACTCCATAGATTTAAAAGCTTTCATCTGTTGCTTCGTCATGGAGCTCGATGTAAGAATCAGATAGTTCACGATATCTGGATATCCAATCCTGGGACAAACCATCACATTGTCTGCAGAGTCAGGTTTCTTCAAACAATATGGATCTATTTTCTCATGATATTTATGTTTTGCACCCTGGGACAAGTCATCAACGTACTTGGAAAATTCCACTGTGTGTCTACCAGGGTAGCTTAGCTGTCTCGTTTATTTGTCTCCCATAATGAGGGACGGCTTTGTATCCCGGAGAGGTGACATTGTATGCTACCTATATGATGTCTGGTAGTGAAAGCCACTTTGAAGCTATAAGACTAAAAACCTCTCTGACTTGTCCCAAAAGGCCCACCGCTATAGGAAGCTGGAATGTGCGGACGATGTTCCAGTCAGGGATAGTAGCTCAAGTAGTGAATTATTTCCGAAGACATCGCTTAGGTATTCTAGGAATAAGTGAAAGTGGATGGGAAAGGGGAAGGGAAGATTTGTCTTACAATGGGAGAAACTGCAATTTATTTGAGATGGAAAGATGGTGTTCATCAAGCCAGGGGTCATGATGATGCTGGATGGAAAAGCACAGTCAAAGCGTATTTTAAAATGGAAGCTCATAAATGAAAGACTTTTTGTCGCACTCTGATTCTAAATACAGCAACTTGAGCATCATTCAGTGTATTCACGCACCAACTAATAATGCAGAAAAACAAACGCATGAGGATTTCTATGAACTTACAGTGAAGGGCGCGGCCACAGGTTTTACAGGTGGCTGTCCGAGTGCAGTACCTGCTTCAATTTATCCCAGGAATAAGAGAAAAAGAGTAGTAAGAATAAAGCTAGAGATATAATCAAACCTAACTATGAGATCCAAACAAAGCACTGTCAGACAAGAGGGAAGGGTCTATCTGAAAACATTTATTTATAAATATATTAGCATATACCCGTGCTCCGCACGGACTTGAATGGGTGGCAAAAGGTGGATGAGGCATAATAGTTGATGTTATGGGAAGCTGGAGAGGTTTGGTCATCTAGGGATGTGATGCACTATGGTGACCTGTCCTTAGTTTTCTGAAGGACCTCCGTGTAGATGACATTTGGGTGAGTGTCTTGTTGCTGAATAGTCCTTGTGAGGATTATTGTCCACTTTGATAGATATATAGGAGTAACGTCTTGCACGTGAAAATGCAACATATAGTTGGCCAAGGGAACAACAGGGGCTGGGAGGTATATTCCGAGTTTGTCAAATGTTTGGCCTGGGATTTGTTTATGGTCATCGAGTATGGAGTCTGACTGGGAAATTGCATCCTCTGCAGTGTGACTGGAAGGTTGGCGTCTGATGGGCAAGTTTAACATGATATAGGCCTCGCCCTAGACTGAACAGGAGCAGTAATATTTTTAAACAAGAAGAAGAAGAACAACAACTCTTAGAGCCAGCGTTCGCAACGTGACGCGGCTAAAAATAAATCTTTACTTTAAATACAATGTTTCTTGTTACATTTTTTGTGTCAAATTCACCTTCTGAGGTAGTCAGCATGTGCAGAAGAGGGTTTTACATTGCAGACACTGTTTTCTCGGAGTGGCATTACGCCTCTCGGCAGTGACGGTCTGTCGACGACAGACGTAATGACGTTAGCGAATGACCGATGATGTCATGACGGAATTACGCCTCTCAGCGGTGACGGTCTGTC
>CM068956.1:137004807-137017304 GCA_035128595.1 Eptatretus atami
AGTCTTTGTGGCACCACCGCTTTGTCAGTGAGCAGCTGCTACGAAACCGTTTTGAGATGGAGAAACACTTGTGAGGTGGGAGACACGTGACCTCTCCAGATAGAGGTCAAACGTCTCCGTTGGAGCAGTCCGTTTCTGCTGCACACAAAAAAATTACAAGTTAATTCTGAACCAAGTAAACAGCTTTGGCAAAAAAAAGAGAACATCACATTATCGAGCAGCAAAGCAACATGTTCAGTGATCACCGATTCAAGTCCAAAACCAAACGAAATGGACAGTTATCAATGAGAAAGAGGGAAAGAATGAAATCAGCAATTAAAGACCAGCCATCATTAAAGCATCAGCAATTAAAGATCACATTGCTTCACTGACAAATAGGCTTCCTTCTTATCTACAGCAAGTAAAAGTACCCATCCCCAGCGAGGGGACAATTTTAAATTAATCTATCAATTTAAATCATTTCATGGACTTCAAAAAAGGTTTATCTAAAATTCATGGACGTCAATTCATTTCAAAAATGATTTGAGCTTTACCCGTGAACAGCTTTTCCGACATAGCGCAGGAAGCAGCCGCCATAAACGGGAGATAGACGAACGCACAGACAGACACTACGGTTCGCAATATATGTAAGATATGACTGCCCTTCAAGGAACTACAACACCAGAAAGAAGACCATTCGACCCATCAAACCTGTGGCAATGGTTGCCAACCTATGACAGTTTGTTCGTGCTCTACTTCTTAAAATGTTGAGCATCAAGCAAGGAAGCAACACGCATCGTTTCTAAAGTCTTAGTCACTAATAACTCGGCCGGGGTTTGAAATGCCAACTCCTCGCTTGGTGGACGTTCAACTCTAACGAATTTCGTCGAGTCAACCGAGTATTAAATTCAAGTTTATGTACACCCTTTCAAGTTGATTCAAACATTATTTTAGGTCACAATGCTAAATGGATTATATGATCTTAAATCAATGATTCTTTAATCAATTGATCGCCTGCACTGCAAACTTTGTTTAGAGACTTTCAGTATAGTTTACTGTTATGAACAACGCTGACATGCCTGTTTAACTTCCACATGTTATAACGTTTAAATGTTTGGGTATCATGCTCTTCTTCTGGTTTAATATTGAGCTTTGCATGCGTGAGAAGCTTTTAAAAGTGGGAAGCGGCCGCCAGAAACGGAGATGAGAACACGAGCAGACACCAGTTTGCAATACAGCATACACAAGTAATAGAAAAGAGAGCAAGGAAGTTGGTAAAAGTCACTACTTGGAGGAGTATAGGATGTAAAAATTCAACAGACTCAGAAGGACAGACAGATGATAAATTGAAATCTGGGAGTTGGTGTGGCTGGTCAGGGTGGTGGGTACTGAATAAAATCTCAGTAGCTGTACCTGAAGGGATGCCTGCTGTGCTGGATGACCTGAAGAATTGCATGGAGTGTTTGTGGGAAGATTCACGTGCTGCCAGGGCTGTGCTTCTTTGAAGACTTCTTTGTCCTGTGGTCCTCGACCAGCCTGCTGAAAAAAAAATAAGAGAAGCAAAGTGAGACAGCAAACAGAAAAGTATTGATAGTCATGAATAAATGACAGCAGTGATGCTACCACTGCATGCAATATTTCAATATCATTACACAGTAAGCAAACATGGCCAACTAAAGTTTGTTGAAAACCTTGAGGTATCTCATTAAAATGTAAAAAAATTGTTGAAAATCATAAAATTTAGTCAATAGCCAATTTCATCTCATTATGGTGGGTTTTTAGAGGTGGTCATTAATTCAGTGACAAACATGTGGAGCATCCAGTGCCAAGTGTTGTGCAATGAGAGACAGCGCAGTGTAGCGAATGTTGTGCAAATGATTGTGAAACAGAAAGCATTATACCTCTTGCACACCTTTACAATGGCATTGGAAATTTTTATTCAGCAGGTGTTAGCAACCAACTGAAACAATTAATACATTCAAAAAGTCAACTTTACACACGAGATTGACACATCACCACCACATGAATAAAGTTGTTATACTTACAAACCAAGCAAAATATTCGACTGAATTGTTCAATACCAAGCCAGCCAGGTTCCTTTTTGTGTGAGGCGCATATGGCCCGAGGCAGTTTTCCATTGGCTAGGGTCACAATCCTGGACGGGTTCGCCACCCCAGCAGGATACTCGAATGGCTCATTCTTCCTTTTAAATGGTAACTCATTTCCGACCTCGGAAGGATGACAAGCTAAGTCGACCCACCTAGTGTATTTAACAGCATGACAGGAGCTTGAATCGGACCTTAAATATATTAAGCCAGCCACTTTGACCTTAAGCCAACACCAGCATACTAAAACTACATTGGATGCCTATTCCCCCTACCCTTCTGCTTACCCTCCCCTTTCTCTATACCCTCACCAGAATGCCCTACCCACCCCTCCCCCACACTCGCTCCCCAATGCATTTTTTCCTGAAATGAAAATAATATTGGCATTGAGAAGAATACAATACACAGTCAAGTTCCTTGGAAGCACAGCATGCGGTATTACGAGAATCCTTCTTTGTTTTTTCTGTGGACATTTTTTCAGATGGATTACATGTCTGTTGCTTTACTGCAATGTCACTGCTGCTGCAAGTTAAACCTGGATGGCTAACTTCGCTCATGGTTGCGAACGTTTTGTGATAAACAAATGGATTTTATGGGACGCTAAAGTTGATTAGTCTATGTTGTACCTAATTGAAAATGGGTGCAGCTGCATTTCAAATGTTAGCCCTTCAGAGCAAAAGGCAAAGGCCTTATATGTGGCTGACATTTCAAACATAGCCATTTGCCAGAGCAAGTTCCAACAGCAGTTAACCTAACCTTATCAACTTAAGTGGATAAAATCCATTGTTATCTTGTCCACTACACAAAGAAACGAGCCCCGACAGAGATGAGCATTCTGTTGTTCCGTACGATAACCATACTAGGGGAACAGTGAGACAACATTATCTCGGTTTCCTTCAAAAGTAATCTTGAGTCATGTGAGGGACAAGGGGCATTCAAAAAGTCTCGGTAGAATTGGATATTCATTGGCACCTAAGAGTAATGTTTTTTTTTGCTCTTTATAGACTTGGATGTATGTATGCTTATTATATTCCATCTATTTCAATAATCTTAAATTGTTGTTGTTTCAGAGTATACTCCAGAAGTAGCTTCATTAGTCATTACACAGTTGTTATTTTACTAAACTTGAGCATTGAGCATCAATTTTTAGGCAGTCGTATCGGTCCAAATAAATGGTGAAGCCAAGATCCTGTGAATAGACACAACGTCAGGCAGCCAATTGATACAACCAACCTACAAACATTTGCCAGGTTGCCATTAATCATGGAGATCGCCACATTAGGTTGCGAAATATCAACAGAACGTGAGAGTTTCTCACGGAAACATTTTCACCACCAACACAAACAAGAAATGTCCAAAGACTCAAAACACCGAATGCTGACGTGGTTAAATACAGCAACCCCAAGAAGTGCAAAGCAAACCCCAAAAGTCACAACCCCACAGCAACAACACCTGGGAGGGGATGTAACCCTTGATGGAGAAAATGCCATCAGAAAGCGGACAAATTGAATGATCTTTCATCAACGGTATCCACATCTACTCGTGCCTTGCAAGCATGTCTTGGGTGATCGAAGGCTAAGCCCACTCCATAACCTGGTTTAACGATGCAAGGCAGCTGCAGTTAATATATATTAAAAAAAATCTTTCACTGCTGTCTTTCATGTTGAGGATTGGCAATGGGCCGGAATACGTTCCTGCAAAAAAAGTATTTTGCTCTATTAACTGCACAAATATCCAAAAAGAAACTGTGATTGGGGTCAGAAGGTGGAGATCAGTCTGAGAGCGCCAATGGCGTGTGCAATAGACGCACTTCCACTGTGACGAGCTGCATAATGGTGCCACCATTATGGAGACAAAGCGAGATGTTCACAGCAAAAAGCATGTACAAGCTAGTGCGATTTCAAGTGAAAATGCCGTGCTTTGTGCTGTCTTTGGTGCTCTAATCATGCTAACAGAGAAGAGATAGATTGTTATCACATCCCAGAAATTGTAACAAATCAAGGAACTCAAAATGAGAATTATCATCAAGAAATGTGGCCAAAGTGATTCAACAATATTTCACACCCGACCGCGTTGACAATGGCAAGAAGGAAATCCGTGTGTCGAGACCATTCATCAGTGGTATTTACCCATGATAGATTAGTAAAAAAAATGTTTGTTTTTGTTTTGTTTGTTTTTACAAGATATAAGGCTCATAGTGAGCTGCCACACATACACTTGACAAAAACCAGATGCACAAGGCACAACACAGGAATGTTAGACGAGACGAACAGCGCTATGCTTGGGAGAAGTGCGTCACTTTCCAGGGTACTCTGGAACCAGCGACGTCGCAACAATGGCCTTGCTTTCTCACCACCACTCAACGGAGCATTTCCTATAAGAGGAATTCCTCCTCTCCAGCGATGCCAACGGTGGGTCCCATGCTCTTATCCTTTAAATGCTGAATGTCAAGCAAGGAAGTAGCACGTACCATTTTAAAAATATTTGATACGATTCGGTCAGAGTTTAAACCACTGATCTCCAAGACCCGGAGCGAACGCTCCAACCTTTCCACCGCCGAGCCTTGATTGTGCTTTGCCATGAGAAAACGTCCATCACTTTTCTAAAAGTGAGCACGGCGATAACTTGCATGTACAGGTCACTCATTACTATGTACAATAATTGGCAGTCTACACCAAAATGTAATAGCAAATAACTAAAATTACCATGCACATCCTGTACGTTGTGAAGCAGTAAACTTATCGGAATACTTCAATCCAATACGGTCTTTATGAATTTATTTGTTCATTCAGTTTGTTCTGTACCGATTCTTCATTATATATTCTTATAAGAACATTGCAGGCATCACAATTTGAGTCAAACCAAGAACTTGAAGATTGACGATAACTTACCCTTGCTATTAATAAGCTTCTGCCTGAAAAGGCTTTCACAGTAACTTCCTGCACCTGGGAAGTTGTGTGCGTGTGTTTAGTACATTATAGCTTATATATAGTTTTAGGACTCCATAGATTTAAAAGCTTTCATCTGTTGCTTCGTCATGGAGCTCGATTAAGAATCAGATAGTTCACGATATCTGGATATCCAATCCTGGAAAACCATCCATGTCTGCAGAGTCAGGTTTCTTCAAACAATATGGATCTATTTCTCATGATATTTATGTTTGCACCCTGGGACAAGTCATCAACGTACTTGAGAAATTCCACTGTGTGTCTACCAGGGTAGCTTAGCTGTCTCGTTTATTTGTTCCCAAATGAGGACGGCTTTGTATCCCGAGATGACTGTATGTACCATATATGTCTGGTAGTAAAAGCCACTTTGAAGCTATAAGACTAAAACCTCTCTGACTTGTCCAAAAGGCCCACCGCTATAGGAAGCTGGAATGTGCGACGAGTTCCAGTCAGGATAGTAGCTAAGTAGTGAATTATTTCCGAAGACATCGTTAGGTATCTAGGAATAAGTGAAAGTGGATGGGAAAGGGAGGGAAGATTTGTCTTACAATGGGAGAAACTGCAATTTATTTGAGATGGAAGATGAGTGTGTTCATCAAGCCAGGGTCATGATGATGCTGGATGAAAAGCACAGTCAAAGCGTATTTTAAAATGGAAGCTCATAAATGAAAGACTTTTGTCGCACTCTGATTCTAAATACAGCAACTTGAGCATCATTCAGTGTATTCACGCACCACTAATAATGCAGAAAAACAAACGAGAATCTATAACTTACAGTGAAGGGCCGGCCAGTTTACAGGTGGCTGTCCGAGTGCAGTACCTGCTTCAATTATCCAGGAATAAAGAGAAAAAGAGTAGTAAGAATAAAGCTAGAGATATAATCAAACCTAACTATGAGATCCAAACAAAGCACTTCAGACAAGAGGGAAGGGTCTATCTGAAAACATTTATTTATAAATATATAGCATATACCCGTGCTCCGCACGGACTGAATGGGTCAAAAGGTGGATGAGGCATAAAGTTGATGTTATGGGAAGCTGGAGAGGTGTCATTAGGGATGATTGCACTATGGTGACCTGTCCTTAGTTTCTTGAAGACCTCGTGTAGATGGACATTTTGGTGATGTCTTGTTGCTGAATAGTCCTTGTGAGGATATTGTCCACTTTGAAGAGATATAGGAAGTAACGTCTTGCACGTGAAATGCAACATATAGTGCCAAGGGAGAACACAGGGGCTGGAGAGTATATTCCGAGTTTGTCAAATGTTTGGCCTGGGATTTGTTTATGGTCATCGAGTAGTGAGTCTGACTGGAAATGCATCATCTCAGTGTGACTGGAAGGTTGGCATCTGATGGGGCAAGTTAACTGATATAGGCCTAGCCCTAGACTGACAGGAGCAGTGGAGGGTGACTGAGAATCAGAATGCAAATTCAATGAATGGCACTTTTTGGCACATCCGACGACGAACACCGCTTGGACGTTAATTTGAAGATCACACACGCAAGACATAACACAGGTAACGGATCGGTTGATATTGACAATTAATGAATGAACAGCAGTTTTGGTGCATCCGACAATCGAACACCTCTTTAATTTAACAGTTAACACGCATGCATTCAAGGTACAGAACTATTGTCGGACACCGCACTTCGAAGAACAAGAAGAAAAAAGACACGGGCAATGAAGGGATGACCTCATACCTCCCTGTTCCCTCTACCTTCAGATTATAGCCTTTGATTGTTTATCTGGACGTAGGCCATTGCAACTTATTTTCGGGTGTTTTAATATGTACTTGTATTTCAGACACAAATTGACAGTTCTAAGAGGGCGTTGTTCAGTTACCGGGAAGAGCCAATCGCGTACATAAATGTCAGAGCTCTCTCGATCTTCCCTCCTTCCACGCGATGTTTAAAACATGACAACCATTGCTGAATTTATTCGAGCTATACATCTTAATCAGTTGTGTTAGTTTCAGGTGTGATGCAATGAGTACTCCCTTACTCGAGTTCATATTTTTGGATAATGGCAGCACTTACCGACAGCAAGTTCAGCGATGGCGACAGAACGGGAATAAATGCGGCCGTCGATGGGTTGAAAATCTTGTTGAAGCCACGTTGTTATCCAATTCCAGCTTAGAAAATTTAGTGCATCGTGTTCTTCACATTAAGAAACCCCAGTAATGGGAAATGAGCACATTCCTGCCAGCGTTTCGGAGGAGAAACGTCAAATTACGCCGCAGACGTTAACAGAAATAATATTTTTTAATATAAATCTTACTTGAATACAATGTTTCTTGTTACATTTTTTGTATCAAATTCACCTTCTGAGATAGTCAGCATGTGCAAAGAGGTTTTGCATTGCAGACACTGTTTTCGAGGATGGCATTACGCCTCTGGCGGTGACGGTCGTCGACGACAGACGTAATGAGCGAATGACTCGCGAATGACCGATGATGTCATGACGGAATTATGCTCTCAGCGGTGATGTCACACGTCGCCATGCAAACGAATGTAAAAATTAGAAAATCACCCAAAATTCCCAAACCTGTCCGTCTGGCGCATCCACATAGCCCATGCGTTCATTAGACCCACAGAGCACCCGCCATGCCAAAAGTGGCGACAAATCGTCCAGCAGTTTGGAGGAGATACGTCAAATTACGCGCAACATGAGTTACAAATAATATATAGATATCACACAACCGGTCAAAAGTTTAGAACACACCCATTTTTACAGTTTCACTAAATTTAAGCAAGTTAAAGGCCAGTGAAATAACCTGAAATGAACAAAGCTAAGCAGTAAACTGCCAGAGGTAAAAAATAAGTTTGATACCAAAAACTGAAAAATAAGTAGATTCAGATTGTTAAAAAGGCCCTTTTCGAACAAGTAATGAGCAACTGCAGCTGTTCTGCAGCAATGGAAGTAAATTAAGCCTGAAAGTTGATGCAAACAATCCTACAGGTGTACCAACTTTTTTGATTTGTTACAAATCTCGTCTGTCTGTATAAAAGCAGGTTGCAACAGACTGTGTGCTGCACCCTCTGAAGCATTATTTGGACAATAATGCACTGCAGCAAGTATATATTGCTATCATAATGGTGAGAAAAAGACAATTAACAAAGGAAGACAGACAGACCATTATACCCTTAAATGTGTAGGCCTTTCCTTTAGAGAAATTGCAAAGTAAGCCAAGTGTCACTGATTACAGTTTCCGACACCATCAAAAGGCACTTGGAAACTGGAGGAAACTCTGACAGGAAGAGGTCTGGTAGACCCAAAGCCACAACACAATCAGAAGACAAGTTCCTGAGAGTCAACAGCTTGCGTGATAGGCGGCCCACAGACAGCAGCTTCAAACACAGCTTAACACTGGTCGATAAGGAAGTGTCAGTTTCAACTGTGAAGAGAAGACTTTGAGCTGGCAGGTTTGACAGGTCGAGTGGCGTACGAAAGCCATTGCTAAGATGGCAAAAATAAAGAAAAAGAGGCTGCCTGGGCCACGAAGCACCGCTCGTGGACTACTGAAAACTTGGAAGAAGGTCTTATGGACCGATGAATCAAAATTTAAATCTTCGGTTCATCATGCAGGGTTTTGTACGCCGTCACGGAGCGAAAGGAGTTCCTCATGTGTGACACCAACTGTCAAACATGGAGAGAAGCTGATGATCTGGGGCTCTTTTGCTGGATCCAGAGTCGGCGACTTGCACAGGACTGGCACCCTGAACCAAAAGGCTACCACAGCAATTTTGCAGCGCCATGTATCAAACCCTCTGTCTACGCTAGTTGGTCACAGGTTCATCACAGCAAGATAACGACCCAAAGCCTATCTCCAGCTAGTCAGAACTACCTAGAAGAAAAGAACAAGATGGCGGCTTCAAATCACGAAGGGCCAGCACAGTCTCCAGACTTAAACCCCATCGAGCTGGTTTGGGATGAACTCACAGAAGTGAAAGCAAAGTAACCTACAAATGTCAACTAGCAACACATTTGTGGGAACTTCTGCAACAGTGTTGGGAAGAACTTTCCGAACAATATTTGATTTCGATTGGAGAAAGAATGCTTCGAGTATGTTCGGATGTTATATCTGCAAAAGCTGACTACTTTGATGAGTCAAAAATCTAGGTTAAATTTTGTTCAACAAAACGATTCCATGATTTCTGTTTTATCTGCATTTGTTTATTTGTTCTATGCATTAATTTCAGAGTACACTGAAACATTAAATCGCTTAAATTTCAGTAAAAACTGGAAAAAATGGGGGTGTTCTAAAACTTTTGACCAGTTGTGTGTGTGTATATATACATATATTGTTGCGGTTCTGGGAACCGCATCCCTCCAAATCAATGGCATCTATCATACAGTGGTCCCCAGACAGTTATTTCATTAATATACGCTACATTGACCCATTAGACAAGAGGGGAGGGACTAATGGGACAGCGTGTTGTGTAAATGTCATAGTTAGGTCTGATTAAATCTGAACTCATTCCTATTCTTTTATTTTCTCTATTCCTGAGGTAAATACAAGCAAGGGGTCCTCGTGAAGCCGGCAGACACTCCGCTCGGACACCCATTTGTAAAAAAAACGCAGCCACGCGCCCTTCGCTGTGAGAAGGGGTCCTCACGAGGCCGGCAGGCACTCCGATCGGACACCCATCTGTAAAAACCACAGCCGCGCCCTTCGCGTAAGAATGCGTCCTCACAGAAGACCAGTCATGGAAAAACAACACCCCAAATGCTAACAACTTACAATACACATGCGGCGCACTCTTTTCAACCCATTTCTCTGTCTAGTAATTATATCTGTCCTCTTTTCAATCCAAATCTCCATTTAATAATCCTCTCTATCCTCTTCTTCAATCCAAATCTCCATCTAATAATTATATCCAAACCGTTCCCTCGGATCCTGACAGATCGGAGCTGGTGCTGCGCACACCACTGCTTTAATGAATGACCGCATGCTCGATGGCGGCGGACCAGTGCATAGCCCTGGGGTAATTTATTATCGCACACGGAGCGGGGTGCATGTGGCACACATCTTGTTCAGGTCTGCGCATGTGTTACCATAGCATCTTACCGTCGGTCTTCGCTGACAACCGCGGCCGCGGATGTCTCCCGCGGACGGCAAACGTCCTCTCGCCTCTCCGCCCGGCGAGGCTGCAGCCAGGCAGAGGCGCGCTGTACGGCTCAGGCCGCATGGCGTACAGACAGGCAGCGCAATGACCGGCGCTGACCGATGGTCGCCGTGGACAGCCCAGGAGTTCGGTGCAGGGAGATTCGTGTCACGGTGCTCGGAGCAAGACGATTCCGCAGCTTGGAACCATCTGGCCGGAAGTACAGTGAGGCCGCTTCCGGTCATCGCGGCCGGCCCGTATGCTGGCCGGGGCCAGCACAGAGCGCCCAATTAGGGTGACGACACATCGTTTCGGGTCGTCACCCCCGCCCGCACCACGGGGTCCATAAAAGGACGGGTCACAGGGCTGTCAGTCGTCATCGTCTTTTCCTGCTCAGCGTTCTTCGTCTGCTGGCCCCGCCTTCCTTCATCACAGACTCGTCTCCTGGCCCCGCATTCTTCACCGCCTTGCCGCTGACTCCACCCACCCACCTGATCCTGTCTGCCAATTCACCCACTGGATTCTGACTCCACCCAAAGTCCTTCTTTCACGCCTGTCGGCCGCGCCCATTCTCTGGATCGACGCTTCGCTGATCGAAGTGCCACGAAGCGGGAGACGACGCGCCAGCTGTCAGGGAGGTATCGCCCAGTGGAGCATCCCGCCAAAATGTATTGGTGGCGTGGTCAGTCAATCGTGCAAGGTATTGAGAGACTGTTTGCCTCATATCCTCTCCTTTTTCTCTTCATTAACTCCACTTCATCGGTGCGTGTGTGTGTGTGTGTGTGTTGTGTTGTTGTTGTGTAGTGTGGTGTGTGTGGTTGGTTGTCCTCTCACGCCTTGTCCCGTTTAATGTTAAGGTGTTACAAGAATTATACCGGGATAACTCTGCTCTGTGTCTGCTTTTTGTAAGTTGCTTGTAATTATGTCTCGCACCTCTCACATTTCCTTGCCTGTTTACATACAACAATAAAAACTTTCACTGTGCCACATACCTTTCCTCCTGCCTGCCTGTTAAATCCTTTGGAGAAATGTTTCCCATGTTCTTTTTGCTTCTTTTCTTTCATTATCGCGATTGATATACGAGAGTGTCAAAAAGGATATCCAACCTTAATTTTTTCGTGCGTAAACAAGATGAACTAGGGAGGCGGGTTTGAGTGCACGTATTTAGGCAATCCTTAATCCCGAGCCTATGCGTGTAATATTTTCCCGCTCATCAGAAGGTCAGTCGCCGACAGACGCGTGAGTGAGGAAGCGTATAAGTGTGTTAGGCGCCGCGATTTCGTTTTGCCCAAAATGACGGTATATCACTGTCGGTCTCATCGTCAGTGATCACTGTGTTTGATGTTGGGATCCTGTTCCACAGTCTTTCCAGCATTGTTCTCTGTAAGCGATCTCAAACAGTTAGTTGCTTTTCTCTCGATCGTAAGCAGAGTTTGTCACGAAGCTTCGTCCTTCGATTCTCTTTCTTTAAGCCCAAATCCTCTCTCTAGTCACCAATGAATGAACGTGGATTCTCAATGCTTTAACGCCCCACCTCGTCTGCAAGTTCTCTGATCGTGATTCGACGATCCTGCATCAGCCATGGGTCCTTTCACTTTGGTCTAATGACCGAATCTCATTTCGGGTATGTTGAAGGGTCCTACCAGAGTACTTTGTTTCACTTTTCCATACTGATTGTTTTTTTTTTGCTCTCAATTTTTGAACGCTGGTTTTGTACCCAGCTCCTTTTATCTGTGTGGTGCCCATTTTGATCGTTCTCCGATATAGGCTTGTTTGAATCTTGCGGATCGTTCTCTCACTTGAGAATCGCCATGCTTTACACAAATTTGTACTTATGTAGCGTTGTTCATAGTTTTTCCCATTTTTGGTCAAAACGAATATCGACGGCGTCCACTGACATCTTCCTCATCTCATTTCGGCGGTTCTGTCGGCGACTGGACAGCTTCTTTGCAGGCGTGTTAAATATTATTTCAATAGCAATTACTGTATTAGGATCGCCTCCTACATTACGTGCACCCAAACCACGCTCCTCCTAGCTTCATTTTGTTTTTACGCACGAAAAATTAAGGTTGGATACTTTTTGAACACACCTCGTATATACACATACATACACACACAACTACATTACACACATATATATATTCCAATAAATAAGATTCATCGGATGTCTGTCTGTCTGTTCGCGTTTTTTTCAACGACCGCTGAACCGACAACCACCAAATTTGGCACACAAACCAAGTCCGATCCTGGGATTGTCCTTTGGGAATTTTCATCCACCACCTGAGCCTTTAAAGATCATTTTTCTAGCTTTTTCATTTATATGCAATCTCATTGGTTAACAGATATCACGTGACATATAAC
>CM068956.1:137018603-137037471 GCA_035128595.1 Eptatretus atami
TGCCAATATTGGATTCTGACTCCACCCAAAGTCCTTCTTTCACGCCTGTCGGCCGCCCCCATTTCTATTTGCGCTTCGCTTGATCGAAGTGCCGAGCGGGAGACGACGCGCCAGCTGTCAGGGAGGTATCGCCCAGTGGAGCATCCCGCAAAATGTATTGTGGCGTGGTCAGTCAATGTGCAAGGTATTGAGAGACTGTTTGCCTCATATCTCTCCTTTTTCTCTTCATTTAACTCCACTTCATCGTGTGGTGTGTGTGTGTGTGTGTGTTGTGTGTGTGTGTGTGTGTGTGTGTGTGTGCCTGTTCCTCGTGTTAAGTTAAGAGTGTACAAGAATTATACCGGGATAACTCTGCTCTGTGTTGCTTTTGTAAGTTGCTTGTATTATTGTCGCACCTCTCATTTCTTGCTGTTTAATACAACAATAACAACTATTCACTGTGCACATACCTTTCTCGCCTGCCTGTTTAATAAATCTTTGGAGAAATGTTCCCAGCTCTTTTTGTCTTTCTTTCATTGATCAGCATGATATACGAGGTGTGTTCAAAAAGTATCCAACTTAATTTTTCTGTGCGTAAACAAATGAAGTAGGGAGGCGTGGTTTTGGTGCACGTATGTAGGCGATCCTAATCGTATGCGTGAATATTTTCCGCCTACAGAAGCTGTCGTGCCGACAGACGCCGATGAAGTGAGGAAGTATTAGTGAGCGCCGTCGTTTCGTTTTTGAAAATGAGGATCACTGTGTCATCGCCAGTGATCACTGTGTTGAAGTTTGGGATCGCTGTTCACGTCTCCAGCATGTCCTGTGCGATCTCAACCATGGAGTTGCTTCTGCTCGATCGTAGCAGCTTTGGACGAACTTCGCTGCGATTTCCTTAAGCCAAATCCTCAGTCACAATGGAATGAACGGATCAATGCTAACGCCACCTCGTCTGCAATTGACGATCTTCTGATCGTGATTCGACGATCCTGCATCAGCAGGGTCCTCATTGGTCAATGACGATCTCATTTCGGGATGTTGAGGGCTACCAGAACGTGCTTCACTTTCCACTGATGTGCGACCGATTTTTGAAGCGGTTTGTACACTCTTTTATCTTGTTGGTGCCCATTGCTTCGTTCCGAAGGCCTGTTGAATCTTGCGGATCGTCTCCACTTGGGAATCGCCAAGCTTAACAAATTTGATCAGTAGCGTTGTTAAGTTTTTCGTCATTTGTCAAAACGAAAATCCGACGGGGCTCCACTTACACTTCCCACTTCATCGCGGTCTGTCGGCGACTGACAGCTTCTGCAGGCGGGAAATATTCATGCATAGCGATTAGGATCGCCTACATACGTCACCAAACCACGCCTCCCTAGCTCATTTGTTTACGCACGAAAATTTAAGGTTGGTACTTTTTGAACACACCTCGTATAAACACATACATACACACAACTACATTACACACATATATATATTCCAATAAATAGATTCATCGGATGTTTGTCTTGTCGTTCGCTGTTTTTTCAACGACCGTGAACCGACAACCACCAATTTTGGCACACAAACAAGTCCGATCCTGGGATTGTCCTTTGGGAATTTTCATCCACCACCTGAGCTTTAAAGATCATTTTTCTAGCTTTTTCATTTATATGCAATCTCTTGGTTAACAGATATCACGTGACATATACAGCCAAAGGCCAGCAACCTAATTAGTCGAGCTGTGTCTTCCCTATTGGCTCACTGTACAGCTGGCTGACTCAATGACAATTGGACAACTAAGATATAATACAAGATTCATCAGTATGTCTGTCTGTCTGTCTGCTTGTTGTAATTTTTTGCAAAGACCGCTGGGCCGACAACCACCAAATTGGCACACAGACCAAGTCAAACCGGGGATTGTCCTTGATGTATTTTCATCCACAACCTCAGCCTTGAAGACCCTGAGAACCATAAGACTTTTTTGCATGCTTGAGAGATTAGAATACATGCTTGCGAGAAGTTTACATATTAAGAGAAGATTTTTACATCTTGGGGGAGAAAAGACCCTTAGATCTGAAGACCCTCAGAGCAGTAATACCTTCAAGACCTAAGACTTCAGACTTAAGACCTTAGAACTGTAAGAAAACCAAGACCTTAAATACCAAATGACGCAAGACCTTAGACATTAATGACCCTCAAGATATTTAAACCCCAAGACCCTTGAAGACCCTTAAGATTTACCATGGTGTTCCTTAAGACCCCTTTACCACTGGTGTTCTAGCCTCTCCTGCCCCTACGTTCCCCACCCTACCCACCCGTCAGTTCTCCTGCCCCGCATCGCCTGCCCCTATTCTCAGCCTTCTTTCTCTCCTGTCTCACACTTTTCAGTACCCCCCCCCCCTCATCCCCACCAGGGCAAAAGCCAGGGGGGTAACCTGCTAATATATCTTATACAGTATACCCCCATGGTTACATTTTAGAGCAAGAAAAGGCATAACATGAAGTCAAACAACACTGTGTTTGATTTTGAATTCACCATCATTGAATAGATTGCTCATAAATTAAAAAGAAAAGGTCAAGTAGAGTCTGATGTCACTGTATAACATTGGTTTGAAATTGAATGGTGAGACGAGGATTTGTGTTTAAAATTTCGAAATGAATGAGGCAAACGTGATTTGAGACCTGGCAAAATATAATTACTTCCACCGAAAATGAAAATGAATGCTTCAAGTTCGAAAATAAATGGTAATTTGTCCAGCAGGTGTGAAAGTGCATGAATTGAATGCCATCGATGAAATCGACTGAAATAATGACGAATCGGGCCGGGGAAACCTATCGAAGCAAAGAGCTGCACAGGAAGTCAAGGTAGTGAAGAGATTAACGAGAATGGAGAGATTTTAACCATCTTTGTACTGAAAACAAGCTAAACTAGAGGGGAGCACTCGGTAGAGTGCAAACCTCCGCCGCAATACTCTAGGTCACTTAAGTGAACCTGATTATCCTATTCATTCAATTTGACGTCAACAGTGCTCACAGAGTTATAGTTGCAACTTTCCCTTTACTTTTACATACTCATTCATTCGTCATAACTAGATCCTTGAGACAGAAATTGATTTTACGTGGGTATATCACCTGAAGTTCCAAAATCAGCGCAATTATAATGTTGGCATGTTTTTTGTTGGAAATCACTTATAACATGTAGAAATGCAAAAAAAAAATTCGAAATTTGTTGAAAAAAAGTGCAAAATTTGTTTTTCTTCTCATACATTTTTTTTTTGGGGGGCGGGTTGGAAATCAGTAAAACATGTAGAAATGCAAAAAAAGAAAATTAAATATTTTCAAAATGGCGCCATAGCGGCATATGGACTTTGGACTAGCCAAAATCAAGGCATGGTCCTGGACCATACCGAATCCCCCACAAGTTTCGTCAGAATCGATCGAGGATTTGCCGTAATACGTGCACAAACAAACAACAAGTCAAACAAACAAACAAACAAACAAACAAACAAGACAACAACACAACAACTGAGACAGGCGGAAAACATAACCTCGTCATCTTCGATGGCGAGGTAACTGAGGGGGATCACTCGGGAGAGGGCAACCCACCTCCACCGGCAATACGCTGGTCAACTCAATAACCTTATACTTATTCATTAAATTATGATGCAACATGCGACAGAGATAGTTTTTCTACCAACATTTTTTGTGGGGCGGGCGGGGGGTGGAATCACTCTAAAACATGTAGAAATGCAAAAAAACGAAATCGAAATTTGTTGAAAAAAAAGTTGCAAAAATTTTTTTCTTCTAACAATTTGTTTGTGGGGGGGGGTGAAATCACTAAAACATGTAAAAGCAAAAACAAAAAAAAATTCTCTAAATTGTTGGGAGCGGGGTGGAAATCACTTAAAACATGTAGAATGCAAAAAAAAAATTTTTTTTGTGGGGTAACAATCTTTTTTGGGGGGGTTGGAAATCACTTAAAACATGTAGAAATGCAAAAAAAAAAAAATTCTCTAAATGTTTTTTTTTGGGGGGGGGGGGCGGGACCAAGTCCAAAATTTAATGGCATGATCCTGGACATACCTAACCCCCCCAAGTTTCGTCGAAATCCGTCAGGAGTTTTTCCGTAATACTGTTCACAAACAAACAAACAAACACACAAACAAACAAACAACAGGGGTGAAAACAGTAACCTCCATCCATTTCGAAGATGGCGAGCGTAATAACAGAACTTTGTTTCAACTCAAAGACATAGACCTCACAGATGGAGTTACAAAAATCCAGATAGATCACTTTTTCTTTTTTTAATGGAGCTCACCCTTCACAAGGCCAAAGGTCATTCTCGGTAGGGCTCACAAGAAGATTTTTTTTGAGAGAGCAGAAGAAATTTGTTTACATTCCTCTTGAATTGCGGAAAGTTATAGGATGGGAAGGGCTCAACATTAACGGTTCTCTGACTGTCCCGGACAGGAAAGTTTGTCTGTCGGACAAGTAAAAACCTTTCCAAAAACCTGTCTGAAGAACAGGTAAATTTTAGCACCAGGACGTTTCAGAAAATTGACATATCTTAACCTCAAACATAGTTCTTTTTGTGTAAAGCCACAGTGATTAGCAGTGACTAAGAGGATCCTTTGAGACCCAACCACCCCTGCACACAGACGACAACTTCAAAGAAACATAATGGTATCGCCAAACAAAAAGACAGAGGGCAAGCTCAGAGGATTTCAGCAGAGATCTTTGAGGGTAATTTTAAAGGTTTTTTCTGACCAATCTCAAATTAAGAAGCATGAAGAAGGGCAGGACAGAAAATATTTCAATCAAGAAATGAGAACAGCACTTGGTAGAGCGCATACCTCCGCCAGGCTGAACAGTTTAAGTTTTTTTTTTAAGTTTAACTCAACAGTTTCAGAACACACCAAAATCTAATTGGCTTGTTTTTGTCGCCTACCAAACTCAGCCACCAAATTTTGTCGTAATCCATCCACAACTTTTTGAAATATCATGTTATATAATCGCTTTTGGCCTAATCTCTCAATGGTGAAGAATCACTACATAATTTTTTTTTAAAACGTCTTACATCCGGATCTTCACCAAAATCCAATCAATTCTTCCGTGTCACACATCCAACCTGTCCAGCAAGTTTCGTCTGAATCCGTCCATAATGTTTTATTTTGAGACATTGTGCTATATATTGATTTTGGCCTTATCACTCAAGCATGAAGAATCACTTGAAAAATTATCGGATCTGGATCTTCACCAAAATCTAATCAATTTGTCCTTGTCACACACTCAACCTGTCCACCAAATTTCATCTGAATCCATCCATAACTTTTTGAGGAATCCTACTCACAGACAAACAGACAGTGGTGAAAACATAACCTCTGCCCACTTTCGGTGGCGGTGGTAATTATAGAGAGAAGATGGAGGTGGCTTGGACATGAAATGAGAAAAGATGAAGATAATTTGATAAAAGAAGGTACAGGTAGTGGACAAAAAAGGGAAACAACTGGGTAAATGAGGGACACGAAGAAACAGCTTCCACACAGGTGTGGCCCATGTGTTAATTAAGCAAATAATATCCCAGCATGCTTAGGATCATGTATAAAAATGCTGCACAGGCCTGGTTGCCTATAATTATGGCTAGCATGGTTGCAAGAGGACACCCAACAATGCCCCCATCCAAAGAGCATGTATGGTCACCGAATGGTTTTATCAGCATGACACTGATGTTATCCATATGTCATGGCCTTATCAGTCACCAGATGTGAACGCAATCGACCATTTATGGGATATTCTAGAACGATGCCTGAGACAGCGTTTTCCATCTCCATCAAACAGGTGTGAGTTGATTGACTTTCTTGTGGAAGAATGGTTCCACATCACTCCTGCAGAATTCCAGACACTGGTGGACTCTATGCCACAGCACATGCAGGCCGTACTGGCCACGTGTGGTGGCTCAACACCCCATTAAGTGACTTTGAATTGGTGTTTCCATTTTTTTGTCCACAACCTGTATGTTCTGAACACCAAGAAGAAAAAGAAAGAGAGAAAGGCCAGGAGAAACTTGGAGGAAGACTGTCCAAACATGACGGAAAGCTTTCAATGGTAGTCCAGGTGCAAGGACCTGAAAAAAATGAAATCGTTCAAGACTCCCTACAGAAAAGGTTTGACTTGACAGAGTGGTAGAATAGCCCTAAGAACACCTCCAGGTAGTATGTGGTTTCAATTGTGGTATCATAAAAATTCTGCAGGCCATTATACATACCAAGGGTATTACAAGAGGGTCACTGTGGGCTAGCAAAATTTAGGGGAGGGGTAACGTAAATGTGAATATCTTGTCAGACTCACCAATTTTCAATATTGAGGTATATTGGCTTCATATTATAATTCTCTTTCAGAATATGTACAGAAATGTCGATATTCATTCAACTGTACAACCACAGAGGTAAAATCACAAACAAATCAAATATTATGAGCTTTTTTTTATATTTTTAGGCATCTTTAGATTTAGAGCATACTAAGTTGTCACTCAAACTTTCTGTAGTGGTGTTGAACAAGTGATTTTTTCACAGGTTACATGCTGTGGACTAAAAAATGCTGTGTTAGTTCTATTTTTTATGAAATTCTTATGGACTAGATAATTACAAAAATAAAGTTTAAAAATGTCATGTTAATAAATGATGGTAAAAGAGGCTGTGGGTTAACAGTTGCTTTTCTGTGTCATTCCAGATTGAACATCTGAAAGAATCCTACTAGCCAACTGAATGCTTGGCCAGTTCAGAGAGTCAGGCAGTAGTGCAACTTTTACCTGTAAAGAGACAGAAGTTGACTAACTTTCACAAGTGCATAATTTGTCAGATGGGACTCAAACGAGACACTGAGGAAAGCCCGAGATACCTCCATACAGACACTTGTTGCAGCACTGGAACTCCGACGAGATGAAGTATACGAATGTTTAAAATCAGATTTTGACAGTTGGCAACCGCGGATGTTAAATGGCACTCAAATTGCTACGAAAATGGACAAGCAAAGAAAAACCTGCGTTACATGCAGAGGAGAAGATCTGCATTCTCACCGACACCAGCAGAAGAATCTAAGATTGGCACACAATCTGAAACAAGTTTGACGGAGACCTCCAGGGTATCCAGGTCCCAGTCAACGTCCACTACTGGACTATGTGCCTCTTCTGCAAGAAGAAAAACACACAGAAGGGTAAAGGAGATGACCATGGTCAAACTTTCCAACCTGTGAAACTATTGTGCAAGCAGCGACCGCAAAGGGCGAATGAGGACATGTTACGGACTACTGGTGCTGTCAGTACGATCTAGTGGCAGCAGAGAAGCTAGATACCACAGAGCTTGCCATGCCTCATACATCAGCAAAGCTAATCTGCAGTATGCTGGCTTCCATGAAGGGAGAAAGAAACTTGTTACGATATGGCATTCAAGCAATTGGCTGAAGATATCTCTGCTGACCTGAATGGTGGGAAGGCCTTTGATATGACAATTCTTCTGGACAGATAAATCATTTTCTGCGCGGACAGGGAGTGGCAGTCGACAGCACACTAACCAGCGACTCAAACTTCGACTAAAGAAACACTTTGGAGATGACATTGTCTTCCATAAGCCATATAATCTTAGTAAGTCCGAGCTTTTGTACTCAAGCTCCATATCCCTTCAAGATGTCATCAACTCTGCCTATCAGTGTAACACCGCAACAGCCACGGGTGTACCAAGAAAACAGCCCACAACAGCAATGGATGATTGCAACAGTGAGTCTGCTGTACCGCACTGCAAAACTCATCAAGTCGGAGATCAATGAATGCCAAGGCATATCAGTCCGACCACCTAATATCATGGATCTAACCCTGACAAAATCCAAATCTGTGATACCAGACAGTCTTTACAGGCTACTACGCTGGTTATTGCTAAACCAGAAAAGGAAGATGAAGATGAGTTTTCAGCACCAGAATGTAGCAACTCATCAGATGAAAGACGTGTTTTGATGCTTGCTCAGGATGTTGTACACTGTGCGACTCATGCTAGAACTAACATGCCCAAGCATGTGGCCCTGGGAATTGCAGTTCGCCATATGACGAGTCAAAACAGCTCATTACCATGCTGAGCAGAATGGGCCACTGGACTCCGACGATGATTTGAGGCAACCGACACAAGCCTTGCATAGGAGATCCAAGCCAAGAGCGACATCTTTGGTACGGTATTGCCATCAAACATCTCCCCAGGCGTCTTGTCCAGGTGGCAGTCTTTGCCAGGTGGCGTCTTTGTCCAGGTGACAATAATGACATGACTGAAAAGACTCTTGATGGAAAGAGGACAATTCATGCCACTACAGTAGTCCTCTATCAACGAGGGCACTTTGGTCCAGTCCCCGAGCCGAGGGTCTATTCAGACCAGACAAAAAGGAAACGGACACTTGAATCCACTGAGATGTGCCAATCCATCAGAGAGTACAGTGCATACGGAAAGCGGCCTGCTGTTACCAGTTTCTCCGGGAAGATACAAGCTGAGTGGTTCAAATGCTCTGAAAGCTTGCATTCGGCAGCCTGTAAGATGGATCTTGCTTGGGCATTGATAAGGATGATACCAATGAAGCTGTTTGAGGTGGACTCTTCGCCACAGAAAAACAAAAAGTACCCAGCTGGAGTGGCTTCAATGCTGTGGTACACTCCTGTGTTCCCGTTCGCACAAACATCGGCTACTGCCCTATGATCGATTGTTCCCCTACAGAGTTCAGCACCGTCTACCACGTTATGAAGAATGTGCAGTCCATGATGGCAAGCCTTGGCCAGAATGACAGCATTATTACATTTGACCTTGCTATATATGTGAAGGCCAAAGAGATTCAGTGGCACCTACAAGAAGACTTTGAAGACATGGTGATACGCATAGGAGGCTTCCACATTGCAACGAATTATCTGGCTGTGCTGGTAAAAAGTACCAGATGTCAGGCATCGAGGATCTTCTGATAGAATCTGGCATGTAGGCAGTTCGACAACCTCGACCCTCCTGAAAGGGAAGTCTTACAATCGTGGAGTGAGAGCCCACAAGATAGTCATGGAAGCCATGTTTCGTCTGCAGTGGCGTGCCTTCGTGAAGTGGCACTCTCGGCAGGAGGCAGTGATATAGATGAAGATGCTGTGATGGAGCAAGTGACAGCATGCCAACTAGCTCTGGAAGAAGAAAAAGATGTCCAGAACACCATGTTGAGGATGTGTGATGCTATCACGACATTATAATCAGAGTTCACAAGGTTCCAAACTGAGGCACGGGGCAAGTCACAGCTGTTTGCCGACTGGAGTGATTATGTATCCATGGTACAGCTGCTCCTCCAGTTCATCATTTCTGTACATACTCTGATAGAGAATTATAATAGGAAGCCAATGATAACTCCATATTGAAAATTGGTTGAGTCTAGACAAAGATATTCACGTTTACGTTACCCCTCCCCCTAAATTTTGCTAGCCCACAGTGACCCTCTTGGTAAGTACCCTTGGTATGTATAATGGCCTGTAGAATTTTAATGATACCACAATTTGAAACCACATACTACCTGGAGGTGTTCATAGGTCTATTCTACCACCCTGTCAAGTCAAACCTTTTCTGTAAGGGGGTGTTGAACGAATTTCCTTATTTGGCCTCATATGAGAAATGGCTGCTGGACTATGGGATGAAAGTGAAAGAAATGGAACAGTTGGTAATGGATGAGAAATGGAGAAATTTTGTTGCGGCCCTTTATGTCGAAAGAGTCGGTAAAGACTCAGAAAGGTGGATCCCCCAAAACCTGGCATCATGTTGTGAGCTTCTCCAACTGTTCAACACAGATCCAGCAGATTGCTTTACTGCTCATCCTATAACTGGTGACAAAACATAACTTCATGGCTGGAATCCTGAAACCAAATTGGAATTCATGCAATGGAAGCACAAGGGATCACTGCCAACCAATAAATTTCACACCCAACACTTAGCCATCAAGATCTTAGCTTTGATCATCTGGAATCCTGCAGATGGATGAAATGTCTCGCAAAACTACAATCACAGTGGAATATTATGCCATCCTCATGTACAAATTGTGGCAGGTCAACAAGGGAAAATGCCAAGGGATATTGGTCAAAGATATACATGTTCCTTCACAACAATTAAACTCTGTAGAAGGCCCTGGTTGCTCAGAGAGCCATCTGTGACTGTGGCCTCAAAAATCTGGATAACCTATTTAGCTTGGACCAGGCCTCCAGCGACCATGATCCGTTTCCATATTTGAAGTCCCTCCTGTTTTGCCGCCAAAGTAACCAAGACATGGCTGAAGGGCAACATGACCATTTCAATTTTTTTACTGGCTGAAGAAGTCTGAAGTCAAACAGAGAATCCCAGCCAAGTAATTTACATACGCAGATTTGGATAATGTATCACCCCTCAATCATTTCCCTCTTATTATACACTCTCATTTTCATGTCTTATGCTCTCATCAACATCTATCTGCCAATAACCAATGATATGTATGTATTAAATTAGCAAGTTGTGCCAAAATGTCTTGAGCTGGCTTGAGGAGTACACAGAACAAACATTGTGGCTGAATCATAATGATCTCAGTACAACTTGAGAGGGGCACTGAAAATGCTACTTCTGAAAAGGCAATGCCTACCCAAGTCCCCGAACCGAAGAAGGAAAATAAATAAATAAACATGCCAGGAGTGGGGCTCACGCAGTGAAATTGCGATGTTAAAAGCCTTAATCATCCTTCAATGCTCCAAAATAAATGATTTTACTGTCACTTTCTCAGTGAGGCACAGAAAGAAGCATGGGCCAGGATCTACATAAACGTTGCAAATAATGAGAAGAAAAAAATCATAATGTAAGAAAATACCCCACAGTTGTATCATGAAATGGGGGAAAAAAATGGTGTCATGCATATGTAGTCTTGGCCTATTGCATTGTTACTGACCGTGCAAGTTGTTGTTGCAGTCTCTGTCGCTCTGCATTTGTGTAGCCGCTCCAGTCGTGTTGGAGCTCCTGGTACAGTGAAGGCTTGAGAGAGTAAGGGCCGTCTCGCTGGTTCTGAACTCCAACCTGTAGTGCATAGATGCCAGAAGAGGGGTTTTTTCACAATTTCTATGCTGTGTTATGATGGTCAATCATAAATGATCGAAAGGAGGGGTACCAACTAAATAAGGAAATCCAGTATATACTTTTCTAAACTCTGACACAAGAGAAGGCCATTTGACACATCATTCCTGTGCCCCCAGCACACCTCCATACTGTTGGTAATACTAATTAGACAAATAAAATTTTGGAAGCTTGAATGCCTTTTTATCGGAAAAAAATATATATACATCTACCTATCATAGCTGCAGAAGACAAAATTCTATCCACCACCCCTCCACTCCCCCCAACCCAGACTATGAATGGATCCACACCAGCAAAACTCAGGACAGATGTTAATCCAATTAAATGTTGTATTGCTTCTAAACAGTGACACACATTATTCCCATAGGAGTGTGGGTTAGTTTTCCTTTTGCCATTGGAATACGAGTCAATGAAAGGGAAAAACGTTTTGACTACTCCTCATATGTACTTCCATTGTTCATACTCGTATCTCCATTTCGGTACAACCCACTTGTGTCATTCAGAGATGAGTATCCCGTTTTAAATATAATTATCTGAGTGTCATTATTCCTGACACCTTTCATTAATGTTTTGAGAACAAAGAAAATTGGAGCCATCCAAAATCAGGCCATGTGGACAGCCCTCCCTTCAAACGCTACAATGAATCAATGCAAAGTAGTCCTGGAATTCAAACAAAGCAAATGTGTCGATGGTACAATGGTAACTCAAATGTGAGAATTTGCACTTGTAAGCTTGACAAAAACTAATCTCAAGAGCTGAGCACTTCACCTGTTCAAGGGTGGCAGTAAGCTGTCGGCGGTCGGGTGGTCCCACACCATCCTTTTCGAGCCGTACCAGCAGCTCTGGTACCTTATAGGGCTGCAATGCAAGGGCATGAATCACGTGCTCTCTATATAGACGACTTGACGGAACTGTCGCTCCAGGATTTACACTTGTTGTGCCTCCACCTCCAACAGGACGTGTACGTTTTATCATGCTGGCAGGATTGACCGGTGCCGTACGTTTGCGTCTGGGATCAAGTTCCAAACTGCTTGTGGGTAACTTCCGTCGACAAACCATCCTCTTCCCTGCAGGTGGCAGCAGTGTCAGGAAAGGAAATGAAAGAAAAATATTATTTTATTATACGTGGTTAAAAAGTGACTTTAAAAGGGCCACAAGCCTGAACAGGAGCAATATATGTTTTGTGTGCATACCGACATATGGTCCCCCTTGTTTGATGACAATGGCTCCACGACTGCGCGTTTCTTCTTCTGCCTTCGTCATGCGCTCCCGCGTCGTTTGGTACGAATCATCTGTTGCGTGCACTGTTACCTTCTCCAAAATGCTACCCAAGCAGTCCAGCTGCCCCTTGCCCTCACTGCAAAGGAAACACATAAGACAAAAAGAACAATCTGCAACTAAAACCACACCAATGTTGTGTTGGGTATGGATTGACTTTACCTTGTAGTTTTCAATACGTAAATCGAAACTCATGGAAAAGCAGCAAAAATCGCTTTGCTGGAATTACAAGTTAAAAGCTTCCAAGAGCTTGTGCCTGATGGACACTCCATGAGCTAACAACTGAACTCGCCATTTCACAAGAGACACCGACTCATTTTGAAGGACAACAACATTTCATGGGCGAACACTGACCAGAAATGAAATATGGTGAAACTATTACGAGGCAGGGTTAAAGAACAACGCTCAATGTACAGCCAAAGGGATTTGACACCACGTATGAATTGCATCGTCTTGTAATATGAAGAACAGGCGTTTGCTTGGGGGCGTACCTGCCGGAGTATTGCCGCACACAGTCCAGGCTTCCTTGTGGCCCATCACGCCCAACGCTGCTCACGTCAAATGAGAATGTATGAAACCCAGAGCGTCCATCCGTCGCTTGCTCCGGAATCTTAATGTACTGTTAATGAATGGCAGAAGGTGTATAAAGAATGGTCAAGGAGAAGAGAAGATGGATGTTCAAAAAGTAGTGAAGGTTTCTCAATCATCGACACGGCGATAAAGGCAAATAGAATACTTCACAAAAAGTCTCGCAATTAATTATTCATTTATGAGGTAAAACTATCATACCTCTTATTAAAAAAAATAAATCCATCAAACAGCCTTCAAGTACTATACATACTGTACGTACCAAGCTAACACAACCTCTGAACATCCTCCGAACGAGCTAATAAGATTGAAGTACTCTCGGCCAATCAGCGAGCATCTCCTTACATGTTTTGTTGTTTTGAGTGTTATTCTTTTTTTATGGTAAATTTGTTTTTTTGTAATATCATTATGTTATATTATATGATGAACAAACTTGTTTTGTTTTGTTTTTTTTCCTTATAAAATTTGGCTACAACATCTGTACATAGTGATATCTGATGCCAAATTAAGTCGTCCTATGGCATTCATACTTCAAGTATACGCTCCGATGTTCTAAAATCTTCCAGCACCGCTCATTTGCCTGCTCTCTTCAACCTTTCCTGCATTTTAGATTGCCTTTGGTTGCAAAATCTTACACAAGAAAGGTTGCAAAATCAGATCTACTCTCAATCTTAAGCAAGGTTATGGAATCCATCATCACAGCTAACCTCAATTATTTACTCTTCTCAAACAGCCTAATCTTTGGCAATCAGTTTTGATTCCGTCCCAGTCACTCAACATTCAACATGCTGCTGCTTCTATCTCAATAATGGATTGAGACCCAGTTATTAAACATGAGGTCAGGGTTGTCTCTATCTGGGCATATCTAGGGCATGCAACACATTCTGGCATCCCACTCTGTTTGCCAAGATTTTTGCCTGTGGCATTCAAGGCTACCTTCATTCCTGGCTTGATGGCTTGCTCAACTTACATAGTCAGCGCATAGCTCGATACTGAATCCTGTAACCTCCTCTCCCAGTAGTTCCTCACAACACTGTGCCATGGCCTAGTCGTGTTCCTCATATATACTTATACCTCTTTTCCTCAATGCATACGACTCCATTTGATGCTGTACTGTACCCCATCCCAACGGCATCACGGCAAGAGCTGTTTCCCCCTCCTCTGCTGACCCGAAAAGGATCAGATTGCGAGACAAATTTAATATTTCATTTAATCTGGCAAAGTCTGTCTCACCCTATGTCTGTGGAAGGATTATCTCATAACTCACTGTCTGCTATTTCAACCCACCGACCCTCCACAATTCCACAAGGATGTGCATGTTTTTCCAGTAACCCTGTCCTTGTTAATCTCGCCCAAAATCGGACTTGTTGTGCATCTCCACTCCTTTGTTACTCTTTTCTAACATTCGTAAAACTGTGTTCCCGAGGTGGTGCAATCCCACTCTTCCCTCCAATGCTCAGGTTAGCCTCCACCTTTATCCGTGTAATCTTCTTCTTTATACCCCAATTAACCATTCCTTATCCGGGGTTAATACAATCCTCCTCTCTCATATTTTCTTTCATCATTAATTCCCTTGCTTATATCCACCTGCTGGCCCACTGTCTGTACATTGCCTTTCACTACTCAGTCCGGAAACTGGCTCGAACCAGCTGGGGATCAGGTGCATGAACTCTTTGCACTGCTAGCCTTACTCTTGTGTGCTCTTCAGCAGAATACGGTTTTCTTGTTTGGGCAGAAAGCAGCCACACAAAACACTTGGCCACTGTCCTGAAAACACTGATGCGGATAATCAGCGCTACACTGAAATAAACACCTGTGCAGTGTCTCACAGTCCTGTCCTGATATGCACAGGAAGGCAAGAATTCTGAGAGAGTTTGACTGCATCAATGCCAACCCAGAGTTTCCAATCCATGAAGACCTACAGAATCTCCCAAATATGCGACAAGTCACGAAAACCTTTCTGGCGCTCTCAAAATGTTTTGAGTGATGCGGGATTTAACAAAAGGACAAGTGGCACAATCTCTGGATGGCCAACAACATTGCTAACTAGAAGGGCATTCGGTAGAGCACATACCCCCACCAGGCAATGCCTGATCCACGAGAACATATCGGGCCCATTACATTTTTGATATATCTATCATGCTATATGTCGTTTTTGGCCCAATCTCTCAACTGTGAAGAATCACTTAAAAAATTAAATAAATCCCAGATCCAGATTTGGATTCGGATCTTCACCAACATCGAATCATTTCATCCTTGCCACACACCCAACGTGTCCACAAAATTTCATCCAAATCCATCCACAACTTTTTGAGATATCCTGAACACAAACAAACAAATGAAATTGCTCGTTGAGCAAGGAATTGCCGGAATAACTTTGTGAAATCTCCATGATCTCTGAAAAAACAAAAACCTGGAAATCAATTTGGTTCTTATAAGTCGATTGTGCTACTGTTTAATGAGTTATAGCACTTAGTTTGGTCATGATCAAAACTTGGAAGTCAATCGGACTTGAAATGGCGTTTTTATCACAATTTGAAAGTTTTGACCCGACCCCCCCTGACATTCGACCCCCGACCGCTAAGAAGGGTGTTGGTGTGACACCCCAATGAGACATATGGTTGGGTGCAGAATTGGAAGATGCACATTTTGGATTTGGTTTGAAAACGATACGACCATTTTAGCGGATGTTATTGCGAAAATAAGAATTTCGGTTTTTCGGTGACCTTGACCTTGACTTTTGACCTAGATTCACCAAAAACGACAAGTATCTAAGTTGGACCATGGCCGACGTCTGTACCCCGTTTGGTCATGATCGCTGAAACGGTGTGGCTGCTACAGGGTAAACAAACACACAAACAAACAGACAGACAGACAAACACACAGAATGAGACACACAACCAACCAACATACTTGCCGAAATCCGAAGGATTCCGTCAATTAACAAACAGACATAAAGGGATGAAAACATAACCTCCTTCACCTTCGGTGGCGGAGGTAACAAAGAACTGGTCAGTGATCCGACAGAAGAGCCTCCAGGTGTCAACGTCCCCCAGAAACAGTGGTCTACACTCAAAAGAATCCGTACTCTCCACGCAAGGACATCACACAACCTCCACAAATGGAATGTCAAAGACAGCCCAGCATGTGACCGTGGTCACCCAGATCAGACTATTCATCACATTGTGAATGAGTGTCACCTAAGGAAATTTGATGAAGAATTTAAGGCAATTCACCTAACAACAGACACTGCTCTGACTTGGCTTTCCAACTTCGAATTAGAGATGTGAGCTGCAATTTGTCATACGCAAGAAGAGAGAGTACTGTACTCAGTCACGCTATACTCCTGCTCTTTGATGAGTCCGGATTTTGTGTTAAAGTAATTTTTTTATAATTGCTCATGATGCAAAGACCCCAGGTTCAAATCTCATATACCAGGTTGATTTGTGCATCGTCCATCAATGCCCACGTGATTTGGGTAAACGTACACAGTTACCGAATATCTTTGCCGAGCATGTGATAATATGTGTAAGGCTGGGACCAGAACTAGCTCGTAAGGTCCAATGGGTCCTCATAGTACATTTCCTGGTGACTCCAAGGAGGATGTCACACATTTTCTGCCTCAAAGCTACAATTTCCTACATTTGCCACTGTTCATCTGGCAGCTGTATCCCTCCCAGGCATCAGTGTTGACTTATTCTGAGTGGAAAATATAAACTCTGTTACATTAGCACAGGCTGGCAGAACAAGCGTGTTCGTCAGACACAATCGTCAGTGTCCTGCATGCTATACTAAGTTGGAGGAAGACTGGAAACTTTGCTGAAAGAATACGAGGATTCTCATGTGGGGGTAGTGGTGTTGGGGTGGGGTGGGGGTGGGGGGAGGGTAGTATAATTAAAGTACAATGGTAAAATCCAACTGTATTCAGAAATCTATCCACTTTCGACAAGAAACCCCAACCCATTTGTTATCTCTCACAGGACAGCAGGACTGCTGAAAGAACGTGTTTTTAACAGTTCAGTTCTTCTTCTTCTTTTGTATGCAGCACATGGCTGTGGGCAGCATCATGTGCTGGCGGGGCACAGCAATACCACTGATGCAGTTCCCTTTGTAAAGTTACAGCAGGGAATTTGAAATTTGGCTATGGTGCCAGCGAAAACTCACCTACTTTTCGCGAAGGACACCGTGGGATCGTTAACATCCATCAACTAATGCTGGAGGATGGGACGCCAAATTTAATGTCCACCTGAGGGACTGCACACACCTTGATGAATTGCACTGCTTGCAAAACACCAGAATGACGGTTTATAGCTGGGTGTGGATTCAAACCCAGGCTAGACAGCTCAGAGGCAAGTGTGTGTACCTCCAAGTTCTCCTGCCAGTACTCAGTTGGGTGTTAGACAAATGCATTGTGATCATAAGTCATCGGTGAGCATTTTCAAAATGAAGCAAAAACATTTCTCTGCAAACCAAGCGAAGTAACTCACAGTCTGATTTACAAATCTCCCGCACAGAAACCGAGCTGTAACTGGGAGAAACGCCATCAGCTGAACAGCTGCATCATCATAGAAACAATTAAGTGTTTTTGAATGCCAGGGCATTTAACTTTATGAGCTATGAATATATTGTGGTTCAGCCAATTGGTGCTGGTGCTGGCAATACAAGCAGGCCTTGAACAATGCCCTCAGAGTTCCACACATGTCAATCGAGATAAACAACTAAATGCTGCAAAACCAAAGCCACTCTTGACTTTTAAAGTCAGCGCACAGTCAGATGCTTTTTATCTTATCTGCTTGTAGTACAGCATGTGAAAGCATTAAAGTACATGCTATCCCTTTGGAAAATACTTATAGCCACTGAATAAATGATTAGCAAAACAAGGACTTCAAATTCCTTTGAGGTACTGCATGTGTACTGCAATTAAATTGAAGAAAGCAGGGCTTCCCCCAAAATGAACCATCCATGCTATTTAAAATGGGAAGTCTATGTGGCCTTCAGTGGATTGTGCAAAGCTAAGCAGTCAGATTATGGCTCAATATTTTAAAAAGGGGACAGGGATTCACTGCTCTGCTAAAAGCTACCACTAGCCCTCCGCATAGCTTTTGCATTGAACATAGATGTCTGTACAGTATTTAAAAATAGAAGTCCGTCTGTGACAGACAGGAAAGGCTTTTGAATTGGGTGGTTCATTCTCAAAGACCATAAAAAAGGACAACTTTGCCTTTATAAGGAACTTAATGTAATTCAAGGCTGTCCGGATAGCCAAGAGGTATGCACACTCGCCTCTAAGCCGTCTGGCCTGGAGTTGAATCTTTGCCCAGCTCTAAACTGTCATCCTTGTGTTTCACAGGCAGGGTGATTCATCAATGTGTGCACTGCTCCTTGGATGGATGCTGGTTTGGATTTCCTGTCTGCTCACAAATTAGTTTGGTGGACAATAAAATGACGCCATAGTGTCATTTGCAAAGAGGAGGAAAGTTATTGCCAGTCCCATAGCCAAAATACCTACCCAAGTGCACAGGGGCACTGTATCACAATTCCTACCCAAGTGTGCAGGGACACTGCAGTCTCAACCAACTACTTAGGCAGTTGGTGCTGCCTAAGCAGTCTCCTTGGCTATTGGGCACAATCCTGGATGGGTCGCCACTCTGAAACAGGATACCAGCATGCTGCTACTCATTTTGCCGACCTCGGAAGGATGACAAGCTAAAATCAACCCCACCTGGTATTAATTCAACAGCCGAGTGGGAGATTTGAACTCAGGATCCTAGGATCCCAAACCTACCACCCTAACCATCAAGTCAACACCAGGTATATCCCAGCATTCACAAACAATATAATGCATAAAATAGTATTATCTCCATGCTTTTTTAAGAGAACGGGAGGAGGTGTGGGGGTGATGG
>CM068956.1:137037481-137065107 GCA_035128595.1 Eptatretus atami
TAATCGGCTCCGTCTGTCTGTCTGTCTGTTCATCATGCTATCTCCTCCTAAACGGTTGTGCAGAAATTCACCAAATTTGGTCGTTATGATAAACAAATGGCAAGGTGTGAAAGCAGTATAATATTTGGCCCCACCCCCTTGGGTGAGTTCAAAATGTCCAATACCAAAAAATGCATTTACGGGCACTTTTTAAAACATTTTTAATGAAACTTTGTACATGTAATCAACATTGGAAGACGCATGAAATATGTAATGATGTTTTTGGATTTGACACATAGTTCATGCCCCAGGGGTGGGGACTTAGGATAACATGGTCAAAACAGATTTTCATTACCAAAAATTTGATATTGGGTCATTCCTCATGGAACATTTTACCATCTTTCAACTTTACTTTAAGTGGGAAGTGTGGGGATTACAATGGCGTGTCATCGACTTTGCTCTTGACTGTTTGTTTGAGATCATGATTCAGACTTCAAAACTACAAACCCATTCTCCCACCCTCAAACAAACCATAACCATAATGCTAAATCTTCCTATCCCAAAACTACTCGATGCATATCCAATAAGAAGTCCCCACAGTAGCGGTCAGTGAAAAAAACACAATTAAGAAGAACCCCGAAAACAAACAAGTTTGAGGATCCTCAATAAAATTCCAACTCTTTCGCATGCGTAATATAAATCATGGTTCAAATCATTTTAAAAACATAAAAAAGCAACTTCCGAAGAGTTAAAACCCAGAGCCTTTTTGAAAAACGAATCACGAGCAATCCCAGACACTGCCATTACTATCCATCGCAAACACTCCCTACAGTGGATACACAGTAAAATGTGACCACAAAATAAGCCACGTCCGAAAAAAGGAAAAAAAAAAACAAGCAGGAAGGATTTTTAATCGCAATGCAAGAATAGCAAGCACGAATATTTCACCAGCTTTGAATACAAAACAACATATCAGATAAACCACTCCAGTTATGCAACATGTCACATGGCATTTGGCATGGGCAGGAATGGGGAAATGGCAGTGTCACTGAAAGGGCTGCAATAGTTGCTGCAACGCAGCATGAGCCACCGGGCAAGGTGTGGAAATGTGGTACATCCTGCGGCCAAACTAATCTTACACAAGCATTATCGGAATTGTATCAGGTTCAGTGCACCTTTGCGAGGCTCGATTGTGTCTCTCGTGCAGGCAGGCACATGTTGAGAGCTGGTGCCAAGTGCATGTGGAAGTTGCAAAGTACAGTGTCGTGGTGGTGGACTTACCCCCTTGGTGCCATTGAAGCGAATAGTCGGTTGTGATACTGAGGAATGCTGTGGGCAAAAAAAGAATGCACATTAATGAGTGTTACATTTGTAAGTTCAACAAAATGAAAAAAGTGACTACATATAGCAAAGCTCCAAATAATGAAAACCTTTTTTTTTAATGAAGCAAGTGGAGTAACATATTTTGACCTTTACAGGTAGGTGGGAATGGCAAGCAAATCTGAGACTACTGTGCAAATGTTTGGGTTATTCCAATGACATTCAGATGTGTGTTTATTTTTGTAAATTAGCAGTTTTTATAAATACATGTGAAACAAACTGCTTAAGTAAATAAGATCAGTGTCATTTATAGTATTAGTCAAAGTCAATACTTTGTGTTTATTCACCCTTTGCCTTCTTGAGTGCCATCACTCTTTTACTCATACTTCCTGTACACGACTGAAGCACTCTTCCAGGAATATTGTGTCAAATATCCTGTAATACATTCCTCAGTTCTGGAAGGTTAGTCGAGATCCTCTTGTTCTTCTGTTTTCAGGTAATCCCATATGGCCTTGATGTGACTGATGTCTGCACTCTGAGCGGCTATTCTAATACTTGGAGCACAGCAACTGTAACCTTGTTCTCCAAATACGGTTTTACTCTGTTGGAAGTGTGTTTTGAATCATTATCTTGTGGAAAATGAATCCTATTCCGATTAAACAATTTCCACTAGGATCAGCATGGTGCTGCAGTATTCTCCTTGTACTTCTTTTTTTATTAGCGTCCCATTGATTTTTTACAAGTTTTCCGAACAAGAGATATAACATCAGAAACACCCCCCCCCCCCCCACAGACACATTTAACAGTGGGCTGCAAATATTGCATGCCGTAACTTTAATCAATCAGAGTACCAATTCCATTGCTCAGTCGCCCAATCTTGGTGTTGCATTGCAAATTTCAGTCTTTTCACCTAATTATGTGGTCTCAGAAGTGGTTTATTTGCTGCACATATGCCATGGAGACCAGCTGCAATCGGCCTTCTGCAAACAGTACTGGCCGAGATGTTAATGTTCAAGCCTGTCCTCATTTAATTTGTCAGCTTTTGACTTCATTTTCTTACATCGCGTAGGCTGAGCAACCTCAAGTGCTTGTGTTGTCTTTGGGAGGTCCTTGTGAGTTTTTCTGGCATTTTGTCTTGTGCAGGGCCAGTTTATTTCAGGTGTTGTGACATGTACATGTCCTCACACCATTGAGGAGATCTTCAGCTTTTCTGCTATTTTCTTCATAGTGTGCCGGTGTGCCCGTCTCACAGAGTTTGGATCTTCACACACCGTTCTGTTGAAAGTTGCTTCCTTGATGCCATTCTCAACCCACTCATAGACTTTCAAGCAAGGGAACAATCTGATGAAAACTAATTTCACATATTCACTAATTTGCAACTTTTATTGTGGTTTCTTGTAAGTCACATTAATGTAACTGGTGTTGTTTACTTCAATGATTTATTTTTATTTACTGCACAAAAATCCACAAACTGTTTGCTGCATATTTTCGTTGTGGTAAGTAGCTATTATGTATAGCAGAAATAAAACTTTTTGAATTTTCTAATTTAATTTATACACTTAAAAGGTTGGTAACTGTGATATTAAATTGACTTTCACAGAAATTTGAATTATTATCATCCTGTATTGCACACTTCTAACTTCCCACAAATGGTTAATGAGGAATAGCACCACAAAAGTGAAAATAACCCAAACTTTTGTACAGTACTGTGTGTTTCACATGCAAACAATCCTTGTAAAACATTGCCTGATACTATGCCGAAAGCAGTATTTTATAATTCAACTGGGATTGTATATACATGCCCCATTTGCCGAGATATCGAGGAACGATAAATTTAATGTTCATGATGTAAAAACGCGGAAAACAAGAACAACCAAGTATGTGGAATGGACAAGGAGATTGTTGGGATGACATGCAGAACACAAATAAAATTTGGGAATCATCAAGTGCATGTCCAAAGTCTGTGAATGACATTGTGAGAATGCCTTCTATGGGGTAACTTCGCATAGTACTGTGATATAGCTATTTCCCATAGTGCCTGTTTAGAATAAGTATGAGGTAATTTAATTGTGATACAGAGATATACATTGTTATATATGTAGAAAGCTGCTGTCTTCCATCCCCTTGTGTATCCTTATAATTCACTGATGTGTGCGTGTGCGTGTGTTTGTGTGTTTGTGTGTTGCGATATTCCTCCTACAGTTCTGGACCGATTACATCCAGACTTGCTATATAGGATCAGCATGACCCCTATTTGTGCATAGGGGTGTTTTTTTCTTTGCTGGTGGTTTTCGGGGGGTTTTTGGGGGTGGGAGGAGGGGGAGACGACACAAATTCTCAATGTAAATGTGTAACTCCAGGTGGGAGAAGGTATTGCATGTCTCCACCCTTTACAGCACAGTATTCCAATCTCCACGTTTGCCAGTGCAGTGAAGTGTTTTGAATTACGCAGCGAGAGGTATTTTGAAGTACACGTTTGAATAATGAGAATAACATAAACCCCCTGGCTGCTCCCGAAAGGAGCAGGTGCTTCTAGTGTGTCTAAAAGTGCCATCCCTTGACACCACTTTGATGTTTTATCCCTTAGCAATCGTCTTTTATGTTATTTAAAAGGGCCCAACAGCTTATCGGGTGAAAGTAAAGGTGAGAATGCCACCATGAGGCAGAGAGCATGTCATTTGACCTGGGTGAAAGGTCGGGGTGGGTTTCCCCACCCACAAACTGAGCCTCGAACCAATGGCAGCCGAGTGGAGAGGGGTTAGTGGCATCACAGATACAGTTGTGAGCAGAGGCTATAATAGGGTGTGGTGCAAAGCGTAAGGTGCTAGATGCATAGGAACTTCCTGCAGAGCATGCACAAGAAACTCCTGGGGCTTCTCCAAAGTATAATGCATCAGCCTGTGGAGCCTCCTGACATGCCCCCATTGCAAGGCACTCTTAGCCCCTTGTGCCGGCTCTGCGGCGCAGACTGGTTCACGGTAGAGCCATATCTCTACCTGGGATCAAGCGGTGTCCTGCCGGACTCAGCCCGGGAATTTCAGTCTTGCCCAATTCTCGATAGCCTATCTACTAAGGCATGAATGGGGCACGTTTAAGTGATTAGATAGATAAGGATCTGTCAATTCATTCATTCATTCATTGACGTGTTGACTGGTGTGCGTACGGGTAGTGTGGATTAACCAATTGCATTGCTTCTCCTTGTGTATTCCCACCCCTTTTCTTATCCAATACACATTAAATCACTTGGTCTCTGGATGATTCAAGTGTCCTGATCGCAAATTCTAATAGGTAACGTATACACATCCGTTCAAGGACAGATTGGGTTCGGGCGATGAGCATCCAGTACAAGACCAAGACCATTCGCTTGCAAAGGTAATTTGTGTAATCGGACATATGGCACCGATTAGCATGTTGCCCGATTGACTGGGGAACTCCACTCAAGTACGGTGACGTGGCAAACAGGTCTGAGAACTTGCTCGGAGCACCAGAACCAGTTGGCCGGCACAACCACTTTGATATGGTTCGTCAGGATTCGGACCGGGCAACTGGGACAAACCCAACGACTAGAACAGTATAAACAAATGTGGTACTGTATTTTAAAATAAAGGTGCAACATATTATAAAGGCAGAGTTCATCCTGAAATAATTCAAAACGACAATTGACAACTGGTGCTATTATAATTAACACATTGCTATTTTAACTTCCACTTTTATTACAATGGTGAACTAAGGCTCGTGGGGCAGCATGTACATAATGAACATGTAGGGGCAATGACAAGAGGAGACAATCGATAAATCAATGCAGCATATATGGAATTTGAATCTTGCAATCCAACTTCCTGAGCTTTGTGATCAGATTGGAACAATAGTTTTAACTTGGTGTGAAAGTCATATGATTGTCAACCAACAACAACAACAACAACAACAACAACAACAATAACTATAGAGTTCACAGAACATGATATCCTAGTCAGTGTTATATAGCAGAGTACTTCAATTTTAATAAAATAATGATTTTAACACATTGACGGCAGACTACGAGTATACCCATCGTGCTGGGATTACCAGATTCTGTCACTATGAGTATTCCCATAGAAAAGATTACGCTATTGTATTGTCAACAGCATATGCTACCATAATGTAATGCAACAAACGATCTGCTGGCAGTTCGGTGAATATAAATTGATGTAGTAATCATGATGATGATCATCATCAGTCTGCATGAGAAGTTTTGCCACTTCATCTGCATTCATTTGTGGCATTTTAAAGGGTAATGACAAGTCGCAAAAAAGAAAAAAAACACATGGTACTCAACATACAATCTACCATTGGCAATGACGTAATACCAACGTCGATTCAGTGCTTTTAAAAAATCAATCAATAAATAAAATAAAAAAATAATAATTAAAAAAAAAATTTGCCCTACGAGATAGCTCGGACCTGGCATATGGAGTTGGAAATTTGGTCGCACTGCCTGCTATGGGTTTTCTCATAATGAGGGGTTTCCCCAGCAGTGGATAAGGAATGAACTTAGATTTGGTCATCGAAGGGTAAAATATGAAAATAAAGTATATGCACACGCATAATTGGCTTGCAAATGGGAGTCGTGTATACCATAAGAGTTGGCAGTTGTCGAAGATTTCCTCTTTAAGCAATTGTAATTGTTGTTGCCAGCCCAAAGTGTGAATGAATAAAGACATCGTTCCTCACTCATAAAATATTATTTGAACTTCGGTAAAATGCTGCAATTGAGAGGATTCCATTGTAAACATGATTAACCATGTGTTCTGGTACATTTTCTTCGTGTAAAACATACATCTACCTTCATTTGATATTGATTTGTCATTTTTTATTAAAACGATGTAACAACCTGGAAATGTTGCAGAAGATCCAGGAAGACTCAAGTATATCAATTAGTACATGATTCAACACAACTTTAGATATTTCTAATTGAGTTCACAAATTTAATGAATATAATAATGCATGGCTTTTTGTGGAGACGTATTGTGGGAGCTGCCGAGGTTCTGTGAGCAACGCCAGTCAACGTAATGTTGTTCTTTATCAACGCTGAGAACGTGCCGAAGTAATCATTCACTCCCTTGATCTGTGTAAATGTCTGCACCTCCAAACCTTGAGGAGCTGTTGGTGCTATATTCTGATTGGCTGTACTTGGGCCTTTCCCTACTGTTGTGCTTCCTAAACAACATTGTTTAGACTCTGTTTCACTCCTTTCCCAGTAGCAGAAAGCAGTTATGTTGATTTCGAACTATGGCAATGGTTACTCTTTCGCAGATGAAAAGCTATTTCTCTTTCATCCTGCTTGTTCAATCATTTCCCCCACTTGGTATGTATAAGAATTGGGTTCAGGGTTTTTTCCTTGAGAGAGAGTTTCATCGATGGATTTTTTTTCTCTCTCGTGCGCACGTACGTAAACATTATCCTTTGTGTGCTGAACCTGAGTGTAAATCCAGTTCATTTTTTCCACACAGTCAACGTGTTCAAAAGATCATTAACAAAAAAAATCCGGAAGTTTAACGCTACTGAAGCAGTCTTGAACATCACCTATACACTGTGATAAGATGACATTGAGTCACAGTTCAGGAGACGGAAGCATTACGGATCACCATAGTTGTACATGCATACATGCCCCGCCCGTACCTGTGTGATATTTTCTCACTCCAAAGAGCACATAACTCTGTGACAAAATTAACGAAACGACCTGAAACTCGAACTTGTTCTGTAACTTATCATAATAAATCCGTGTTCCAAGTTTCAGTTGAATATGTTAAAAGGTATGGGAAAAAATGTCTGAAAAAACCACAGGTGGGACAGACGGATGGACAGACAGACGGAGAGCAAACTTATTGTCCCCTCCAGTGAAACCGGTAGGGGACTAACAACAGACCAGACCAACCAATATACTTGTGCATCTTCGATTTCGCAAGCAACAAACGGATAGACAGAATAACACACGTGACCAAGTAATATACTTCAAAAATATTCGATTTACACAAGTAATAGATTCAAAAAAAATTTTTGGTTAAAGCAAAGACAATGGGCAAGAAGTTGTAATTTGAAGTCAGCATGGTTGAATGACGTATAAAGAATGTTGGTATTCTAAGAAGAGAAGGCATGTTGCATTTGTTGGAGAAAAATAAATAAATAAAAGAGTAAATCATTAAGTTCAACATAAAAGCAAAGGGAATGTAAGGCCTATTGAATTTGAGACTAAAAAGTCAATCGAGTTTCTGGGAATGATGAAACGAGCTCGCACAAAAAAATCTCCAATTTTGTTTCGCCCAAATCTCCCCTTTAAAAATGTACACACACAATCATTCATTCGGATTGTGTGTAGCCTGTGGCTGCTGCTTGTATCACTGCTGGGAGTGCAGTTGTGCCGCTTATGCAGTGCCCCCTTGTAGGTTTAGGGCAGGAATTTGTAATTTGTTCATGGTGCCGGCGATAGCTAGCCTACTCATCGAGAAGTGCATCGTGGGATCTTTACAATGTCCACCAATTAATGCCGACAGACAGGACTCCGTTTAACGTCCATACGAGGGACGGCGCAAACATTGATGAACCACCCTGCCTTTGAAACAACAGGATGACAGTTTAGAGCTGTGTTGGGATTCAAACCCAGGCTAGATGGATTAGAGGAGAGTGTGCGTACCTCTCGGCCATCCTGCCAACCCACACACGTAATATGTAGATTGCTGACTGGTCCTAGATAAATGCAGCCATTTAAATAAGCTCATCACAATCCCAGGATTTATGTGTGGAGAAACAAATACAAGGCCAGAGTAACTATTTATAAGCATCAAGGGATAAAAGTTCCAGTCAACATTATCCTCTTTCATCAACCAGATGATCAGCATTTTTACACAAAAGTGGGAATTTTGCACAAGTTGCTGTTTTCATACAGAAGGCAAAATGCTCAGCCATTTGGACATGGCTTTTTGGCCAAACTAACTCTTCTCACTCACTGCAGCACCAAACTGAAATCATTTACCAAGTCACTACAGCAACAACCCAAAAGGAACCACAACTTCAGCATCGCCCCGTCAAGCAACCCAAACCTGGGTCCTTTCAAATAGTTGTCACATGATTTTAAAAATAGATATTTTTTTTCAATGCAGTTCAAAAGATAAATAATTAATCTTTCAATGATTTATAGTTTGTGTGAAAAAAATCTTCAGCCCATGCTAGTTAGAAGCAGTGCTGCTTTTGTTAATTTTATTAAGTTATGACAATAAACAACAATTACTGGATGGTACAATGTGAAATGACAAAAGAAGCAAAGAAAGGAAGCGATCAACACTCGAGTCCCCCAGAGAAATCGACACGGAGCTTAGGGTGGTCCTCGCTCGGCTGTCATCCATTCGTAGCACCAGCTGTTTGACCCCCTAAAGCTTTCATTCTCCACCCCCATTATCCTTCCCGCTCTGTTGTCGCCCACTCGCCGTTTCCCATAGCTGCATAATCTTGGGGCTTCCCTTGCACAACTATGTATGCACCTAGGAATTCCCAGAAGCTTGACCCTAGTTTCGGCACCACTTAGTTTTGGAATATCCAAAGCCACACTTATCCTTTGGCCTACAGCATCACAAACAATTCTGTGCCAGTACCAGTGCCCTGGTCTCATGGAACAAAGATGCAAGAAACTGTTTTGCGCACTTTTTTTAAATGGGAAAGTTGAGATTCATTCACCTGACTCCTTGGATAAGGCATTCGGTGTAAATTAGCTTCCAGGCAACTCTTGGGTACAGTCGACGCCATCTTTGAGACTGTCATTTATCTCAACACAGTCACAGCGGAGTAATTGAGAAAAAAAAAATCTTCCCACTTCTCCTCCCCCACTCCACTCTACCCCAACGTGAGGCCAACCCACGGGGGTCTATCCGTGCTCTATCCTCTAAATGCTGAGTGTCAAGCAAGGAAGCAGTCTTTGGTATGACACAGCCAGGGTCAGAACTGAACGTCTGACGTGCCAGACTCAGAACAGACGCACTGGTAAACCATCAAACTACTCAATGGCTATTCACAAACTGTGCTCTTTAACAGATGTCAGCATTCATCTAGGTCACAAAACATCAAACTGTCATCGACAAACAAAACATGTAATCAAATGAGAACAAAAGCATGAATGCAACAAGAACGGCACTCAGTAGAACACATACCTCCGCCGGGCTGAACAGTTATGTTTTCTATCCCACTGATAGGCCGGATCTGCATCAGGACCTGAAACAAAATCTAATCGGCTTGTTCTTGTTACCTACCCAACTCATCCACATAGTTTTATCAAAACCCATCCATAACTTTTTAAAATGTCATCTATATATCGTGTTTGGTCACATCTCTCAATAGAGAAGAATCACTTAAACAATGTAGCCTGGTGTTGGCTCAGTGGTTAGGGTGGTGGCTTGGGATCCTAGGGTCCTGAGTTCAAGCCCTGTCAGCCGCTGAATTAATACACCAGGGGGTTGACTCAGTCTGTCATCCTTCTGAGGTCGGCGAAATGAGTACCAGTTCCAGTGTGTGTACTGGTAGAGGGACACTGCATCAGCGACACAGTTGCGCTTCAAGAAATGATAGCTACCCCGGCAGCTGAGCTGCCATACGACCACCACCACCACCACTTAAACAATGGGAAAATAAATTATCGTATCAGGATCGAGATACAGATCTTCACTAAAATCGAAGCAATTTATCCTTGTCATACACCCAATATGTCCACCACGTTTCGTCCGGACAACTTTTTGAGATATCTTGCTCACAGACAGACAAACAAACAAAAAGACAGACAGACAGGGTTGAAAACATAACCTCCACCCACCTGCGGTGGTGGAGGTAACAACAGGGTTACAAAATACATATTTATTTACGATTGGGTCCAAAGGATGTTGACAGTGTTGTCTTTTATAGACAAAATTTTTTTGTGCCCATCCTGAATTACCCAGAGGGCATTTATAAGTGCAAGGTGTTAAATAGCAAAACATAAAAGGACAGATGAGGACAGGGCAACAAAACCAAACAAAAAAATCCTCTGAAGGTTATTAGTGAGCCAGTTGGTGTTTAAAAAAAAAACAGAAAGAAACAATCCAATAGCAGCATAGAAAAGTAATTATTCTGAGACTGCATTGTTAAACAGGAGCTCAAGAGTCCAAATGTATAAAACCGCTGTCTTCCCCATGACGGGACTACCATACCCACCTGAAAAAAGAACAGCAGGGATACCAGTCTAAGGTGAAAAAAGTCAGTAAAATGGTCTCAACGATCACAAAACAAAAATGAAACAAGACTACTTCTTCAATATTTGCCACAATTATTCCCACGTTCATGTGGGGTTTCCCGGGGAAAACTTGGCCCAAGTCTTTCACGAACTGGCTGGCCAGGCCTGAGGCCCGACTAAGTAGTTAAGGCTAGGAATTTGTAATTTGTTAGGGTGCTGGCGATAGCTTGCTTACTCTTCGCGAAGAATACCGTGAGATCTTTAACGTCCAACAACTAATTCCGGCAGACAGGACGCCCGTTTAATGTCCATCCGAGGGACAGAGCACACATCGAGGAATCAACCTGCCTGTGAAACACTGTGATGCAGTATGTAGTTTGGCCAAGATTCAAACCCAGGCTAGACAGCTGAGGGGGGAGTGTGTGTACCTCCAAGCCATCCTGTCAGCCCCATAAAGATAAAACGACATTACAAATCTAAATGCAGTACTGTGTTAACAAATATACAGCAAAAACTGAGAAAGGTTGTGTGGAGGGTGGGGCTAAGAGAGAACAAAAGTTTAAAATCAGAACAGACACTAGCTAGTACAGCCGTTTATCTTGATGGCTTCAGAGAGCTCCCTGGCCAAACCTGTAGTCCACTTTATCTCTCAAAAACTGTCCAAAATTTTCTTCAAATGAAGACAAAGATCGTAAAAATGGTGACTCGACTTCTTAAACTCTGGAACCACACACTTCTTCACAGGTCTAGCTCTCTCATCTCAGATCGCATTTCTGGTATCGTAAGCATGATTCCTTCTCCATCTTGTAAGCCAGTCAGACTGATGGAACCTTTAATCGCTGAGTAAAGCCTCCAGCCAGTGGATGTCTTTCATTCAAGTGAGCCAGAGTCGAAAAACAAGACTGCCTGAAATCTGGCCTTTTCAGACTTTTTATTTATATCTTCAGAATCCTGATAGCTGCTGTACAAGTTTGTTTCTTTAATGGTACACTGCTCAGTTTCTCAAAACTTGACTATCTGTTCTGGCTTCTCCTTTTTCTCTTTCCTTCCTGGACGTTCCACTTAGAACCTGTCATTTTTGTTGACTCACTAATGAATGGATATGTTGAACCTCAAAATAAGCGGTTGAGGCAATCTCATTTGATAATTTCCTCACAAATGGCTTCCTGCCATGCTATGAAGCCAACTGCTAATGGCATTCAGAATCCTTTAGATGATTAGCTGATGAATTTCCAATGAAAGAAAGCATTGTGTTTCTTTGACTGGCACACTTTTCCCTGCTCCAATCATGGAGGCTGGTACTTCTTAAAGAGATATTCTTGTATTATTTTTGCAACCTACAGAAATTAAATTTCTGCTTTCCTGACATTTACTCACAGAAATAATTGACAAAATAATTCAAACTGCCAAGGATTTGTGTGGCAGAAAGGCCAATGTGCACTATTAGAAACACAATTACTAAATTATAAGTTGGCTAAATGGGAGATAGGTCCTGGGTAGTGTATCATGAACGACCAGCAAGGAATGTGATGTCCCATTTTGTGAGACTGGGAAAAATGAAAACTTCTACATGAATAAATATCAGTGTGTGTCAGTGTGTTGGTGTATCTCCTTCATAAGTCCCAAACCATGAAACCTAGCAGCCTGAAACTTTGCATGCATACCAAGAAAGCTCCAAGAAAGTGCATGACTGAAAATTGGGTGTTGGATTAATTAAAAACACCCCTTTTGAAGATAATTAATTAACGGCCTTATTTAATTATATCCTTCATCAGGTGCATCCTCGGTCACTGCTCTATATGGGGTCTTAAGGTGTATCCTAGGTAACCTCGCTGGGGTCTGAAGCTACCATGTTTTTTGGCCTGCTCAACCATGCCTTGACTTGGAACAGGCCACAATGATTTCTTCACGATAAAGTTTTTTTTTTCTTCACTTTCTTCAGTCATATTATCGAATGCCTGTTCATCATAGCTATGAATCATTGCATACATCACTTTTGTAAGTGCTTTCATTTTCAAATTAGGAGCTTGGAGCGATTTCATGCATTAATAAGGTTACGATTTTCCACGATCTACTCTCACGGACTAATTAAAGTAAATCATCGAAATATTATTTTGGTTTGAGGATCGGATATCGTCCGGACTAAATAAGTGTCAAAATATGATGATTAAAATTGAAAATGAACAGGATAGAATGAACATCATAAATATATGTAGAAAAGATTACATGCCCAGACCGGGAATCGAAGCCAGGCCCTCTGGCAAACCGTATCAGTGCTCTGCCATCTGAGCTATCTGGGCGACCCACCGGCTGAGCATACATGTGGAAGTCTGGGCACGTAATTTTTCCACATATATTTATGCTGATAATTTAAATAAATTAACGACTCATAACTAAACCGATATACCTATTTACTTTAAGCAAGCAAGGTAATGTTCCCTCCTCCATACATACACAGGAAAATGTGAAATTTCCAAAGCATTAACCTTGTCTTTTTCTGCTGTTTGGAGAATTATATTGAGTGAACAAAAAAATTTAGAAATGTGCCAAAATTAACCAGCTTCATTGAGCTGTATGATTTAATGCATTCACTGCTTGACCTCATGCCCTGTCACCCAGAAGAAACTGCCTATCCATAGCATCTGCCACATCTGTGTGTATACATATGTTCAGAGATTCCTCGAGGTGCTCTCCAGGGAATCAAAGCAAATCTGGTGAAAAAATGACGTTTTAAAATAAAGTTATAACGTTTGCACGGACCGCGAATCTATGTACCACGTGACGCGTACACAGACGAGCAGGCAACATGGTGGATTTTCTGCAAGGCTTACTTTACGGACAATTGAACTTTGCGATGTCTCCAGGGTTATTTTGCATTAAGCTGCAACTCTTTTGTGGATAAACTCATTATTTGAACAAATTCATTTTATTTCATTAACTGCTGCGTGCACGGTGAAGACCGGCTTTGAAGATAATTAATTGAGTACATTACAGTTAAAGGGATCCCATATGGTATGCAGCGACAGCCTGGCCAGCCGTTCCTTATCAACCATTTAAAGGGAGTGCTTGCTCGAGTGCTTAAGTCATTTGCCGAGCACCATTGTCGATAGCGGTACTGCGCTACGTCACACTGAATGAATCACACCTGAGCGTGTGGTTCGTGAACCATCACCCTAAGTGGGTGGTTCATGCTCTGTCACGCTGAACGAGTGGTTTGTGCTCTGTCATCTTGTCTGAGCGAGTTGGTGTGAAATAACACTCGATTGCCGAGCCGTTTGCTGTATTGATGCGTTTTCTAAATTACCAAGCCAAATTTTCTTTCCACCCATCAGACATAGCTGTTTATAAATATGAATGTTTGTGAACATATCCCTGAAATGTCTGTATAAATGCAACGTTGCTTTTCAGTGAAAGCTACTGAAGGTCTTTGGGTTGTATGCAGTACGTACTGTAATTGGTAATGACGTGTGTGTGTGTGTGTGTGTGTGTGTGTGTGTGTGTGTGTGTGTGTGTGTGTGTGTGTGTGTGTGTGTGTGTGTGTGTGTGTGTGTGTGTGTGTGTGTGTGTGTGTGTGATTCATAAAGCATAACATATTCTCTCTGCTAACTCCCACCTGTCTGTCTGTCCATATCTGGATGGTGGTTATGTTTCAACTGCGTTCATCTCCGGACGTGTCCAGGAAGTACTTATGTCCAGATGAGGGGGGTGTCCGAACGTGTCCGAGCGGTGTTCGTCTCCAGCCAGCTTGGCTCCGGACACGTCTGGGCGATGTTTGTCTCCGGACGCATCCGGGTGATGTTTGTCTCCTGCCGCATCCAGGCAGTGTTTATGTCCAGACAGGAGTTTGTCTCTGGACAGCTTGGTTCCCGACGTGTCCCGGCGGTGTGTTTGTCTCCGGATGGAAGTTTGTCTTCGGATGTGTCCAAGCAGTGTTTGTGTCCGGTCCTTTCTGCGCTGGATGCATCCGGTGGGTTTTGTCTCTGGACGTGTCTGGGCGGTGTTTGTCTCCGGGCCGTGTTTATAGTATGACTGGTAGAAAATGGATTTTAGACATTATTTTGTTTCCATCTTCACTGTTGTTCTATGCAATCATTTTGATGAAACAGTATGAATCAATAAGTTAACACTCCACCGCACATCTGCCTTCACTTCCTCTCACCTACACTGTCTTCCCTTACCCCACCCCTCTCTCCTACACTCCTCCTAGCTCCTCCACCCTCCTCGCTCCCACACCCATCCTCGCTCCCCCACACCCATCCTCGCTCCCCACACCCTCTCGCCCGCACCCTCTTGCTCTCCACCCCTCCTCGCTCATCACTCCTCACTCCCCTCCGCTCCCCCACACCCATCCTCGCTCCCCCACACCCATCCTCGCTCCCCCACACCTCCTTGCTCCTCACCCCTCTCGCTCATCACTCCTCACTCCCCTCCTCGCTCCTCCACCCCTCCTTTCCCTTCCACCTCTTCACTCTCCCGCTCTCTCTCCCCACCCCTCACTCCCTTCCCCCCCTCCCCCCGCTTTTTCTACTCCCTCCTTTAGTGTTCCCGTCAGCGAAGTGTACGGGGTGGTATTTGCTAGTCGATAATAAGAACATGGACCTAGGGTAACATGGGTGGGTACAGATTCAGTTGGCAAATAAAACAGCACGAGGTAGTGCAAATACCTCCACCAGGCTGAACAGTTTACATTTTGTATACCAATGATAGGCCACATCTGCATAACAACAAAAATCTAATCAATTCGTCCTCGTCACACACCCAATGTGTCCACCAAGTTTCGTCCGAATCCGTCCATAAATTTTTGATATATCCCGCTCATAGACAAACAGATCTCGACAAACAGATAGACAGATAGACAGACAGACAAGCGTGAAAATATAGCATGTGAATATGTACAATTCACCATTAACATGATCTCAGAGAGACTTGTGTCCTGGATACCATGCCCAATAAATAATGAAGTCGGTCCTTGGGATGTGACATTAGCAAAGGCGATCAAAGTTGTTAAACTTGTGAAACTTACTATCCAATACACACCTTTAATACAGGCTGCAAGATCAGACTAGTGTAAAGTGCAAACAATGGATAAGGCATGCAAACAACAGCATATACTACTTGTACACCTCATCAAAATCCGATGACACCACACCACAACTGCTCTGTACTGCTCTATGCATTACAGGCTCAGGGCCCAATAATGTCATGCAAACTTGCTTGCAGCTCTTGCTTACTCACTCAAAATTATACCACCAGCTTGCCAGCACACTCGACGCAGACGCCATCAGGGACGAAAGCACGAGTGATCGGTGAATGAGACACCGACCCAGAAGAGCATGGGCGATAAAGGATTCACACAACATGCAATACTAGATTGCACCAATTACAAATCCGAAATGAGCAGATGATCGATGATGGCATGCTCGAAGTTTAATGCTTCTCTTTTCATATTCAACAGGCACGTAAACAGTAAATGGTTGCAAAGGAAGAATAAATGATCCTGATGGAGCAGACTCTCTGCCGTGGCCGAGTTGAAGACATGAAGAAGTCGAAAAGTTGTCGGTGAAACAACACCGAAAGATAATGTTTGTTACCTCCGCCAACGAAGGTGAAGGAGTAGTTTTTACCCTTTCTGTTGGGTGGTCGCTAGAGTACCCTTTTTTCACTTTTGGGTGGTGGCTTGAGGACCCTTATTTTCACTTTTTCCATCTGTCTGTTTGTTTGTTTGTATGTTTGTATGTAATGGACAGCTCTGGAGGCCAGAGGAGTCAACCGATTTTGATGAAACTTGACAGGTAGGTTCATACCAGGATCTAGTTCTATGCTTTTGAGCACCGTTGCTATGGACACCACCGTTGCATAGCAACGGAACTTTGAAATGTTTGAAAAATGCTAAAAAAATTAATTTTTTCGAAAAACAAAAATCGGCTTCCAGGCTTTTATGCGCACAAAAATCAACGTCTTTGTCAAAAAATTTCAGCCCGATCCGTCAAAAACTGTATGACTAGTATGCAATTATGTAGCGACCACCCATGTCGCCTACCGGCTTGTTGGGTGGTCGCTAGAGTACCCTTATTTTCACTTTTTCCGTCTGTCTGTATGTTTGTATGTTTGTTTGGATGTAATGGACAGCTCTGGAGGCCAGAGGAGTCAACCGATTTTGATGAAACTTGACAGGTAGGTTCATATCAGGATCTAGTTGTATGCTTTTGAGCACCGTTGCTATGGACACCACCGTTGCCTAGCAAAGGGACTTTGAAATTTTGAAAAATCCTAAAAAATTATTTTTTCGAAAATCAAAATCGGCTTCCAGGCTTTATGCGCACTATAATCAACGTCTTTGTCAAAAAATTTCAGCCCGATCCGTTCAAATATACTAGTATGCAATTATGTCGCGACCACCCATGTCGCCTACCGGCTTGTCTGTATGTTTGTTTGTTTGTGTGCAGAAAATCTCAAAAAGTTGTGGACGGATTTGAATGAAATTTTGTGGACAGTTTCGGTGTGTGACAAGGACAGATTGATTAGATTTTGGCAACGATCCGGATCCGGATCCGACTACTAGAATTTTAAGTGATTCTTTACCATCGAGAGATCGGGCCAAAAATGATATATAGCAAGATATCTCAAAAAGTTGTGGACGGATTCGGACGAAACTTGGTGGAAAGTTGGGTGTATTGCACGGACGAATTGATTCAATTTTGGTGAAGATCCGAATCGGAATCTGGATACGATAATTATTTAATTTTTAAAGTAATTCTTTACCATTGAGCGATCGGGCCAAAACGATATATAGCATGATATTTCAAAAATGTATTGGGCCAGATATGTTCTCCTGGATCAGGCATTGCATGGTGGAGATATGCACTCTACCGAGTGCCCTTCTCGTTTATACCGTTTGAAGTTACAAAAATGGGAGTGGTATTTGGCGTTTTCATTTATCATTACAAGAGATAAGCACAGCTGCTTTAACATAATGTCAAAATATTATTCATGAGAGCAGCTCTCGGCTTGGTCATTGTGCTGTTTTTCCAGTACTAAACCATCAAGGAAACGGAATATCAACATGACGAAGATGGCTTCAGATCACATTCAGAACTTCGGTGGCATTGTTCATCATTGCTGCAGAATCTATGGCTATTGGCCAGATGGATACCTCATTTTCAAGGTTGCAAGAACATTTTCCCCATCACTGTCACTATTCATCGACAGATTTATCTTGCCAAAGCAAATATCAATCAAAATGCATCTCAATAATAATAGCATTGAAGTAAAATCAATTCACTTTAAATAATGAAATTAATAGTTTCCAAAGCGATGGAATGGTGTCGAGGTAGCGAGTGCACTTGCCTTTGAGCAGTTTAGCTTGGATTCGATTCTCGACACGAGGATACAACTGTGGGATGTGCTTCACGGGCAGGGCGTTGCATCAGCAAGTGATGGACATTACACTGGGGGACCCATCTGCTCGCATTCGTCTGTGGATGTTAAAGACTCCATGGGGACTTTCACGAAGAGTCAGTGAACTATTGCTGCGATCCTGAACAAATTTAAAAATAAGGGCAAACCACCCAGCATAACCTTCGCCGAGAGACTGCTTCGGCAGCACAAAAACGCTGTCCACAGAGCGGGACAAACCAACACCACTGCAACCAATGGCTTCCCATAAAGAAGGCAAAATCTCCTCCTATACATTTTTCTTTTGAAACGTTATTGCTCATAGAAGTTGTGACACATCCTTGCAGTAAGTTTAGGTCCAGCCTCCAAAGGAAAGAAAAACTGTCTTTAGCAAAATCCAAAAATAGTGATTTGTTCAGGATGCCAGCAATTCTAGGAAGTCATATTTTTGGGACTCTGTATATAAAGCATAGCCATATCCACAATAATTAATTCTTCCTTTCGACCCAGAATTAACTATATCTGGTAAAAAGCGAACTGTGCTTTAGGAACCACCTAGATGTTGCAATATTGTGAGTGTTTGTAAAAGGTCCAGAAACTTTCTTTTAAATAGCACATGGAAGCATTCTGGCTACTCTTACCTATGCTCATTAGCAAGTTTCTTCCCTTTAGCAAACATTCTTCAATACATAACAAATGTTTCGCAAACACCTTATTCCTGCTACGTGAAACGCTGCAACCCATGCCTACAGAAAACGGATTTTTTTTTTGGAACGCTGGCCACATTTTCCATACAATCATCATATAACTAGCTTTTACCATTGCACATATTTCTTATGTAGTCAACTTGGTTGTTGGATGGCTTTGAAGGCCATAAAATATAAGTTGATGAATCTTTCCTTCATATTGGGAAAGGAGGTGCACAGAGCACACTGCACAAGCACATCTACCCTTGCCACTAGAGATGGTTTGAGCCCAAACCTAAAAAACAATGGGAAAGGCAGGAATCCCGAATCAATTTCCCACAATGTTCTAGAAATTCCCGGGAAGAAACACCAGCTTGAGCTCTATTTGTTCGAAAGCTTGGCTCAGCTCAACCTCGAGAAAACTAGGCTTGCACCATCTCCAGTCTCTATCATACGCGGCATGTCAGAGGTGTGGCACAATTGCTGCTGGTGTGGCACAATAGACAACATAGAAGATATGAGCATGAAAATATTATCCTGAACTTTGTGTTTACCAGAACTTTCAGTGCAGTACTCTTTAATCTCATTCGCACAAGGGCAAAGGCAGACATTCCACAACATGGTCAAGGATGGTTGTGGACGCTTATTACTGGAGCCATTCATTCTACAGAACCAAGTTCACCTCTCCCACCTACCTGGCCGATTTAATTTCAAAAGTTAAAAGAGGGTTTGTGGCATCAGGGATGAAATAACTGCATCTTGCTATTTTCAGGAAAAGTTGTGCGAGTGACGATACGCTGCCAAACATTATGGGACATCCCATTGCAAAAGTGAGAATTGCCTACACGTGTGTGTATGATTTTACACAAAATTGTAAATCGAAAGAATGTAAAAATAAGCACAGAACGTCAAACTGATCATCAAGAGGAATGCAAAGAACACCACTCGGTTTCGGAGCATCGAGTCGAAGAGGAAGGAGTAAATGAAGATCCAATGAGGAATACTTCGATCTTATAAGACCCCAATCACCGAGTGTCTTCATTATAATCAAAACCGATATGGACAACACAATCTCTCATCAGCGAGTACGATGGTGTGGAGGAATTCAACTACCTCAGCTGCCATATGGATATGCCCTGCAGGAGTAGCATGCATTTGTAATGGTGCTCCAAATGACAATAGGGAAAGACCGAGGCTAGAAGCCAAACTTTGCCTTTACAATACAGTACTTGAAACCCACCAATCTTCCTCTATGGATTGGAGACACTCAAGCAGACAATAACAAAATGAATGTGTTTGATCAATGGTATCTGCATCATATGCTTAGCATATATGCTGGATGCCCCATATAGCAACTGCTGAGGTGTGGTGAACAACTGGTAAGCTAGCTCTCAACATGAGGCAGTCGCAATTTATTTGTACACACAGCTCGTATGGATCGCAGACAGGATGCAGCAAGAGCACGAAAAGTGAGATTACCAAAGGATTTGAGGAGATCCAGAAGCAGACACCAACCCACTTGGCTATCGACAGTGACAAACAACCTGAAATCCCAAGACAATGGGATAACTTTGATGGCGTGAGTCGCAGATAAATGAAGGAAGTGCAAGGAAATCGTGGATTATGCTACACAACCACAGCAAGCAAAAAAGAGACAGAAGGAACATTAACATGAAGCAAAAGACGACAAGGAACACCAACATCTAACAGACAATCAAGAAAACGAGGAAATAGACCGAGACAAACTGTTAAGACAGAATGGCTGTGACTCTTCTGTCACATCAAGCCTCCAAGTATTAATGAGGGGTTCACAGAAGCATTGCAAAGTAAAGCAAGATACCAGTATAATTAATTAAGCCTTGCATTCAATGAAAAGCCACAGAAGAGCAGCTTCACACAAGCCTTTTTATCAATGTGGTCGATGCATAACCACAAATAGCGTGGCACAACAAAGCAATCGCTGGAGCATCTTAACAGAAAAAAACAGCTTTTGTGGAGCAACAAATCCAATGTGGTAGCAAGATCTGTCGCATGTGATGGAATGCCAATTATGGGCTTGACAACAAAACAATGAGCACAAACATATGAACAAACCGAGGAACACACCGTTACTGTACAAGGAATGGCAGAAGAATTAGACCTGCAACCGATGGAAAACTGGAAGCAGATGTTTGAGTGAGGGACCCGGCAAAGATTATAGCACAGCGAGCCCTCAACATATTAGTTGGCTCAGGCTGTTGTACATCAATAATTGTTATGCATTCGAGAATATTGTGTCTCATGACTTTTTGGTAGAATAGTACACAAAAAAAAGTAAAATGTTCTCAATCTGTACTCCAAATAGGGTGCACAGCATCAGCTGTACTCCCAGAAAGGATATTACCTACAGACACCCATGTGTTGTGTACAAATGAATGAATGAATTATAATAACAATGGTCTCGGTGAAGCAGCTTGAGGCTATACCCAGTGGATTGATTTATATTTTTGTATTCAGGTGTTTAGACTTTGGCCTGTGCTTAAGTTGTTATTAATGAATGCGTATTGGAACAGCATTCAATTACAAATTCACCCAGCTGGTTGCATCGTACCTGAGGGAGGCTGTACTCTTTCTGCAATACCCAGGTGCACATTGGGGCAAGAATTTGCAAATTGGCCAGGGTGCCAGCCATTGTTTAGTCATTGCAAGACACGATGGGGTCTTTAAAGTCTACCAGCTCATGCCAACGGACGAGTTCCCAGCTTCAGGCCCATCCAAGGGACGGCACTTCCTCTGTGCCATCTTGTAGGATGGAGCTTGAGGAAGAAGTTGGTTATGGAGCATGGACTCGAAAATAAAAGCAACTCAAACTTCACTCTTTAAATTGGTTTTTGGGAATCGAACACCAGGTTTGGATATCATCAAAAGTTAATGCAGTGATTGAAGACGAGCGCTTTGCATTTATCAGATTACTCTTCTATTAATTGTAATGGGGTCTTCATTTAGAATGTACTGGGCCTGTCTCTGGCGCATGGTTTGGCAGTACTATAGCGTATAGGCCAATGGCCGGGGCTCAGGGTACCGTATGTCAGTATGACAAATAACGAGACAGGATGTGGCTGCTGTTCATAATTAGTGCCATTACATGCTGAAGTGAAATTAAAAGTTTCTTTACTAAATCTTTGTCAGGATGTGAAATTTTTTGGAGGATATTCATTGATCAGTGATTATTTGGACAGTGTGTAATGAAAATTAGACGCTTTTAAATTCAAAGTAATATGTGTCGTGTTATTATTTTTTATTTTAGCAAAGTTATATACGTAAGAGTGATGCTAAAAATGCTAAGAAAAGTTGAATATAGACAAAAATTCTACGACATACATTGCGAACAGTGGTGTCTGTCCGTGCATTTGTCTGTCTCCTGTTTCCGCCGCCGCTTCCCGCAATGCATTTGAAAAGCTACTGATTAGTTCTTTTGCATTTTCATTTCACCTTTCTTTCAGTAATCTTTAAAATCAACATGAACGTCTGGATTAAATATATATTGAATGTAGCTCTCCATGAAGTCACAAACAATTTTAAATCGCAATGTTTTGCCTGCTTTTTAGACAAATCCAATCTCCGCTACCTGATGTTTGATCACCATTTTGCGGTGGGTGGTATAAGTAGCTCGAGCTTTGGCTCAGAGTGAAACCAAGAGTGCAACACAATTAACCTTTTTAAAGTCCATGAAATATTTTAAATTGACAGATTAATTTAACCTTTTCCTGTAACTGGGGACAGGTACTTCTGCTTGTACTAAAATATTGTCAATTAATTATGATGGATACCCGTGCCCTCCGGGAATGGAATACGGTGTCAGTGAATCATTTGCACTGTGCCATGTCTACAGTACAGGTGAAAATTGCAAGTACAGTACTGTACTAAAGCAAAGGCAAGGCAAGCAGAAGTCTACACATATGTTTTATAGAGAAATTTATACATTATTACAAAAAGAGAATTGGCATCTTTTTGGATTAAGTATGATCATTTTCACTGGTAATTAGCATTACCACATGAGGGAGACAAGACAAGAGGTAGTTTTAGACAAAAGTGATATATTTTTTTAAAGGTACCAACAAAGCTACACAAATATAGATGTAGATTCTAACTTTGAGGATTTTTCTTTCGGAATTGGCTTCGTCGTTTCCCCCATCTTTAATACACCCTCCCTCCGGAAGGGGTCAGTGGTTAAACGATTTCCACGATGCCACATGTACAGGCGACAATTATAAGTCATCTCCCCACCCTCACAGGGCCAGCGGGGAGAGGAGGGTGATGGGTGATTTATTTCATGCTCAAGACCTGACCCTGTGTACTCCAGGAAAGTATGCCAAATTTGGGCGAAATTGACATAGTGGATGGTTAATATACTGTAAAAAAATAAAATATATATATACAGGATATATACTACAGTATCTCACAAAAGTGAGTACACCCCTCACAAATATGTAAATAATTCAGTGTAACTTTTTAAGCAGCTGTGCTAGAAGCAAAAGCTGAGAGTTGATGACAGTAGACATTCTGCAATATGTATGCAGACACAAAACTGCCATTCCATAAAAACAATGTGGCATATTACGAATTTCTGAAAGAGGAGGCAACCAAAGTGAGTATATGTATGCAGACACAAAATGCCATTCCATAAAAACAATGTGCATATACGAATATTTCTGAAAGAGGAGGCAACAAAGTGAGTAACACCCCTACTATTGTCTGCACAAGCTCTCGAATAGAGAGAGAGAGAGAGAGAGTGAGTGAGTGAGTGAGTGAGTGAGTGAGTGAGTGAGTGAGTGAGTGAGTGAGTGAGTGAGTGATGAGTGAGTGAGTGTGAGAGAGTGTGAGAGAGTGTGAGAGAGTGTGAGAGAGTGTGAGAGAGTGTGAGAGAGTGTGTGAGAGAGTGGTGAGAGAGTGTGAGAGAGTGTGAGAGAGTGTGAGAGAGGGTGAAGAGAGAGAGTGAGAGAGAGAGAGTGAGAGAGAGAGAGTGAGAGAGAGAGAGAGAGAGTGAGAGAGAGAGAGTGAGAGAGAGTGAGACAGAGAGTGAGAGAGAGAGTGAGAGAGAGAGAGTGAGTGAGAGAGAGAGTGAGAGAGTGAGAGAGTGAGAGTGTGAGAGTGGTGAGAGTGTGAGAGTGTGAGAGTGTGAGAGTGTGGGATGTGAGAGAGGGTGAGAGAGGGTGAGAGAGGGGTGAGAGAGGGTGAGAGAGAGGAGAGAGAGAGAGGAGAGAGTGTGAGAGAGTGTTGAGAGAGTGTGAGAGAGTGTGAGAGAGTGTGAGAGAGTGTGTGAGAGTGTGTGAGAGGTGTGAGAGTGTGTGAGAGAGAGAGAGAGAGAGAAGATATCTATATATATATATCTAGAAAGGCATTCAGTAAAGCGCATACCTCCGCCATGTAATGCCTGATCCACGAGAACATATTGGGCCAAATACATTTTTGAAATATCATGCTTTGCAGTGCTATATCGTTTTTGGCCCTCAATGGTGAAGAATCACATAATAAATTAAATAATACTGGTGTCCTGATCTTCACCAAAATCGAATATATTCGTCCTTGAGACACATCCAACCTGTCCACCAAGTTTCGTCCAAATCCATCCACAACTTTTTGAGATATCCTGTACAAAATGAGACAAACGGACAGAAAGGAGTGAAAACATAACCTCCTACACCTTCGGTGGGGGAGGAAAATATATAAATATACGAGAAGGGTACTTGGTAGAACGCACATCTCCGCCCTGTAATGCCAGATCCACGAGAGCATATCTGGCCCAATACATTTTTTAAATATCATGCCTTCTATCGTTTTTGAGCACGATCTCTCAATGGTGAAGAATCACTTTAAAAATTCTAGTAGTTGGATCTGGTTTCAGATCTTCACCCAAATCGAATCAATTTGTCGTGGTCACACAACCAACCTGTACACCAAGTTTCATTCGAATCCGTACAAAACTTTTTGAGATATCGTGGTATATATTAGTTTAGCCCTATCAATGGTGAAGAATCACTTAAAAAAAACTAGAAGGGCACTCGGTAGAGCGTATACCTCCACCACGTAATGCCTGATCTACGAGAACATATCGGGCCCAATACATTTTTGAAATATCATGCTATGCAGTACTATGTCGATTTTGGCCCAATCGCTCAATTGTGAAGAATCACTGTAGAAATTAAATAATTATCGTATCCAAATCCAGATTCAGATCTTCACCAAAATCGAATCGTTTCTTCCTTGTCACACACCCAACTTGTCCACAAAGTTTCATCCGAATCCGTCCACAACTTTTTGAGATATCCTGCACATAAACAGTCTGTCTGTCTGTGTGCAGGATATCTCAAAAAGTTGTGGACGGATTCGGAGGAAATTTGGTGGGCAGTTTGGGTGTTTGACAAGGACGAACCGATTAGATTTTGGTGACAATCCGAATCCAGACACTTGAATTTTTCAGTGATTCTTCCCGATTGAGATATGAGGGGCAAAAACAATACACAGCATGATATCTCAAAAAGTTGTATGGATTCGGAATAAAGTTGGTGGACAGGTTGGGTGTGTGACCACGACAAATTTATTTGATTTTGGTGAAGACCCGAATCTGGATACGAAAATTATTTAATTTCTGAAGTGATTCTTCACCATTGAGAGGGCCAAAAACGATATATACAAGCATGATATTTCAAAAATGTATTGGGCCCAATATGTTCCCGTGGAACAGGCATTACATGGCGGAGGTAAGTGCTCCACCGAGTTCCCTTCTAGTTTAACATATCGTGGTAGTACTGCAAAACTGGAGGTTCTTGGAAGTGATAAAGTGATTTGTGTTCTACAGTGTTCAACAAGTATATAATTCAATTTAAATAAAATAAAGATTGTAAAGGTCATATATTAAAAAATATATATATATAAAACTTAATTCTGGAAGTGTGAGTTTCTCGTTCAGAATGATTTTCAATTTTGTTTGACTGTCAGGCAGACAGAGTAAAAACATCTCACTCCTCTCTGCGCATACCCGAGCAGGACGAATTCAGAGACAAAGTACAGTCCTATTAAAAGGCAGATTCGTTTTCCGATCCATGTTGCGATTCGTGTTCAAAATATAACATTCAATTTAAACAAGTTGTTCCTCGATCATAAACTGATGTTTGTTGTCAGATGAACTGAGATGGACAGACATGAACCAATTTCTTAACCCCGTTTTTTGCTTCACATGTGCTGTTAACAAATTCATAACTTCAGGATATTGAGGGACCTTCTAAATATGCACCATGTGATATTTCCATTTACATTGTCAACAGACCAATCATTTTAATGAGCTGTCATAGTAATAATTGTGCTTAGTTACCTCTCTGTTTGAGATTGCTTTTTCAATGTGCTGAATAACATTGATGGTCATCGTGGGGGGGGGTGGAATGCATGTGTTGTAATGTTAGTATGTAGACATGGTTATAAGGAATTTTTATATTTGTGCACTTGTAGTACAAAATGTGATGTAGCACATTGTAATTGGCCATTGTGTACTGTAGTGGGCACAAAGTTAACTTCAAGCAGGTGTGGCCTGGCCTGCAGAAAGGAGGATAGCTTGAGTACATTGCCACAGAAAGCCATCTTTTTTAATGCCCTTGCAAAAAAGGCCGAGTCTTAAAACCCTGTCTCCGTAAATATGTTGCACACATGGTCCTTTTTCCTCTCCTTATACTCTTATCTTCTCACAATTTTCTTTCCTCACTCCTCCCACATTCCTCTATCCTCCCTTTTCATTTCCTTTTCTCAATGTACTCACCTCTTCACCAACAAGTAGATGCCCTCCTATACCCATCTCATGGTGCATTACATACATCAATATCACTTTAAATCTATGTTCTGGGTTCACCTTGTATTCAAGCTGTGCAAGTGAACCTTCAATTTTAATATGTTCAATGCTCCCGAGCACATACTGTATGTTACAAGTAAATAATGGTCTTAAGATACACCACAGTACGAGCACACACTCTCAACTATAAATAATCCTTCAAAGATTTGATAACACTTGGCTATAGGAGAATGTAAGAATGATGAATGTAAAAATATAACATTTAGAGAAAGATACATAGATAATGGTTGTTTTCTGTTTCTCAGTTTCCACTGGAATCAAGGAATACTTCTATTTTCCAGTTCATATTTTTTCGATGTTGGCTTTCCAGCAACAGATTTTTTTTTAACAACAAGAGGACATGGTTCAAATATTCCCATAAACAAAGAAAACTCAGTCACCTAGAATCAACAGATTAAAAAAAAAAAAAGCACAATTGTATACAAGTCAAGACCGTGGAAGAGCGAGAAACTGAACGGATCAGGATGCAACAGGACAAAGGGAACAGCAGAAAGAGGGGGGAAACACCAACAGCAGAGTTGAAGTACAAAATAGAGGGAGACTTGGAGAAATAAGGGAAGTGGGGAGGAAAGATGGATAGGGGAGGATGCACAGAGTAGACAAGATGGATACAAAAGGAAACTCTCAGGAAGGAAAAACTATAAATCTGGAAGGAAGAGGACTTGGGAGTGCAGGAGAGCATTTATGGGTGGAGAAAAGATCATGGTTTTGGATGGTGGATGAGATAAGATGGCGGAGAACAGCTGTCTTGAAGACATAGAGGGAGGAATGAGATTGAAGAGAATGTGGAAGTTGATTCCACAGTTGGGGGGGGGGGGGGTGGGCTCTTTTTTTGAAGGCTTTCCACAACATGTTGGAACATTGCTGTGGGGATTTGCTTCCATTCAACCACAACAGCATTAGGGAGGTTGGGCACTGATGGTGGGCGATTAGCTCTGGCTCGCAGTCAGCGTTCCAATTCATCCCAAAGTTGTTCAATGCGGTTGAGGTCAGGGCTCTGTACAGGTCAGTCAAGTTCTTCCACACTGATTTCGACAAACCATTTCTGTATGGACCTCGCTTTGTGCATGGGGTATTGTCATGCTGAAACAGGAAAGGGCATTCCCCAAACTGTTGCCACAAAGTTGGAAGCACAGAA
>CM068956.1:137065746-137076229 GCA_035128595.1 Eptatretus atami
ACGTTGAAAGTAACTGAGCTCTTCAGTACGGCCCATTGTGCTGCCAACGTTTGTCTATGGAGATTGCATGGCTGTGTGCTTGATTATATACACCTGTCAGTAATGGGTGTGGCTGAAATAGCCGAATCCACTAATTAGAAGGGGTGTCCGCATAATTGTTTGGCCTGTAGGTTTATTATTATAACATATCACTCGTTATCTTATATTATATATATATAAGTATATATTGTTACTGGCCGGGGGTCAGCCGCCAACCGACCGCCTCTGAACGGAGCGCAAGTCGAGTCGGCCCGACGATCGCCCGGAATATAGATCGCCGCCGGATAACTCCGAGCGACGGGTCCTTGTACAAGAACCGAAATACGCCAATCGGCAGATCACGTGGGGTAGGGTCATTGCCAATCTTCAATGTACCTAAATACCCACGTGATCCATCTACCGGGGTATTCCACCCTCGAACGGAACTTGTACGGAACAAACCGCCGAGGCGAGCTTGTCCGTGCGGCGTAATCGCCGAGAACCGTCGGTCCAAATGTCCCCATTACGGCAAACCAACGGCTTTCTAACTCCCAACACACGAAATGTTCAGTCAATGAGGGAATGGACGCAACGAGCAGGTTTACATTCACACAAGGACATTTATTATAATGAAACACGTATGCAATTAAATAAGGCAAAACACGATGCAATTATACAAGCAACAAAGACACAAAGAACTACAACCGTCTACTTATTATGTACAGTCATTTACACTTAACAGCAGTTCCTACTTATTAGACGGGCCCACGGACACACGTACGCGTGCGACGCCACACACACACACACACACACACACACACACACACACACACACACACACCGAAACGGTGGCTGAGGCCTTTAATCACGAGCTCCAGCTCAGACAGGTGAGCTGAAAATCAGAGCTTGACTCGAACCTTCTCACTCGTGTGGTCTTCAACTTGTCCGGACGGGCTCCAGCGAGAGCGAGCTGGATCCAATCGCCGCGATCCTTCCCGAGCTCCCGCGAATCCTCCCGCGCTTCTCAACACACTGCCGGTGAGACGAGGCGCCGATCCTTCCTGTCGATCGTCGCTTCCCGAGGATCCAACTCCAAGAAGGCCGATGCGTCGCACCAAGCCGGAAACAAAATGGAGAACGAAAAGCTCCACAACCAAGAAGAAGAGGAAGAAGCCTCCACTCGCAGCTTGAGCCGAACAACCGGTCAAGTTCCTTCCAAACAAAGCAGCAGCGAAGCTCACTGAGCAGCGAAGCAAAAAGCTTCCGAAGGCTCAGCAAGCAAGACCGATGGCTGCTGACAGCCTTCCGAAGCAAAAGCTCCGAAGGCCTACCAAGCAAGCAAGCAGGACCGCATGGCCTGAGAACGACTGCTCTCTCAGAGCAAAAAGCTTACTCTCCACGGACTCAGCACGAACTGCACACGGACTCGAACGGGATCACGACTCACGGACTCCACGAACTCGCCACGACTCACGACTCTTTACACGGACTTCAGAATCAGACGACTCTTCACGACTCAGAACTCGCCACGAACTCAGCCCTACCACGGGACTCCCAACACGAACCAGAAACGATCTCCGCTTTATCCTTCCCACCCTCCCCGCACCCGGCGTGACTCATGCCCTCGTGATCCACCCCCCAGCTCACGGGTGGGAGGGAGTGTTGACGTCACGGGATGGCAGGGTTCTTCTTCCTCTTTGCAGAAAGGGGGAGGGACGTCTCCATTGTTTCTCCTATAGGCCGTGGGCTGTCCGCCGCTATCGTTCCGTTCGTTCCATGAAAAGGGTGCGACTCTTTTTCACTCACAATATGGTCTAAATGATATTTGCTTTAACGTGTTAAAAAGTTCTCCATGTGAACAACGCCAAGTCTGAGCATTAATTAGAAGTTACACGCACTATTTTTCAAAGTGTAATCGGCGATTAACTGCGTACGTTGGCGAGAAGTCGGCCAGCTGGCGTAGCATATATCAGCTGCAACCAATCAGCAGCCGTATTTTTGTAAACACGGGTACTACTTGTACTGTCATGGCAGCTTCCACGTCGGCCTTAACTTAGTGACGTCCCGAGCCAAATCCCAGGAGAAGTCGCCTTCATGGGTGTGTTTTGCATCTGTCATCGGTACAAGAACAGAATGTATGTCCATTTACTGAGGTTAGATGTGGTAAATATCGCGAGTGCTTGGGAGAATGGCTAGATTTACCGGGAAGCTGGTGGCATCGCCCGGTCACGTTATCACAGCCATGCTGGCATTGGCTCCAATATTCCACGAGTGCTGGTTACCATCCGACGTGCTACAGACGTTCACCGATAAAAAGAGACAGCGTGCGAGTAAGAAACAGTGCTTGCACGCTTTTGAGGGAGCGACTGAAGTATCTGCAGTAGATGCTTCTGTTCAAAAGCCTGGTGTGCTGTCATCACCAAAGAAGAGTCTGCGATCAAGATCGGCATTGCCAATCTCTTCACAAGGCCATATCCTCCCACGTATTTGCATCATTTGCAAGAAAGAGTCCACGTTATCTTAACCGAGTCCATGGGCCAAAGCGTGATAAACTAGTTAAGACTGAAACACTCACAGCAGGTACGGACCTAGCTATTTGTTATGAGCTAAATCAAATTTGATCATTTTGATTTGCCATTCTGTCTGTGTACGACAAGTTTGTTGAAGAGCAAAGGAAGTTTCATCCCACCTTCGATTTCTGGACGTCATACTTGGAGATGGTGAATATATTGCTCCTTATTCGAGCCCTCGGGAATCCAACTGGGAGCTCCATCTCGCTGCAACCAGATCTATGTTGCCATGGTTTTTTTCGTACGATCGAGTACATTATTTCCGATATTTGACGGCTTATTGGGTTGAAATGATTGGCCTTCCGGTGAACCGTCCTCAGTGCTATGCCGAATTCGTGAACGTGGTCAGTGGACAGTCCAACGACAAACCAACATGGTTTTGCCTCTATAGCTTGCGACCAGGCTATCGAGCAGACTGTCAACCGTGTTCGAAAACATCAACAGGAATCACCAACTTCAGCCTTGATAGAGCAGCCGTTCACCGCTGGATCCTTTCACAGAATGAACGTGCGGCTATAACCCGACAATGTCAGACCCTAGCGGGTAGTCATTCTGAATCACGTCGTCGGAGGATTTGGATACAGCTCGTACAATAAGGATGAGAAGACACATACAGAACCTCATGTCTACCACCACCTCATGATGGATCCTTTCGATCGAAAGCTGACTTGGTAAGCATTAGTTCTGGGATCATTGCAAGCCCACTGTGAAGCATGATCTCCTCAATGCTATGAAACGGTGAGCATTTACTCTGCGGTTTTATGGAATCCCGTTGTTGACGAACACCGTCGATTTCTACTCCATCCTCAAGGCTCAGAAGCTCAAAACTTTCACTGCACAAGTGAAAAGTACTTCGAGGGTAACATCTAAGAAAGAAATTACCCTGAAAGCTGATCGTAATTTGTTTTCGCACGACTGCTGATCATTGGTCAGACGCGGCAACTCGACATGCGAGAGTACTTTCATATTCGCTAAGTCCTGTCTCGCTTCCCCTTGCCAGTGCGGATGGTAGTCTTGCAAAAACCAATAAATCCGCGTTGATGGATTTGATGGAGCGTAGGGTAGACAATGTCCTTGCTCTTTCACATGCCTCACGACCCTGCTGTTATAGTCGATGGCATGGCTGTGATTCAGGGACTTGTCCGTATACGGAGACAATTCTCAACCTGGCTCAAAATATCCAAGCTGCCCTCATATAAATAATGGTGAGTGTTTTGGCATCTAGGATAGATTTGTGTGTGATCGATACCCTGACATCTCAATCAAAAATGCTGAGCAATCTCGACGAAGTACCAAGGTACTTAAGTGTAACTAGATTGTTGTACGGCCCCGATCAAAAAGTCCCAAGTCAGTGGAAGAATTTCTCGCCAGTGGTAAGAATAAAGAAGCACTGATTGATTTTCTCTTCACCACTTGGCGGTCAACCAGTCTGCCTAACCTAGGGCACGATTACAGCATTTATGTGACACATTCTGACCAGTGTCAGGTGCTGAAAGCGACATCAGGTGAGTATGTGTACAGTTAGTGGATGAGTTGCAGTGCGATCACGAGGAAGCGGACACCGCCTCATGCTCCATGCAAAGCACGCCGGTTCCAGCTACCGGATATTGTCATTCACAGTCCCGATACTGACGTCGCAGTGATCGCTTTTGCACTCGGTGCGCAAATACAGGCGAATTTGTTTTTTTCAACTGGCGTGAAAAATTTGCGCCCGTGTGATTGACATCGGACGCATCAGAGTAACTTGGGGGGAGGATTGTCTCAGGCTCTCGTTGGATTTCACATCCTGACCGGATGCAACTGACAAGTTGTTTTATGGTAAAGGAAAAAAAGAAGACCTTTCAGCCATGTCCAAAACGAGACTCTTCGTGCGAGGCTGCGCGAGGCTGGGTCCGATTTCGATATAGCAGCAGAAACCCTGACTTCATTGGTGAGGTTCGTTTGTGCTATTTACGGTCAAGAGTCGGCAGCGGATGTGAATGACGCAAGATACAGAGTATTTTTGTTTGGCTTCCGTCACCAGGAGAACGGTCTATGCCACCTACAAATGACGCCTACACCAAACATATTCTGCGTGCTAACTATCAAGCCGCCATACATAGACGACGGGCGCTGTCCCCCTGATCATCTACTCCATCATGCCATGGCTGGCGAACGACAGGGGACGAATTGTCAATTCTGTGGATGACACAGGACCCTGCCCAGAAATGATCTTGCAGTAGCTAACTGTGCCTGTAAAAGTCAAACTGCAAAACAGGACAGTGTTCGTGTCACTCCTCTACCTTGTCCTGCCCAGATATATGCAAGTGTCGGAATTGTGAGAATAGTTCGAAAACACCGACCGAAGAATTATTTGAAGGGGGGAATGAACAGGATGACGACGCCAATGATGATGCTGATGACGGTTAGATGAAAATAACTAATGCACAGATTCAGTATAACTAATGTCACATACCACAGCTTTTCGTCAACATCCATCCTCCTAGTCTTCCAGTAATAATCTAGTCGTGGCATGGCATTTTCAGTAATGCATTGCCTTGATGTAGCAGCTTATGTCTCTATGACAAATAAGGTTCATTTTTATAAGGTTCATATCATTCACTTAAGGCTCAGTAAAAAATCCCGAGACAATAGGTTCCACTTCCATTGCCAGATATTGATAATTTTGATTTTGTTTCCCACCGAGTGTTTGAAATTTCCTTTCTGTTTTCATGTGAGATTGACAGATTGTGATACATGGCTTAATCAGTCTATAGGAAGATAATTAAGAATTAGATTTAGTAATTTGTTGAAGATGATTCTGTGTAGTCTTCCCTTAGCAGAATGTGGTGTAGGTTAGTTACACCTTCGCTGTTCACATTTCCATTTCTGTTTGCACAGAAAGTGTATAAGATAGAGAATTGTATCCGTCTTTTAATGACGAAGTGCCTGAATTACTGTCAGGTTATCTGATGGCGTAATCCATAATGTTTAAGTAAGCAGGTGGGTTGTATCACGTACGCGCGCTTTCAAATCTCCTAGCTCAGTCGATGTGGAAGATGAGCCTTGTCAATATCGAGATAATTAGTGATAATAAAAAGATTTCATCGCGCTCGGGTAAAGTAACGATTTGCATGTTTATATTTCCACATTGGCCACCCCAGGACCACGATATTTCCTAAGTGGAAGATAGTATAGAACGTTCTGTAGGTTTCCAGTCATTTTCAGGAAATTCTCGGTCCGTATTGGAGGTAGATACAGGCTTGTAAAAATGAAGGAATCCTCAAAATTCGCTTTTTTTCTGAATGATGCACCTTGTTGCAGTTTTCATTATTCTGACAATAAAGTTTTACATGGTCGATACTGCTGATTCGTGGCTATGTTGTTCTGTGTCGACGCCCCCCGTAGATTGAGGCTTGGAGATGTATATTCGCTGAGCATATACGATCGGGCAAAATGGGGAAACAAACGCCAAAATGTCACTTTTCGCACCCTGGCGACCAACTTCGACAGCTCACTGTGCCTTAATGGGCCTAAGGATCTCGTGGAGAACTTTTGTCCTAATTGTCCCCATACACGTGTCTACAAGCAGCCCAAAGTTCACCTCGCACCCCTTCCTCGGAACGAAAGTGTTTTAGGGCCTTTTCATAAGGAACTGCCCACGGCTAATAACCTATTTAATCGATCCGCAGCGCATCTTAATCGATCTCTGAACATTTAACAATGGAAGGTGAGCTATCTACGGGAACATGCACTTATCGACCATAGCTGACTAAGGAACCTGTATTGTGTGTGCATTGAATTCCAAATTCGTAACATTATTTATATAAATTTATTATATATAATATATCTAATATATATATATCTATAATTTCCAGCAATTCTGTGTGTGTGTCGTGTGTCGTGGTGTCTGTGACCGCTGTTTCTCGAAACCTCTGCGTCCATCTATTAGAAACTTGCCAGGTATATTGCTGGGGGCCTGAGGATGTGCCTTTTCAAGGTTTGATATTAATCGGACAAGTGCTTCCCAAGTTATGGGCCATTTATTTCACAACACAATGGCAAGACACGTTGTTGCGTGGGCCTGGCGATAGGGGAAGGAACCTCAGCCGCTTCCCATACGGTTACAACGTACGGGCTTCCGGAGAGTGATGACTCGTGTATTCTAATAATTTCTCATTTCTTATGCGCATTTTATAGATAACACAATGGCCAAGTTTATGATCGTTTTCTATTAGGGTGTATAAATTTCTGGGACATCAGAGCTGCTGGATGCTCGAACCAGGAAAGTAAATTTTTCTTCTTCTTCTTTCTCTTTTTTGTTTTTCCATTGCCACGACATTGCGAAAGGTGAAATACCTTGGCGCTAATTGAATAATTGGTATTAAATAAATTGCGTAAATAATCGTAACTGCGAATAATATCGAACTTCCGGGTCACGCACTATGGGCACGTGAGAGCGAAGAAACGGCCTGTGTGTGGTTTATTTATTTATTATTTTTATTATTATTTTTTTATTTTCTTTTTTTTTTTTTACGGGCACGTACTAAGTATATATATAATAACTATATATATTTTGGCCACCAGGCTTTAGAGGAGGGAGACAAGATTTAAAGTTCAATCTTGAGGTCGGACAGATGTTGTTTTCTGGCTCTCCTGACAGTGGATACACACTTGTTGTGGCCATTCTGGAATTATCTGAGATAGTCTTCAGTTGGGTTTGCTTTCCAGGAAGACAAAGTAAGCTGTTTCAGAGCAATGTCTTCACCACAGGATTCAGTTAGTATACCATGTAGTCCAGCGGCAATGTGAAAAAGCATGTTGTGGCGTCATTATGAAGTTTTTGATGTGAAACTATTCGTTATATATGTTTTCAATGGAAATTTGTGAAACAAATGGTTATATATGTTGAAAATCATTGAATTATATGGCTTGAGAAAAAAAACAACGAAACGCTCCCCCATCTCATGTACGATACGACACGAAAGAACGTCAATTTCCGCCACCACTGGCAAATTCGTGCGAACGCTGAAAGCTAAGTTCTTCTTATGCCATCATTCTCTTTAACATTAGCCATAAAAGTGTTTCTGTCATGCATTAGTAGTTGAAATCTTCCTTACAAATTTGGCAGCATATCCGAAGAGATAATAATAACAAGATTTTACATTTCAAAGAATTAGTACGCTTTTAATGTTTGCAAACTGAAAAAGCATAAAATTTGTATATTTTTAACATTATGTATCATTTGCTTCACATCATGCGCTTGTATGAAGGATTTCACCTTGTTGTGACTTCAATTGTCTCCATGCAAGTTGGCCTGAATTGTTCTCATACATGGCACTTCAGGCAACTTCATCAAATTATCTACCCCATGCCACGTTCAACAAAGACTCTTCTGATCCATGGGACTGTCTCAATCTGTGAACTTTCATAACCCAGAAATCCCCAATGCCAAACTCCTCTCTTCTGGACTTGGTGATGACAAACATCCCGCAAATGTCCCTGCGCCTTCTTGCTCCCAATTTGTTCATTTGATCACATGCTCTGTAGAGTTAACACCCTCAGAATTCTCAAAGAGCTGCCTCAGTGCGGTATAGGCTGGCCAGTTCACTCAGACAGATTGGCAGGGACTGCTAAGCAAGCCATTCTTCACTTCAGACTTGTCACTATATCTACGCTGCTTGTAGTAATTTCAGCTTGGGGAAAGTCTCTTTCCACCAAAACCTGACTTCCTTAAGCACAGTTCATTCTATCTCGTCTTCAGTTATCATACTCATTCTCCACCATTAGCAGTGCCAAACAGCCATTCAGGGCAAAGCGCTGCGTTAGCGTCATTATGAGTTTTTTTGGTTGATTCATCATCTCTGAGCATCCCTGAATCAGAACAGACCGGTGCCAGACTCGCATACACTGAGGAATTTTTTAGAGGCGGAAACAAATAATGGCCACCACCGGATTTGAATAAATTCTGATTTTGGGGCTATGATCTTCACTTCTAATGCCTTACAACACATGTGGTGTCTACTAGCTAGTTTCATGCGACAGACAACGGTAAACGTTGATGATTCTCTCCAGCTTGACGACAACAGATGGGCGGCATTTGAATGCTGGTAATGCCAACAGCTTCAGAAGAAGACAAGACACGAACCAAGGAAAGGACCCTGATGACTTCGACCAAAAAGAGCATCCAAGCTTGGATGAAGGCCAGCATGATGATACTGGAATTGATCTACCCCTGAAATCATAATGTTCCAACATACAGAGATATCGATATCAGGATTGTCCTCTCTACGAATGGTGCCCGGTGTCCCCAGCCTCCTTAGTTGATGAGAGTTGGTAGCGATTCGGCTCAGTCGAAAGCAATCTGAAGACGAAACTCCAACGTGAGCAATCAAGTCGAATCCAAGTGTTTCCAGAGGCTGTCATCATCATCGCATGCGCGCATGTTATGAACTGTACATGTGCCCCACAAATGGTACAGTGGGATTATGTGATCAACTTCATGAGAACCATCAAATACCACGAGAGTGTTGTGGACTGAACGTGACTTTTCGAACAGACATCAATAAGATCAGCACGAACACAAATGATGAGATCCAGTTGCGCAGGTCAGTGTGCGTGGAGGGCACGTAGACGTTCGCCAAACACACCTGAAACACAAAAGCATCGCCAATATCTGCCTGGCTTGTACATGCTCTGACGCATGCGATACTGTTCGTATTTGTATTGGCATTGAGAAAGGCCACAGCGCTGGGAACAATGGGCGACATCGATCCACCTTACCTGTCAGTGGAAGCGACGGAAAAGAATGATTATCTGAGGCAGAACTACTTCATGCTGCCTTTATGGTTCCAAGTCGAAGGTGATATGTCCACACACCGGTATCAGGTGTGGAGTCTAGATGGCCACTCCAGTATACCTCTGCTCCGAAATTAGTCATTGCTCCCATCGCGATGTATGCCTTTGTTCACTATACATCGCATCATAATCAATCCATTATAAATTGGAAATCGCACTCAGTCAGACCCTCGAACTTCGGATCCACAAGATGGAATGGCAAGAGAGCTTGAGGACAAGGTTTGCGAGTTGTATCCAACCACACTTCCACTGATGTTCTACTGCACCAGTCACCATTTACTGCAGCATGATCAATGTGTGGACTGCTCCACCAGCGGCCATGTTTCACGGGAGGTAATGGGTTTGTTGAGCAGCACAAGATGTCATGTTCGCATGTTTTTTAGTTGCTAATGCTGGATCAGCTGTCGTAACGAACAGACAAGGCAGATCTGCTAATCACGACGCACGATGCAGATAGAACATTAATGTGAACATTGCTCCTTGAACAAATTAATATTTGTTTGCCTAAAAATAAAGGTTAATTTCCAAATTTCAAATACATTACCATACTGCTATAGACATTAACCCAATCATCGTCAAACTTATCCACATGTATCTGGATATATTGTGTAAAAATCGTATTTCAATATATCATCATTCGTTAGATCATTGCAAGAAGTTACTTCAGCTGTCCAATGACTATTATTGTAACGGTCAATTAATATTGAGGTTATCAAATTCAATTCTTAGCTCCGAGAATGACTCAATGGAACGCAAAATAGCCCATTTTTCATATTCAATGGTAGCGCATCTTTAAAATACTGAGACAGGTCTTGTAATACACTTCAATTATATCATTATCGGATTCACATTGACCCATTGAAAACATAGGTAGTTCGACACCAAAGATTGTGTTGTAAGTAGCATTCAAATGAAATAAGCCCAAACACAGAATTTTTCGGAAAGCGAGTGGTGCCATGTTGTGTTTCTTCGCCTCTAAAAACAAATGCCTCAACTGGTGCGAGTCTGGCACCCGGCTGATTCTGATTCAGGATAGGCTCAGAGATGATAAATCAACC
>CM068956.1:137077199-137090851 GCA_035128595.1 Eptatretus atami
AAAACTTCATAATGACGCTAAAGCACGCTTTGCCCTGAAATGGCTGTTTGGCATCTAGACTAATGGGTGGGAAGAAGAGTATGATAACTGAAGACGAGATAGAATGAACCTGTGCATTAGAGGAAGCAGGTTTCGGTGGAAGAATTCCCAAGCTGAATTAATATCACAGGCGGTAGATATAGTAGACAAGTCCTGAAGTGAGATGGCTGCTTGCAGTCCCTGCCAATCTGTCTGAGTGAACTGCCAGACTTACCAGCACTGAGGCAGCTCTTTGAGAATTGCTGGAGAGATGTTAACTCTCACAAGCATGTGATCAAATGAACCAATTGGAGCAGAGGAAGGGCAGGAGACATTTGCAGGGATGTTTGTCATCACCAAGTCCAGAAGAGAGGATTTGCCATTGGGAGATTTCTGGGTTAGAAAGTTCACAGATTGAGACAGTCCCATGGAGTCAAAGAAGTCCTTTGTTGAAGTGCCATGGATGGAGATAATTTGATGAAGTGCCTGAAGTGCCATGTATGGAAACAATCCAGCCAACTTGCATGGAGACAAGTGAGATCGACGCATACAGAGTGGAATAGTCCTGTCAGAGTATTGCATTGGCGGATGTGTGTGTTAATGCAAATGAGGTACACTAATGTTAAAATATGCAATTTTATGCTTTGTTTCAGTTTCATAAACAATTAAAAGAAGGTCTGTGACTTTGATATATTTGAAGTGTAGAAAATCTTGTTATTATTTATCTCTTCGGATATCTGCCATAATTGTAAAGATTTCACACTCAATGCATGACGAAACACTTGTTTATGGCTAATGTTAAAGAGAATGATGCATAAGAAGACTTAGCTTTCAGCGTTCGGCACGAAATGCCATGGTGGCGGAAATGACGTCTTTCGTGTGTTCGTTACATGAGAGGGGAGCGTTCTTGGTTTTTTTCCGATCAAGCATAAATTCAATGATTTTCAATAATATTAACACATTAGTTTCACAATTTTCCATTGAAAACATATATAACACATTGTTTCACAATATTTCCATTGAACAAAGGCAGTATGTGTGAATCTAATGTGTAGTTCATGCGGAAACCGGCAAATTATTATTATTATCTCTTCGATGTTTCGTCAGTTGTGGTATTTCCGTCATTGTCGCCATTTCCGTCGAGGTTACGCACTGCCATCTACCGATGGCCGTCATTGGCTGTCACTTGAGGCGGCGTGGGGGGGGGGGGACACCAAGAGACATGGTAGAGACACCGGGACATTTTTCAACTGCGGTGTGCATTTATTGAAGAAGTCCAGCCGGCACGAGCTGTAAAAATGAGGAAGAGAAAGTTGGGATGAATACTTAAAAGTTGTTCAATGTTGTCTGAGAGAGAAAGATATAGATGGAGTCATCACTGATAGGAGGATGGTACAACACATAGACAAACTAGAAGGGCACTCGGTAGAACGCATCCCTCCACCATGCAATGCCTGATCCACGAGAACATATCAGGCCCAATACATTTTTGAGATATTATGCTATATATCGTTTTTCGCCCTATCTCTCAATGGTGAAGAAACACTTTAAAAGTTAAATAATTCTCGTGTCCAGATCCAGATTCGGATCTTCACTAAAACAGAATCATTTCTTCCTTGTCACACACCGAACCTGTCCACCAAATTTCATCTGAATCTGTCCACAACCTTTTGAGATATCGTGCCATATTTTAGTTTACCCATATCGCTCAATGGTAAAGAATCACTTAAAAATGATTGGATCCGGATCCGGATTCGGATCTTCACTAAAATTGAATCAATTCTTCCTTGTCACACACCCAGTGTATCCACCAAGTCACGGAGAAGTCTATATTTTTTAAAGTCACGGAGAAAGGTTGTGTTATAGGAGTGGGGAGAGGGTTAGGGTTAGTGGTGGTCAAGACATCAGACTTGAGACTCGCCTAATGGGTGGCTATACTAGTTGGTGGTGCTTTCACTTTTGAACAAGTGGAGTGGACTGTGGACTGTAAAATACTTTTTTTTGAACTTTACTGAACTGTAAAATACTTTTTTCACTTTTGAACAAGTGGACTGTAAAATACTAGTTGGTGGTGGTGATACTAATTGGTGATGCCTTCAGTTTTGAACAAGCGGTGATACAAGTTGGTGGTGTCTTCAGTTTTGAACAAGTGGCTATACAAGTTGGTGGTGTCTTCAGTTTTTAACAAGCAGCAAGAAAGTCTACATGTAACCTTCACTATATGGATAGTTCTGCTTGAAACAGAATTACCAGATTTGATCATCGTAATATTTTTTATATTTTGTGTTGTCCTGTTAAGGCCACCACAATTCCAAGATTAGTTTACCCATGAAGGAAATGGGATTTTAAACAAAATAGAGTGGCAGGCATTCCATCACTGGTATTAAAGCATGGCATCAGGTGGTTGTGGTATATAGTGGAATTCCAAAAATTGCACATCATTTTTCGCACCTATCCTACAAATACGAGTTCCAAGAATACACAGTAAAAACAGTTTTAGTGAAAAAAGGGAGAGAATTTGAATTATTTGGGAAATGTTCAACATTAGCGGCCAAACAGTAGCAAGGGAAAACTAATCATGGAGAAGAACATGGTGAAAGTTTCAGCTGATCTGAAGTCATTACACAATGATGACTGAAAGGCGAGAATTAAATTTGTATTAGGCTGGAAGCATGACACACAGGCAGCAAAACCAACACACTATTTGAACCAGTATTTTCTTTTTGGGAAAAAAGGGTGGGGTAAAGTATTATTATGCAGTAGCTGTGCAGAGCTGCTTTGACATAATGTTGGATGTTCATGAGAGGGCTCATAAATGTTGAAACATCGACATTTCAGAATACAATTTAGGTTGTCCAAAGCAAAGAAAGCTTCCTATAATACCAACACGATGACTGTAAAATACAAGATATCATTAAAAAAAAATTCAAAGTACTTAGTTCATGATAACTTATAGAGCATGAAGAAAAGTTAAAAGGAAAATGTTTGATGGGGAAAAAAAAAAAAATTCGAAGGCATGTTTACACCAAAATGTGTGTGTGCGTGCGTGCGTGCATGCGTGCGTGTCCTCAATAACTCCAAAACCATGAAATCCAGCAGCCTGAATCTTTGCATGCACACGAAGAAAACTCCAAGCAAGTGCATGACTGAAAATTAGGTGTTGGTTAATTAAAACACCCCTTTTGAAAATAATTAACGGCCGTATATAATTATACGCGAACAGTAGTGAGCTTCATAAACTTAACGCTGTGCACATGAGAGAATAGGAAACAACAACACACAATACCCTGACGATTTCGAATCCGTGTCGTTGGCTATGACCCTTTTGCTTCCGGTTGTTTTTAAACGCTGTGCGGTGTATAAACACGATTGGGTTTTATTTCTATCTTGTGAATATACTTAACGCCGTGCATGGAGAGAATAGGACAACAACACAACAACACAATACTCTGCAATTTGAATCCGTGTCTTGCCTATGACCCTTTTGCTTCCGTTTTTTTTTTGTTTCCGTTTTTGTCATGGGAATGATGCATGCCGGAGATAAAGGCATCGTCGGAGACATGAAAGACCCAAATAATATCAGACATGGTGTATATTTCCTCCACTGATTTTAATAAAGATATCTCCCGCATCATCAAAAAATAATTTTATCGTGATTTACATTATTGATCGCTGATCCCGAATCCAGCCGAAAGTAACCGAAATTGCGTATACAGTTGTGAACAAGTTATAGGTAAAGTCAGAAGCGAATGTAAGAAGAATTCTACGTTCAAGTAGTATTTATTTTTTTAGATTGAATCCTGTTCTTGGCGGTATAGTTGTCGTTGTGAAGGTAATGTTGAGGTAATATTATTTTTTGATGAGATCCTGTTCTAGGCGGTTTGTAGTTGTTGTGTGAAGGTAATGTTGAGGATTTTTTTTTTTCAGATAGATCCTGTTCTAGGCGGGTGTAGTTGTTGTTGTGAAGGTAATGTTGAGGTAATAGGTAAAGTCAGAAGCGAATGTAAGAAATAATCTACGTTCGCTTCTAGGCTTTGCCTATTCCATATTATCATTTATCAGGTGCCATCCTCGGCACCTCGCTCTTTGGGGTCTTAAGGCGTATCCTAGGTTACCTCGCTGGGGTCTGAACCGCCATGTTTTTTGGCCTGCTCAACCATGCCTTACTTGAAACTTAATGATAAAGTTTTTTTTTTTCCTCACTCATATTATTATCGAATGCCTGTTCATCATAGCTACGAATTACTGTATACATCACTTTTGTAAGTACTATAGTTTTCAAATTAGGAGCTTGGAGCGATTTCATGCATTATATGATGCAATTTTCCATGACCTTCTCTCATGGACAAATTAAAGTAGATCATCGAAATACGATTTCAACTTTGAGGATCGAATATCGTCCGGACGAAATAAATGTCGAAATCTGGAGTGAAATCTGATAATTTAAAGAAATAACGAGTCTTATAACTCAGCCGATACACCTATTTACTTGAAGCAAACAAGGCTATGTTCCCTCCTTCTCTATACATACACAAGAAAATGTGAAATTTCTAAAGCATTAAACTTATCTTTTTCTCCTGTTTGGAGAATTATATTGAGTGAACAATATATTTTGGAATGTGCCAAAATCAACCAGCTTCATTAAGCAAAATGATTTAATGTATTTGCTGTTTGACCTCGAGCCCTGTCCCCCAGAGGGACTGCTTTATCCATAGCGCTGCCAGATCTGTATCTATATTTTCTGAGGTTTCATGAGGTGCTCTACAGGGAATCAAAGCAAATCTGGTGAAAAACAAACATTTTAAAAAAATAAAGTCAAAAGGTAATGCACGGATCGCAAACCGATGTACAACGTTTGGGGTGCACAGACGAGCAGGCAACATGGCAGATTATCTGCAATGTTTATTTTTTACTTTGGGGTGATTAAACTTTGCGATGTCTCCAGGGTTGTTCTACGTTAAACAGCAACTCTTTTGTGGATAGTCATTATTTGAACAAATTCATTTAATTTATTTAACTGCTGCGGGCACTGTGAAGACCAGCTTTAAAGTTAAAGGGATCCTATATGGTATGCAGCCACAGCCTGGCCAGCCGTTCCTTATCAACCATTTAATGGAAGTGCTGGCCTGAGTGCTTCAGCCTCTTGCTGAGCGCCGTACAGTCGATAGCAATACAGTTCGTGTCCCAATCGGGATGTACAGTCGACAGTTGCTACAAGGTAACGGTACATGATTTACAAAGGTTATATAATTTCTCTTTCTGAGTTTCAAAGCAAAATATATTTGATAACACCCAATTTCCTAGCTGATTTCCATATAAACATGTTTTCTAAATTACAGAGCCAATTTTTTCCCCATTGTCACATGACGATTGGCAGCTGTTTATAAAGATTAATGTTTACGCCCTTCGCCCTAAAACGTCGATAATACAATATTGCTTTTATAATTATTTGCAAAATCAAAGATTTTTCAAGGATATTGGTCAGTCGATTTTGTTATTCTGTCTGTCTGTCGGTCTGTCTGTCAATCGCTTACAGGTCACAATTTTAAACCGATCTTCACAAAACTTCACCAAGTTGTGGAAGTAGTCTCAGCTGAGAAACCTATTGATTTTGAGGTCAAAGGTGAAAGGTCATCTTGAGGTCAAATTTTTAAAATCGTCATTTTTCACTCTATTGACTTGAAAATTAAACAGCAATTGCATAGTGCATCACTGAATTTGGAAATAAGCTATTTTTGAGGTCAAAGGTCAACTGAATGTCAAACTTCTGAAATCATCAATTTCAATCTGAAAAATAATCAATTTTCATCTGATTGACCTGAGCATTGATTAAGAATGTCAATTTTAATCTTAATGAAATGAGCAATTTGATGTATCCAAGGCAATCTTTGGAGATGGGGGTGGATTTTGCAAGTATCGTGCTCTGCACGGTCTTTTTCTTGTTTGTTTATTGAAATTCCCCCAAAACAAGGGTGAAAGCTACTCAAAGTTTTTGGGTTGTATACAGTACATACTGCAGTTGGTAATCACACCAACTCCAATCTGCCAATTCCTGAAGAATTGCCGATATCGGCCCAGCACTAATGGTGTGTGTGTGTGTGTTTTTTTATTTTTTTTCAAAAGCAAAACATTTTCTCTCTGCTAACTCTCTTCCTCCCAACCTCTCTCTCTGTCCCATCCTCGCACCACCCCCGTCTAATACAGAGCAGCACCATCTCACACCTCAGCCATCTATCTCTATCTATCTATCTATCCATCTCTCTCTCTCTCCTCATCTCCGGACGGAGTTTGCCTCCAGACGTGTCCAGGCATTATTTGTCTCTCGACATGTCTGGTGGTGTTTGTCTCCTTACAGCTTAGCTCCAGACACACCCGGGCAGTGTTTACCTCTGTTTGTTTTTTTGTGTGTTTAAGTGCCTCCGGCCCTTATGTGTTTATGTCCCAGGCGAGTCTTCTTTTTTGTGGGTGGGTCACCTGTTCTCATCTCCAAACGTGCCGAGCTTGTTATGTCCGTCGAACGGTTTGTCTCAGACGTGCACCGGCCGGTGTTGCACTCTCCGGCTAGCTGCTTGTTCCGACGCTTATCTCCAGACATCTACCGGTCGCATGTTTGCCGGCCGGCGTGTTTATAGTTATGACTGCGTAGAAATGATTTCCAGACATATTTTGTTTCCATCTTCACTGTATTTTATGCAGACAGCATTTGATGTAGCACATATGATAACTCGTAAATTAACGCTACACCCACGTCGCCCTTCCCCTTCTCTCACCTCTCCCTGCCTTCCCCTCCCCCACCTCCCTCACTCTCCCTCCCCCCACCTCCTCACTCTCCCTCCCTCTTCGTCTCCTCACCACCTCCTCTCTCTCCACTCCACTTCTTCACTTTCCCCCCTCTCTCCTCTCCCCTACCCCTCTCTTTCTCCTTCCCCCCCCCCTTTCAGTGCTTCCCGTCCCACGAAGCGAATGGTTATTGCCATTAGTGTAATAAACTAAACATCAATAGTCCATGGAAATTGCACTGATAGTTGTTAAAATAAAGAAGCATTGTGTTAAGTTTATGGGGTATGGGTCTGTAGTTCATAACACAGCTTATCTTTATGTAGTTTATCAGACATTTTAACATGTAATAAGGACATGTGTTGGGAAGAACTGTCTGGTGTAAGGTCCGTGTGAGAGATGGACCCTCTCCACGTTTAGAGTAGTGAAATTAAAGGGAAACCCAAACGCAAATTTCTGTTTTCTGAAAACCATTGAAAATCATTAATTACGGTTTAATTTGAAGGGAAATTTTTTTTTGAATTCCTTTGCAAATCACAGTGTCAAAAAAAGCCCTGAAGTGTCGATTTTCGATTTTGCCAGTGACGTCAAACCTTGAGCACACCTTGATCAGAATAGTAGCTTAACGTGGACAAACAGTGCAGTTCGAGTTCCCTTTCAGCTGTCCTTCAACCTCTCTCAAGTAACACTCTCTGGCGATGAAGAGTTTAATTCCTATGTCTCATCAATGGGTGAGACAGTCTTCCTTGCAGTCCTTGAGCACAGTCAGAGCTGTTCAAATGGGGGGGAAACATGGTGCCTTGAAACCATGTGACTGGAATCGGCCAATCACAGCGCTCCATGGAAAGAACAATGGATGGCCAGACTGACTCTCTTTATATACGGCACTGGTGGTGAGTATTGTGGGGTGATGGTTGATGGTTGATGGGTGATTGTGGGGGAAGGTGAAGGGAGGGTGTGGGATGGTTGTGGATAATGTGGGTGTGATTGTTAGTGATGAGATGGTGTGTGCGTATTGTGGGGTGAACGGTTGATGATTGGATTGTGGAGGGGGAGTGTGTGAGGGTGGGCAAGGGGGGTGAGACCCTGAAAGTTTTAGCTTCCTAGGTCAAATCCTCTCGGAGGAGTAGATGATACATATATACTTTCTCTCCACTATAAATACATGATGGCTGGTGGTAAACATATATTAGAAATTAAAAATTAAAAAACTGTAAAATGTTCCAAGCACAAAAGCAAACATTTTCTCGGCCTGATCCACATGCGGATATTTCGGCGAAACCTCGTCCAATTTCTGGCAACCCTCAGATCTTCCGGCCATTGTTGTGGCATGAAACCATCTCCATTTGTATTAATTATTACAAGCACCAAGGATGCATCAACCCAGAATATTTGAAGAAATTCAAAAATTATTCGCCGTTTGAGTTAAATCATACTGTAATGTAACCCATACACAGTATGAATCTGGTGGTCTACTTCCTGGTGCGACGTCATGGTTAATCGTGATGAAGAAGATGATTTCGACTTTTAATTGAAAAATTATCGACTTTATAATTCGGAAATCGGAACAAGACACATCATATCTATTTTGAAGGCCATCAAGTGATAGATTAGCATCGAGGTTGTCTGAGCACTTGGGTCCCCCTTTGAGGATGTCCTGTCACACATCTCTCATGTTCAACCAGGCGGGGGGCTGGGCGAGAGAGAGAGAGGCTCCAGGCATTCCCCACATAAATACTGCAGCACACCTTTCTGCCCCCTTTCCTTTCGCACTCTGTAGGAAGAGGAGGAAGCACTTTCTGATGTTTTCCTGATGAGGGGTGGGCAGGCCCTTTCCACAAGGTTGCTCATAATTGGCAGCGGCAAAGCGACTCACCATTGGGCTGTGCTATTTGGCAGCTACGGCACCCATTGGTGTGGAATTGCTGCCATACGATTAGGGAAGATGCTGTTGCTGTGAAAGAGTATGGCATGGGATTGGTCAACACCTCAAAGGGGAGTAATGGCATGGGATTGACGCTTTGAGGGTGAAGATGGTCGGGGAGTGGAGTTGTGAATGGCAATAAGAGGGAGTGAGGGTAGCGTTTACAGTGACTAATTTTTAAGCAGCATGATCACGCCTGTGCGCCATTTTTGTCTTGTGTGCCTGGGAAGGAATTTGTGTGACTGTGTATTCCTGTGTTTAGATAAACTTGTTAAGTCATGCATCTTGGTCACGTTCACCACTGAAAGGTAGCGAAAATTAGTACAGAAACCACCCCTTTCCCATTTCCGTTATGCATGAGCAATCAGTTATTTATATCATGGGCACTTTTGATTTGCAAACTAATTTTCTCGCCAGGTAGAGAATGTATACGTTTATGCATACTGAAGTACAATGGTGAAGCAGTTACATTGGCTACGTGAGCACCGTACAGTTTACTTGAGTGAATGCAATCGCTCTCACAAAAAAAAAAAAATCCAGCGAGAGCATGTATTGGCGTGAGTGATCCCCTCGCAAAAAAATGCCAGGAGAGTCATTTACAGCTCTCCATTATTATACAAACGAGTGTCTGCGTTTGGCACTCTCTGGCTCATGGAAATCTTGGTCACTGAGAGCATTGGAAGCTTGCCTGCATCTCTTCTACCAGGAGTTCTACCCACACAAGCTGCCTGCTGTCTGCTGTCCAAGCTAGGATTCCTACCAGCTTTGAATAATCTCACTCAGATCTGAATGTATGGTGGTTGTGTGTATGGGCCTTAGGAGGATATTTCTCCGCTGGTGTTGGATTATTGCCCCAATTTATTACCTCCGCAACTGAAATTGGAAGGAGCGTTATGTTTTCACCCCTGTCTGTCGTCTTGTTGTATGTGTGCAGGATATCTCAAAAAGTTGTTTGGATGGATTCGGATGAAACTTGTGTGGACATTGGGTTTGAGACAAGGCCAAATTGATTGAGCTTTGGTGACGATCTCTGAATCCAAATCCCGATTTAAATAATTTTTTTAACTGTGAATCTTCACTATTTGATAATAGGACTAAAAACAATATATAGCACGATATCTCAAAAAGTTGGTGACGGATCGGACAAAACTCGGTGGACACGGTGGGGTTGTGACAAAGGCCAAATTGATTTGATTTTGGTGGAGATCCGAATCCAGATCCGGATGTGAGAATTTTTTTATTTTCCAAGTGATTCTTCATCATTAAGAGATGAGGCCAAAAACGACATATAGCACAACATTTCAAAAATGTATTGGGCCTGATATATTCTACTGGATCAGGCATTGCGTGGCGGAGGTATGCGCTCTTCAGAGTGGCCGTTCTAGTTGTATCTATCTTCATCCGGGATTCCGTAATCGTTCTGTCCTGTGTCCTTATAAATTATTTATAATACATAAGTCTGCATGTATTGAATTCCTACAATCTCTTCTCACATAAACCAATTTGGATTATTGAGAACCCATGGAGGGAAATTAATTGAAGCACTTCCTTGTTTGTATAACCAGCATGGTTTCGACAATGTTCAGAATACTACGACAAGCCAAATTCTATGTGTGATCCCTAGATCCATTTTTGGTCACCACTGTGGAGGGATCACCACTGTGTTTCGGTCTCCGTGTCCATTGCAGTTGTGGTTGTGGTTTAGCAGTTGATGTGGAGGTCGTACACATGACAATATTGCAACTGACTTATCCAACACTCTGGAGAACCCAATTACTTTGCTAATTCATCACGCCATGCGACATAAAATTGTCAGTCATCCATTTGAAAGATCTTCGGAACACAGGAACATTGAAAATTGGGCCATTTCCTGAAACATGACAATCAAATCCAGCAAGTTCCACATCTTCACCATTATGGCATCATCTCTTAAGGAGTCACCAACCTGTCAAACCACTTCCACATCCAACCCCCACATTAAGCTAAGACCCTTGATCTTCTGTCTTAGTCACAATGACCTTTCCTGAGCTTTTCACTTCATCAAACTGGCCCGACCAAAATTTTGCAGTTGGGCATCATGCACAGGTTGGAGTCCTTCCTTAATCCAATTAACCGTCCACAGTCTTCAAAAGATTTGTTCGCAATGCTAAGGTGCATTGCTCTCCCTTGTTCTCCAGTGCCCTGGCATCCAACGACTCACGTCTGGAGGCAGACGAGTCCAGAATGTTGAGAATCGATGGCATGTTCAATCAACAAACTGAAGCACAGTGTCTTCTTCTGTAGCGTTACAAAAAAACTTGCCAATCTCTTCATCTCCCAACATCTCACTTCAGATGTTCTATCAACCATCTTCATCTTCGACTCGATATACCGTATATGAGCAAGTATGGGCAAACACACCGACTTTAACACAGACATAATTATAACCCTATTGCCATATACTCGACTACAAGTAAACAACAAGTTTTGGGGTGCAAATGTGCAGTTCAATAAAGCAAGCAAGTGTTTAATACAAATTCATAGGCATCCTGGCTACAATCACCCAAATAATTTAGAGTTAAACATCCACAAAACCCTTGCATTTTAAACAGTGCCAATTTGTATGCCACTTTTCTTGCAAGCTTACATGCAATTTAAAAGGCCCCATTACTGTGAATTGAACCCAAGCTTTTGCACTCCAACAAATCACAAAAACACTCTGTACTGTAGGGTTTGGCGAGTTTGACTTTGATCAGTGTACAACAAAGCAAAATTTAACTGGATCGCACCTCTTCTTTATCATTTCATTTCCTGGCAAGAAAATGCCCAATTTGCTTTTCACAAAGTCATCAAATTACTGCAAAACTGGACAAAAACATTGCAAAACAAATGGAAGAAATATCCATCACTTGCTAAACGCATGTTACAAACTCACAACAGACTCGTTTACCGATAAGGTCATTAACATAACAGCAAGTAGTACCACAGTGGAGAAAGCACAGTTTTTGCAATTAAAATAATTACGCTGTTTGATGCTGCGTCATTCAGTACTTAGAACAAACATGCCCGTCTGTTCCCACCTCTCGTAGAAATTCACTGTTTACAGCAGAATATGAATGGTTATTTTGGAAAACATTTCTGATACTATAGCCACACCAACTATTCACTCTGAGAAGCCAAAATACATGTCCAGTGAGAATAAACAGGCTGAAAAGGAATACAAAAATCATATACATAAATTCAAGTGTTTGTGGGGCTTTTTTTACAGCCGACGTTTTTTGTCACTCTTTTATGGCTGAACTGCAGCACCGAGAGGACCAACATTTTAGAATTTTTTTTGTACACATTGTCGATGCTCGTATAAGACCTAACATGCAGAACATAGAACAAGGGAAGGAAGAGACAAGAGGGGTGGGAGAGGGAAGCACAAAACAGTAGGGAACAGAGACATTGGGAGATCTGTGGAAGGGTGAGGGATGGGGAGGGGTACACAGAGTCAACAAGATGGACAGGATAGTGACTTTCAGGAAGGAAGGCAGGGATTTTGAAGGAGGTGGGTTTGGAGTGGATGAACGGGAGTAGAAAAGATCAAGGTTTTGGATGGGGGAAGATATGAGATGGTTGTGACAGTATTTTTGAAGACCTGGAGGGAAGTGGGATTGAATAGGGTGTGGGAGTTTGTTCCAGAGGTGGGGAAAAAAAAAACAAGAGAGAAATGAAAGAGTGAAGGTGAGGAGTAAATCTTCATTTTGAAGTAATTCTTCATTTTGGCAGCTTCACCAGAAGGAGGTTTTTGGCAGACCTTGAGTACCCTGTGGAAATATAGGGGGAACAAAGCACAGACAGAGCAGGGGGGGGGGGGGGGGGGGCAAAGCCGGAGAAGAGCTGGTAGAAGAAAAAAGACCACTGACCTGCATGCGGTGAGAGAGTGAGAGACCCAAAGACTCAGCCTCATCACGGGAGATACCAATGATCCTAAAGCCTTGGTTTCCACAGAGTGAAGCCGAGTGAGGTGTGAGGAAGGCGCACCACCCCAGAGGGGAGAGCAGTACTCCATCAGACTGTGGAAGAAAGCTTTGTACGTGGTTATAAACTCAGGTGTACCAAGGAAGAACTTTGCTTGACAGAGAATCGCCAGTCAGCGACGAGTTTGGAGGCCAGCTTGGAAATGTGGCTTTCCCATGAAAGATCATGGCAGATAGTGAGGCCCAAAAGCTTCCAATGAAAGAACTTCAAGAGGATTGTTGAGAAAGTGGATGGGGAGGGGTGGGGTGGGGTGGGGGTTCTAGACAGTCCTTTCAGAGAGACGTAGTGAGAGTGTGAGATTTGTCAGGAATGAAATACATGTTACACGTGTTTGACAAGCTGTGATTTTATCCAGGTCTGCAGAGAGTGAAGAGGCTGCTGTCTGCCGACCTGAGGGATGAGAAATGGTACGGTAGAGGGTGGAGTCATCAGCAAAGAGATAAAGAGGATTTTCAAGAGAGTTGAAGAGATCATTGATGAAACCCAGACAAAGCACAGGACCAGTATGAGCCACGCATTGACTGTGACAAGAGAGGAAGTCCATGAGCCATGAGTGGAGATTGACTTGGATACCATAAGAAGAATTTGGTGAGCAAGGCGGGGTGCCAGACTGTATCGAAAGCTCGCGATATGTCTCGGGAGATGGCTCTGATCTCATGTCTAGTATTGAGGATCTCCATCCATTGTTGGGAAAGCAGAAGCAGCAAGTCTAGGGTAGAGTGACCTGGTCTGATTCCAAATTGATGGTTTGAAATCAAGCCATTGGAGAAGAGGAAGGATTTAATGTCTGAAGCAATTACGGATTCCATGATCTTGCTGATGATTGGGAGAAGGCTGATTGGTCTGTAGTTGCAGGAATCTGTTTTTGCACCTTTCTTATGCAGAGAAGTAATGTTTGCTGATTTCCAAGCAGATGGCAGATGACCTT
>CM068956.1:137095202-137107011 GCA_035128595.1 Eptatretus atami
TTCGGGAGAATTTGATCAATGGAAAACAACCTCAGCGGTATAGTTCGCTGGAGCTATCTTTTTTTTTCTTTTTTTTAATCAACCGGTCACAACGGGAACCCAACGGGTTCACGGGTCGTCTAGTAACCCTTAAAGTGTCGATCTTTCCTTTAGTGAAATTGCAAAGCAGCCAAGGTGTCAGTGAGTACAGTTTCCTACACCATCAAAAGTCACTTGGAAACTGGAGGAAACTCTGACAGGAAGAGGTCTGGCAGATCCAAAGCCACAACACAATCAGAAGCCAAGTTTCTGAGAGTCAACAGCTTGTGTAATAGGTGGCTCACAGGACAGCAGCTTCAAGCACAGCTTAACATGGTCGAAGTAAGGAAGTCTCAGTTTCAACTGTGAAGAGAAGACTTCGAGCTGCAGGTTTGACAGGTTGAGTAGCAGTAAGAAAGCCTTTGCTAAAATGGCAAAATAAGAAAAAGAGGTTTGCCTGGGCCATGAAGCACTACCAGTGGACTACTGAAAACTGGAAGAAGGTCTTATGGACCGATGAATCAGAATTTGAAATCTTCGGTTCATCACACAGGGTTTTGTTTCGCGTCGAGTAGGCGAAAGGATGGTTCCTCAGTGTGACACCAACTGTCAAACATGGAGGAGGAAGCGTGATGATCTGGGGCTCTTTTGCTGGATCCAGAGTGAGCGAGTTGCCACAGAGTGACTGGCACCTTGAACTAAAAGGGCTACCACAGAATTTTGCAGCACCATGCCTTACAGTTCGGAATAGTAATGACTTCACTCCAGACCCTCTGGTCTATGCCTAGTTGGTCAGGGGGTTCATACTACAGCAAGATAACGACCCAAAACATTACCTCCAGGCTATGTCAGAACTACCTTTGAATAAAAGAACAAGACGGTAGGCTTCAAATCATGGAATGGCCAGCCAGTCTCCAGACTTAAACCCCATCAAGCTGGTTTGGGATGAACTGGACAGAAGGGTGAAAGCAAAGCAACCTACAAGTGCAACACATTTGTGGAACTTCTGCAACAGTGTTGGGGAAACTTTCCGAACAATATTTGATTTCCATTGTCGAAAGAATGCCACGAGTATGTTCGGCTGTTACATCTGCAAAAGGTGGCTATTTTTGATGAGTCAAAAATTTAGATTAAATTTTGTTCAACAAAACGATTCCATGATTTCTTTTTATCTGCAATTGTTTATTTGTTCTTTGCTTTCATTTCAGAGTACATTGAAACTTTAAACTGCTTAAATTTAAGAAAAACTGGAAAAATGGGGGTGTTCTAAACTTTTGACTGGTAGAGTATGCCACAACTAATGTAAAACAGATCATGTGGAGAATGAAGGTACCCACGTGGATTTGAGAGAGCAGTTCCTATCACAGAGGTAGATCCCCATTGAAAAGTAACGGCACCATCGGGTGCAAAGAGATCCTGACCTGCTATGGCGTACATATATTATTCCGTAAGAATCAATGCTAATTAATCACAGGATTCATGGTTCAAAATGGGAATTATTTACTGCTGTACTTCTTTGAATTGCTAAAATTATTATTTCCACCTTCTTCGGGGTTGGCCAGAGATGAATTTGGTCCGAGTCTTTCACAAACAGGCTGGCCAGTTTATATGTTCGACTGAAGCAGATTTGGACAGAAATTTATAATTTATTCAGGTGCTGGCGATAACTCATCTAATCTTTGCAAAAACATGCACTGGGTCTTTAACATCCACCAGCGACCAAGGGTAGCAGACAGGTCCTCCGGCTTAACACCCTTCCTCTGATGGAAGGTGCACACACTGTTGCATCGCCCTGCATGCAATCACCAGGGTGACAGTTATTGGTGGGTCGAGATTCATCAAGCCTTCATGACATAGCTCAAAGGAAGTGCACATACTTTTAATTAATGCTATAATACCAGCCCTCGGATAGTAATGACTAATGACCCAACAGATATGGAGCATAAATGGCAACAAAATGAAATTCCTCCCTTAGCTTGCACATCTCTAGATATGAACCATCCTCAGCAAAGATTTCCTTAAGTTCTAAATTACTCCTTCCCATCTGAAAATATGCAATTATCTTTATATAATGGAAGGAAGTGAGAGCAATGAAAGTTTCTTCTTCACAAACACCTTTTGTAAAGAAGCATAGAGAGGACAGCCATTAAGGCCTTACAAGAATGATAATTTAACAATCCACGATGGAGGATAACAAAACATCAGACATGCACTACCTGTGTGTTGAAGATGGCTTACCACCCTGCGGTTGACACATGTAAACACCAGAAGAGAACTAAGACCTGCAGATAAAATCATACCCGTGTTTACAAAAATCCATTGCTCGCACTGAGAAGAAGGCTAAAAGATCAAAGTACACTACAATATCCTTTATTTTAAATGTTTAATGCACAAACAATCGTCCACATAAAGTTGGTGGGCTGCATGAAGGAGACCAATATGTAAGAAAAGTCAAGCAGGACTTTATGATAAACGAGAACATTTGTCATAAACCGACTTGACAAAACGAGCAATAAGTCGAAGGTAAATGTCAACTATATATATATATATATATCATATATATTGTTGCGAATTCGCGCCCGTCGCGTGCGATCGGCCACGCGACTCGAACCGCGACCGCCCTCGCCCACCGACGGACAATTCAGTCGTGACCCTCCCGGCTAACGCCGGGATCCAGTCACGGTGGGCCTTTCGACCTCACCACAATCGTGCCCAATCGGCCACCCGCGTTAGGATAGGGTTGTTCGCCAAATTCGACCTACCTAAGTACCCACGCGGATGGTAACCTGGCGATCGTACCTCGCCGCAGGTCGACTCCGGCACGGCCGCTGGGCGGGCCGTTCCGTACTATCGGGATAACCGGCCGTGTTATCGTCGACCTCGACGGTTTCAGATTATTTACCGGGCGTTTTGCACCCACTACGAACCTTTACGTGAAGCAGGATGGAGGTTCAATTAAGAAAAACGAAGCGAAACGGGGAAACAGTTCACACAATGCACATTTATTTCCGGCACACGGAGCACACCTTATAGGCACACGTAAAGCAAACAGCATGTATTTACATTCACAATAAGCGACGCACATATACACATTGAACAAAAGAAATGCACATATAAGAGAAAGTTCAAAACCGACTACACGACACACGGACCACTTATACAGTACTACCTTACAAGACACGGCCCACAAACACGCATTCACACCGAAGCAAAGAAAAGACCCCCTCAAAGGCAAGGAGCCAGACTGGGGGCCCGTGGGCCTAATGCGCGTGAACCTGGATGAGCGGCCAGGCCCACGAGACCGAAGGGTCCTACCCGCGCCCTCGTGGCGAGCCGCAGAATGTGCGTGCACGCGGTTCCGGGGGCACCTGCTTGGTGTATAGTGGGAACGGGCCCCTTGTCGCACTCTTCAGCGCGGGGAAAAGGGGGGAATTGTTGATGCTCTGGGGAGGGAGTATGGCTGGCTCGCTCGATCCCGCGACGCGAGCCTCCAGTCCACCTCAGCCGTTCGCCTCCGCAGCCGTCTGCCCACCGATCTCGCGCTCACCGATCTCCTGCGTCCACCGACACTGCTCACGATCTCCTCTACTGGCTTCGCCCCACGATACTGCTCGATGATACTGACTTCGCCCCACGATACTGCTCAACGGGCGCTCCACCGACACTCCTCGAACTCCCTCGAGCTCCTCACTGAGCTCGCCTTTTATCGGCTTCGGAACCACCATATGCAAATTATCGGATCAAACGACCTCAGGGGCGGAGCACGCTCGCCGATTGGACGGAGAAAAAGGGGCGAGTATCATTCCTGATCCTCAAATTTGCATTATGCCGATTTTCGTCAGGCGCGTCTGGAGGCGGGGCCAAAGCCGCCCGCGCTTCCTGATTGGGTGGATCAGATGTGGCGCAGTGCATCATTCTGATCCGAATCTCCTCAGGAAACCCGCCCTCTGCACTCGCGTCTCGGTCTCGCTGAAGACAGCTCGACGCTCGGCGCCCACAGGTGGTGCGGGAATGGCCGTAGGAGAAGTGGTGGAGGTTTCGGCGGTGTCCGATGGCCATGGAGCTGCTGGAATTGGCGGTGATGTGAGGCTTTGCGGTTTGCGAGTGGTGAAGAGGTTTTTTGCTGCTGGCGTGTTGTTGTTGTTGGCGTGGTAGCTCAAAACAAAGGTAAGAACAGAAAAAACGCCGTAACTCAAAGGACGCAGCCCGAATGAATCACATTAACCCTCTATACAATGGGTTTGGGCTAACTACACATGTACGTTAAGAAATATACGTCACCTACGGGACCTTATGGTGTTTGCGAATTTCCAGAACCGTAACACACCCCCTCCCCTTTTTACAGACGCTCGTCCCGGAGTCGTCAAATTATTCGTGTGCCATCATGTGTATTCTCCTAGTACGTTTTACCTACGGATCCCTGAAGTGCGACATTCATGGTATTCGTGTCCCCAAATAAATAACCTGAGGGCCTGGAGTAACTACTAAACAAAACTCACTCACACGGACGACTTAAATAAAATTGCCGGCGCTAACACATACATGCGGGGGCGCACCCATATTTACAATACAACTTAACACCTTAACCTTATAATTTACACTAAACCATGGCCCAGGATGCAATGAACTCTGCAGGAAAAGGGGTAAGAGTCAAGAAAAACCGGTGCACGGGCCGCCACTGCAGGCCCGTGTGCAGCTGCCAACAGGACAGTTCCTGCAGCTTGCAAACTGTTGCTTGCGGATCCTGGCGCACATGGAATTGAACAAGGGGGGGCAAAGCAAAATTGAACGGGCTGTGTTAACAGGGGCAGTGGTCTGACATGGCAAAGGTAAAGGCAACATAGCCTGCAGAAAAGGCCGTTGCAGGCAAACACAGCCGGCAGACGAACTGCCGGCACAGCCTGCAAGAAAAACAGCCGTCGGACGATTCCGGCCGGGCACAGCCTTGCAGCAAAAACACAGCAGACGATCCGGCCGCACAGGCCTTGCAGAAAACAAACCAGCCGATGAAGTTGGCCGGCACAGGCCCCGCAGCACACAGCCGCAGACGATGAAGTTGGCCAGCCTTGCCTGCCAGTGGGAGGGTGGTGGGAGGGAGGCGGTGGTGGGCCACACAGAAGGAGGGCCGGACCGTACTACCTGTCTTCCGCCCACCTATCGCCTGCTGTGCACGTGCATACCCACCCCCTAATTGTGAAAACCAAGTTACCCCCAACTTGTATGTGGTTTTTTTGTGTTTTTAGTTACGGTTCCCCACTAGTAAAGCGGTCCCCGAACCCCCGTGACTGTCCTGTGTCGGCGTAACCGAGTCTCCCCTTAGCCTACGCCCAACCCTCTACGTTCCCTGTCCCGGAGGGGAATAAGGAGAGCTAGCTCCTGCGTCGAGGCCCCAACCAACGTCAAGAGGCCTCCACCAGAGTTCAGCGCGATCCTAAACCAGAGGTGGGTTGCCAGCGGCCACAACCAGAGAGCGAAGGGATGGATGGTGCGGAGAGGGATACACTCCTCATCGTACCCTAACCCAGGTTAACGTGAAACTACCCCGGGTTCAACAAGCGCCCTCGCGGTAAGCTAGTGGGTTCGAAAAACCCCAGCATCCGCGTCGCCGTGTGTTGGTGTTCCGTTACAAGTCGGGGCCTGCCCCCTCCAAATTCGTCGTCGGCCCTGCACGGTTTCAGTGGCGGGACGCGGGCTCCCGTTGGCAGGCACGGACCCCGCCGAATGCTCCAACAATTGCACCCCCGGGCACTACACTGCCTCCGAGTCCGTTACCAGCTCCCTAAACACCGGGGAGTGCCCCATGGCAACTCCCCTGAATACGACACGTGGCAGGGCTGGCGCCCCGGGCCCTTTCCCAGGTCACCCGTGCCCACGACACTCCCACGCGGCCAAACGGCGCTCCGGGCCCCCGCACCAAGGCGGGCGCACCCGTGCCCACTACGCTAAAAAACCCGGTCCCCCCATGGGCCCCTTGGCCTACACGGACGACTAGCCCGCGTGCCGGGTACCCACTCAGCGATACTCACCGTTCGCAGCCACGCTCCCCAGCCCCGTCAACATGGGCTTCCTTGCAACCCTCCAAATGGTGTTTCGAGCCTACACTCCACCAACAGCAAAAACGACCTCCATTCTTCAATTTGACTAACCACTAACTCACTTTACACTGGACCCCGGGGTCCCTTGGGCGGGAGTCACTCCTCCCCCCATCACTCATCGCACCATCATTCCACAATCGCTCCATTTACACACAGACCGTGGCCTCACTCACTCACCATGCCTACTCTCCTCACAACTTTCCAACACACAAACATCGCTGAATCCTTGCCATCCTTTCTATCTACCTCCCCTAAACTACCTCGTTGTCCCACGTGCGTCCCTTAAACTTAATAGCACGTTCCTTTTTAAACACTGCGTAGCTAAACTACGTCCCCTCTACCACACCCAAAGTCTGTCACTGTCTCCAAATCCTAAAATTCCATTTCCCCATTTCCTAAATCTCACTAATCCCTCTACCTAATCCTTCCACGGGCCCCATTGAGCGACTTATACCCCTGCCCATGGAGCGGTCTAACTATCACTAAACCCTTCCCCCTAACTAGTTCCATCCTGTTGGCCCAGGGTTAGGGGGTTCTTTCAACCCCTTTACCCGGGGAATCCTGTTCACCCGAAAGCGAGGCTTACTTTCCGTTAATTTCTGTATTGCCAATTATGCGCAAGCACCAGCGCGGCAACTCACAGCCTGCTCTCTTGCACCTTGCCCGTGACGTCATGCAGCTGCACGCGTACCGCGTCCCTCTTGGACGTACCATCCGGCAGGGATTCACCCTTCCTGCCGGATTCAAACCCACGTGCACATGACGTCAACCCTGCGCACCCCAAAAACAAACCTCGCACTCCAGGGGCTCCCACGCGAACACATTGCTCTGCCCGTGGAGGTTAACACAAGCTCGCGTGGAGAACCCGTCCAGTCCAATCCATCGTCCTGCCTAAACTTTGTCCGTCCGCTTATCGGCAAATCCACCGCTTTTGGCGTTTCCGGACCGGGCTTTCACTCCCGCAATTCGACGCACGTGGGGGTCTCGGTGCGCTGCACGGCACGGACCGCGCGCTCGCTGCTGGGTGAACCGGCACGGTCCCCACAACAGCTATGGCCGCTACCGGCTTTTGTCCTCTGTCGCGTCGTCTCCGTTCCACCCACGCCACACCTGGTGTTACGACGCACAGACTCCACTCCAACACACTCACATTCACCACCGGAGACGCGGCTGCAGCTCACCGCATGCCGACGACATCTCCCTTACATACAGAGACCTTACGCACACGGTTCCCTCACACGGACCCCTCTCACTCACACCCAACCTTCCACTTTGCCACAGGGGGTCTCACTCACACCATGCGTGCTGGAAAGGACGCACTCCGCACACTCGCAAAACACACCACCCCTGCACAACCACACTGGGGATTCGTGTCCCCACAAGGCGTTCCCGGGCCTCTAACCCCCCAAGCTTACACGTGCACCTATCCACAAGCACTCGTCCCCTCAACTCCGCTTGCACGAACCGAACCCACCCTGGTCGTGATCGCCTCAAGGGGGGCATACTCCCTCCCTCGTTCCTGGAGGCGGTCATCCAGTGCTCACACCGGGTCTCTACCCAGTCCGCGAGCTCACCCCATTATCCGTCCATACTTCTGTGTGTGTGTTTTCTGTTCCTTTTAACCGTCATTTATCATGCAGTCTCTCCTCTATTTTCTCTATCTCCCTTGGGTTCTCTATACATCTATTAGTTTCTGTTTCTTTCTGGAGTTTTTCCATCTTCTGGATTTCCAAATTGTACTCTTCTCCTTCAGTTTCATATTTCAACTCGTATAGTTTTTGATTTTCTCTTCCACTCTTTTCCTTCTGCTCCTTCAATTTTCCAATCTCATCGTTTTCTCTCAATTGGCCTCATTATCCTATCCTGTGTTTCATTCGCTGTTCTCTCATTACCCTTCCTTGCTCTTCCTCTCCTGTCCTTTTCCTTCTCCAGTTTTCCATGGTTGCTCATTTGGTTAATCTCTTTCTTGGTTTCATTTGCTGCTGTTCTCATTTACTCTTCCTGTTTCTTTCTCGTTGTCCTCCTTCTGCAGTTTCATGGTCTTCTTTCATGTTGGTTTAATTTCCCTTTTGTGTTTCATTCGCTGTTCTTTGTTCGTACCTCTTTCGCACTCCAGCTTTTTGCTTTTCTTTCAATTGGTCCAACCTCAGCTTTCATTTTTTTTGTTTTCTATCCCATTGTTCCTCTCGTTCTTCCTCTTCCAATCTCGTTTGTGTCCTTCAATCTCCTCATTTCCTCCTTCCTGCCCTTCATCGTTGCTCTTCAACTTCTCCTCGTTATTCCAACCTACTTTTTTTCTTCGTTTTGTCGTTCCAGTTTTCAAATTTCATACTCTTTCAGTTTTCTTTCCACTGTCTTTCTTGTTCCTCGTTCTGCAATCTCGTTATTTCTTTCAACTGACAGATTCGTTTCTCCTTTCTCATTTCCTTGTTCTTTGATTTCCTATTCCACTGTCTTTTCTTGTTCCTCATTTCTGTAATCTCGTTATTTCTTTCAACTGACTGACTTCGTTCTCCTGTCGTAATCCTTGTTCTTTTCAGGACTCTTTCTTGTTCCTCATTCTGCAATCTCGTGGTTTTCCTTTCCATTGATCGATTTCCCTTCTTCTGTCTCATTTCGTTTCTTCCATCATTACTCTTTTTGCATCTCATTCCCCAATCTGGCCTTTGCTTCCAGCTGTTCGATTGTACAGCGTGGTTCCTTACGTTTCATTCTCCGTTCTCGTTTTTTCCTCTCTTCAACATCCTCAGCTCGTTGTAACTCAGAAGCTTTCTTTTCCAATTCCTTTCTCATCTCGCACACTCCAAACTTTGGCTTTGGCTTCTAATTTTTCAATTGCTCAGTGTGGTTCCTTAACGTTTCATCCCGTTCTCGTTCTTTCCTCTCTCACCATCCTCAACTGCTGTTTTGTAATTCTGTTCTCTTTCGTTCTGGTGATTTCTGTAACTCAGTTTTCTTCTCTAATTCTTTTCTCATCTCCGATACACTCCGACCTTACTTTGGTTCTAACTGTCCTTTCGGCTTACCCCTTGTGTTTGTCTATTCCGTCTTCCCAAGTTCCTCTGTTTCTCAGTTTTACCTCCCGTCCCAGCTTATCAACTCTCTTCGTTTTTTTCATGTCTTGAAGTCTTTTCTTCACACGCCACTATTTTTATTTCCTTCGTGCACGTCTCGTCACCCCAATTAATTTTTCCTCTCGGTTTACCAGTCACTTTTCCGTCACCTCCACGCTTTCGCCCAACACGTATCTCCCGAATTTTTTTCCTCACCCGCCTTCACGCGGGCCTGACAACCGCTTGCAAACCCCTCCAGCTCGTTCGCCTCCCACACGTGGCGTCGCCATTACGCACTCGCTGTTGTTTTCATGCCCGCTGCATGGCATTGGCCTATTTGGCTGCGTTTCACCCGGCATTTCTTTTATTTCTTCCTTCATTTCGTTTTGTTTGTTTCCATTTTGAGTGCGGGTTTCATCCATTTTTTCGTTCATTCCATTCCATTTTGCCGTTTCATTTCGTTTTTTCATTTTGTTTGTTATCCATTCTGAGTGGTTTCCATCATTTTCTTTAATTTCGTTTCATCTTCCGTTTGTTGTGTTGTTTCCATTTGTTGTTCACTCCTTTATTCTTTTCTTCGTTTTTCATTGTCTCCAGCATGGCGAATAGCCGCGCCAGTCGGGTGCACTCAGCTGAGGCCGTCGGCGAGGGTCGGGGAGTTTTGGCGGAGGAGGGCGAGGGAGGTGTTATACACCGCGCGCCGCCGCCGCACCCTATTTCGGCCCTGCGATTGGTTGGGGGGAAAGTTTCCTTGCACACCATGTCATGCTCGGGGTTACATCCTGGACCATGGATCTACACTACTAACATATACATCTATTCCCGGTCCCGTGCCTTGAAGACGCCATCTTTTCTCACGTTTAAGGGGTTAATTTAACGGTCCGATTTATGGGGATCGGGTGCTCCTGGACGATTTCTGGTGAATCGGCTTTTACCTTGCGACGTATCGGTTGCGTAGCATAGAGAGTTCCACGACTCTCTGACACAGTGTTGCGAGATTCGCGCCCCGTCGGCGTGCGATCGGCCACGGACTCGAAGGCGACCGCCTCGCGCCACCGGACGGACAATTCAGTCGTGACCCTCTCGGCTAACGCCGGGAATCAGTCACGGGTGGGGCTTTAACCTCGACCACAACTCGTCTGCCATTCGCCACACCTCGGTATAGAGATAGGGTGATCGCCAAAGTTCGACCTACCTAAGATACCGCACCGGGGTAACTACGAGGGGTCGTACCTCGGCCGCAGGGCGACTCTCGGACACAAGCCGCAATGGCGGGCCTTCCGTGTGACTAGAATTAATCGAGCGGTGTTATCAGTCGGCCTGACGTTCAGATAATATTCGGGGTTCTCTGCCCCACTACGAAACCCCTTTACGTGAAGAATGGAAGGTTTCAATTAAGAAAAGACGAAGCGAAACGGGAAAAACAGTTCACAAATGCACATTTATTATCCGGCACACGGAGCACCCACCTATAGCCACGTAAAGCAAACGCATGTATTTACATCACAATAAGCGATCGGCAATATATCACATTGAACAAAAGAAATGCACATATAAGTAAGTTAAAACCGAACTACACGACACACGGACCACTTATACAGTTACTACCTTACAAGACAAGACACCGCCGCCACAACACGCCATTTTCAACCGAGCAAGGAAAAAGACCCCCTCAAAGGCAAGGGAGCCAGAACTGGGCCCGTGGGCCTAATGCGCTGAACTGGGATGAGGCGGCCAGGCCACGAGGACCGAAGGGTCCTACCCGCGCCTCGTGGCGGAGCCGCAAATGTCGCTGCACCGCGCGGTTCGGGGCACCTGCTGGTGTAAGGTGGAACGGGCCCCTTTGTCGCACTCTCTCAGCGCGAGGGAAAAGGGGGGAATTGTTGATGCTCTGGGGAGGAGTATGGGCTGGCTGCTCGATCCCGGCGACGCGAGCCTCCAGGTCCACCTCAGCCGTTCGCCTCCGCAGCCCGCTGCCCCACCGGTCTCGCCTCACCGATTTCCTGCTCCACCGACACTGCTCACGTCCTTTGCCTACTGGCTTCGGCCCACGGATACTGCTCGATGATACTGGACTTCGCCCCACGATACTGCTCAACTGGCTGCTCCACGACACTCCCTCGATTACTCCTCGAGCTCCTCACTTGAGCTCGGCCTTTTATCGGCTTCGGGAACCCACCATATGCAAATTATCGGATCCAAACGAAACCTCAGGGCCGAGGCCACGCTCGCCGATTGGACGGAGAAAAAGGGGCGTGTATTCATTACTGATCCTCAAATTTGCATATGCCGATTTTCGTCAAGGCGCGTCTGGAGGCGGGGCCTAAGCCGACCCCGCCGCTTCCTGATTGGGTGATTCAGATGTGGGCGTGCATCATTTCCTGATTCCGCAATTCTCCTCAGGAAACCCGCCCTCGCACTCGCGTCTCGCGTTGTCTCGCTAAGACAAGCTCGACGTCGCGCCCATCTCTCTCTGCACTTGGAAACTGGAGGAAACTCTGACAGGAAGAGGTCTGGCAGATCCAAAGCCACAACACAATCAGAAGCCAAGTTTCTGAGAGTCAACAGCTTGTGTAATAGGTGGCTCACAGGACAGCAGCTTCAAGCACAGCTTAACACTGGTCGAAGTAAGGAAGTCTCAGT